>CP129446.1:44798977-45196477 GCA_030445155.1 Quercus variabilis | reverse complement strand
TATGGCTTGACTCCTTTTCCATATCATGGATTTTTGCCTCAAGCCTAACCCTGGTGTGGTCCAATTCATAGGCTTGCCTGGACGCCACCATAAACAAACATAACCTATATCAAAGGAATATAGATAGAAGAAAGTGATGAAACTTAGACCCAAAGATACAAAAATCAAGCTAAAGACGAATTACAATACCTTGAAGAGGTCATGAACAGTGGAATGTTCAAACTATTTCATGGACATGTTGTAGCAAATGGCAATGTCTTCATTAGTGACGGCCTGATTGAATTTCTCTGAAGCCCTTCACTTTCAAGAAGGGTTATGGGGGTAGTGTTGGAAGGCTTAGATATATTAACATTAGGACGAGCAGGCGAAGTGCCAGCTCCAGATTTGGTTGTGGTGGCAAGGTGGTGAAGAACCCCGACAAGGGTGAACTTTGTTGAAGGGTCAACCTTTTGCTACTTGTTGCCTTAACGACTAAGAAGGTTCCTAGTATCCACTTTTTTGGACACTGTCTTCTTTCGCTTCGACGTGGCATGAAGGATGACCTTCACCGTGAATAAAACTAGAGGACAACACTGTTTAATAGCCTCCTCAATCTCGTCTACAGCAACGCCCTTCCCTTTGTTCTCCTTCATAGTTGTCATTTCTAAAAAAAAAATGAAGAAAAAGGGGTTTAGGATTTAGACAACTTATAAATAAAAAAAGAAAAAGGGAGAAAACTCACGTCTTTGGGTGGTAAGCTTGTGGGCAAGCGCTTCTTCAGTGGGTTCAGGGCCAAGTCCCCAACTTGCAAGAAGGTAAAGTGTCACTAAGCAGTAAAATGTCCTATCGTCAAAAGAACAAGCTCGTTGGACGTAGTCTAGATGGAATTTGGATAGAGCAGGTCATCTCATAGCTGTACAAAAATAAAATAAAATAAAAGACAAGTATGATAAAAAGGGTGGGAAGTAACATACCATTTAGACGAAGATGACCCATTTCACCAATATAGGGAGGAAATGGATCCCTACCTACTTCATCAGGGTTCCTTGCCTAGAACTCAGAGACAAAGAAAAACTTCGTCTTTCCACCTCCTATCAGACGTGGGGAGAGACCTAACTAACCTACAATTGGAACTCCTTACTGAAAACTGATAAAAGCTTGAAGACTGACTAATCTCAGAGGGCTTATAACAATAAAGAAACCCGTCCACAGTAAGAGGACGGTTTCCTTCAAAAACTTCTCTCCACAACACTCGCATAAACACAATGAGCCTCCATGCATTGGGGTTAAGCTGGTTTATACCTATACCCAACTTGTGAAGAATTTCCCTAGTAAAAGAATTGAGAGGCAACCTAAGACCCCCCAACAAATAAGCCTCATAAATACCAATTCCAAGACAAGGGGAATAACATCATTCACCTCGAACAGCTAGACAAGGATTTAGATCGTCTAAGATCTGATACCAACTTTTAATGGAACCTAGTTTTTTCTCCTCTATCTTAGAAGGAATACCTACTACGCAACAATATAAGATATCCTCCTCTTCATCTGAAGAGGGGATGGACGCTGATATATGAAAGGACGGGCCAGCTGACGAACTTGACGCCCATCCTCTGCCTTAACTCTTCTTGGAAAACCTCTAATAGGACCCCAAGAGCCCCTGGAAACTTCTAGACGATGCGCAGGACGGTTGGTGTCAAGGAAGGAAATATGGGAAATGTAAGAGGGTAAGAGGGGTATTCTCCTATTTATAGACAACAGGATGGGACACTGAAGTGACATAGACCAATTAAAATGTGCCATGTGGCACATTTTTAAAAAACAAAGCAACGCAACCTGAAGGCCTCTAAGATTGAGCCACGTGTCAACTTTCTTGGCACATCCCCTAAATAGTCCTTTAATAAATAATTAATGGTTGAAGAAAAAGATAATGGTGTGGATGACACAAGGACAAGGGGGCAATTGATGAGGACTAAGTTAAGGATGTTCGTCCATGATGATTGTCCACAGTCACTACATCCATAACTTGACCACGTTTAGGAAATCTTAAGAAGAGGAGAACAAGAACATTGTACTTAGGAAACAATACAAGTTCCTTTGTAACAAGACTAGGTAGGTCATCCATAATACAAGCATAAGGACGACCAAATAACACTTGGTGAATTCTACAAAAGGACTTCTCATAAACTTCCTTATGATTTGACCATAGTGTACTACTCTCAAAATGTGGAAGGAGTTCCTCGTAATTCGCTCCATGTACTCCGTTTACCCATTTTCTCTATTAACTACTCACATCACCCACGATGGTGGTGGATCCGAACAAGTAGATCTACTTCTAACTCTCTATAAAAGAAACAAGTCCTATTCGCCTAAGGTAAGTACCACCATTCACTATTTTTCCCTTCCTTGTGTTCTAGAAAGAAAACTAACTTAACCATTGGAGGGCACTTGGCTGGGTTATGCCGGTCACCCTTGACAATTCTTTCTTTTCTTTTCAAGACCAAAAGCCATTAACATAATCTGAACCATTCTAGTCTTTATGGTCATTTTGATGGTTTTGGGGATATTTTTAACATTCCTTGTGCATTTTAGTCATTTTGGGGTATTTAAAGGTTTTTTTTTAAATTTTTTTTTTATTTTTTATATTTTGGTAATTCTCACGAGTAAAATAATTTTTTTTTTAGTGTGGAAAATTTTGACAAAAATGCCCTTGAAATCACTAAAATGGCCAATATACCCCCAAAATCTCCAAAATCATAAAAATGCCCCAAAAATTGCAAAATGTCAAAAAAAACTCCCTGAAACCACTTAATTGACCAAGATAGCCCCAAAATTTTTAAAATGACTAAAATAACCCAAAAACCTCTAAATTGACCACAACAACCTTGAAACAGAAGGAGTAGTCAAATCTCGATATCTCGTCATTTTAGTGGATTCGAAAGTATTTTAGTCATTTTAGATGTTTTAGGAAATATTGGTTATTTTATAGGTTTCACGGTATATTGGTCGTTTGAGAGGTTTTAGAGTTATTTGAGTAATTTATTTTGTTTTTTGGGTATTTTCATCATTTTAGAGGTTTTGGGGGTATTTTGGTCATTTTATGGTTTCAAGTGTATTTTTTTAGTTTGAGAGATTTCAGGTGTATTTTTGGTAGTTTTTTAGATTTAGGGGTATTTTTGGTCATTTTCAGAGGTTTCGAGGGTATTCTACTTATTTTTGAGGTTTCAAAGGTATTTTGGTTATTTTAAAGTTTTTTTGGGTGGGGTTATTGTGGTCGTTTTATAGAATATAGCTGGGGAGTTTTCTTTATCACACAATGTGAGGGAATTAATTTATTATAATAATAAGTATGAAAAAAAATTATATTCTATATATATTTTTAATTTTTTTTAAGAACCCGAAACATCTTGAAACGGTATGCTGGAATATGCCGGTACTGAAATATACCATTCCACTAGACAAACTGAAACGAAGTCTGAAACGAAATTAATAACATTGGTCCCTACCCACCAATTGGCACCTCACCCTCTTCGCTAGGCATAGCGCCCTCAAGCCCGCTCCTTCAAGGGGTCGGGTGATCTCTGAAGCGATGAGAGTGGCAGGCTCCAAGTCTCTAGTAGCAGGAAAGGGCTGGCCGGCCCATGGGGTCCAATTAACCTATAATTGCACAATGTTCGAGGAAAGGTATTCTAAAGGAAATGCATGAGAGTGTCGAGGGTGTAGTAAAAATAAGCAAGACAGGCCTACCCCCAGTTGGCCCTCCGCGCCTCTCCAAAGTCCTGAAAGAGGGTTAACCACCTCAAAGACACCGTTTGCCCACCATTGGTAAAGAGGTAGGTCCCCAACAAGTGAAGAAGGAAAGCCTTAGCCATACGAACACACTTCTTTATAGTCCTCTATGGGAGAAGCATATAATCCAACACCAAGTTGAAGTAGCCAATGGTCTCAGTGGAGTTTTTCCTCCCTAACATGTCAAGACCCAGCTGGATGCCCGACACACCATCCAAACTGATGATAGCCCCTTTGAAGTTAAGGTTGATCATGTGGTAGAAGTCGTAGGGAGTCACCGTCATCTCCCGCTTAATGATATGAAAGGTAAGGGTAGTATCCCACCACCTCTCAATGAAATACTGCACCAAGGTAACACTTGTAGACTTCTTCAGAAGAAGACCAATGATAGGCTTAAAACCCGCCTCCTGGATGTAGGCCCTGGTTTCAGGGACAAGAAGGTTGTACCACTCGACCACCTTGTTAGTACTCCCCTTATCAGCATAAGGGGATGATGATTGCAAAAAAAGAAGAAGATGACATTAGATTCCTGATTCAAGCATAATTGATGAAAAATGATGTTTTCGATTCAAGAATGGAGATAAAGAGAAGGATACAGTGATGTTTAAATGCAAAAATGACAAAAAGAGGTGCTAGGATTACATATAGAAGTGAAACAGGTCAAGAACAAGTGAAAATGGGCAGAGTAAGGCTTTTACCAAGTGTCTCATATACACGAGTCAAAGCCCGCATACGCAAACAGGACCCTACGTACGTAGGCCCACTCCCACATATGTGAAGCCTCAAGAACAGACTTGCATACGCAAGAACAAACTTGCACAAGCATAATTCCAAGTTGCGCACGCAAGCCCACACACATAGGAACACAAACAGAAGCAGTTCTTCGACATTTTCAAGTAACATCACCCTAAATCAATCCTAAACATGTTCCTACCCCTCCTAAGATGTCAAGTTTTCATCTAAACTCACCCACAACAAAACCCAAGCATTTACATGGCCAAAAACACATTAAAACAGAAGATTAAAAAAAAAATTGAAAATGAGAAAAAGTTTAAAAAACTTATAGGTTCAGCCATGGGAATGTGATTCCTTGGTTGGTATGTCAATGGTGGAGACCCCATTAACCTCATTGCCCCACTCCAGCGGGTGAGATGGAATGCATTAGAAAATAGGACGTAGGAGGACTTCTTGGCCTTGGATGTCATTGGAAAGGATGATGAGAGAATGAGGGATTCAGGAAGTGGGGAAAAGAAAGAGGAGATGGATGATTTTGTAGAGAGAAAAAAAATGGAGTTATGGAGAATATATAGAGATGAGGGAGATGAAAAGAATGAAGAAGAAAAAGAAACAGTTGTTAACCGTTGGGAAAAATGAAAAGGCAAGAACACACCTAATGGCTAAGCTACATGTAGTTTAGGCCTCACCACTAAACTACGTGTAGTTTAGTCATGAATAGTAAAAAAAAAAAAACTTTTCTTCTTTCAAAAAAGGGAGGGACATCTCAAGATTGCCCTAATTAGGTACAAAATTATCAAAGGACTCCTTAGTGAGCAGTAAAGGAAGTAGAAGACTCTTCCCCCAATGAAGCATGTACATCCCAAAAACATCCCTAGTGGATCAACCATATCAAGAACACTATCCTCAGTAAGGAAGCAAAAGACTCTTTCTCAACGATTCAAGCACATCAAGAACACTATCCTTAGTAAGGAAGCAGAAGATTCTTCCTTAATGGATCAAAACACATCAAGCATCACCCCTAGAAAGGAAGTAGAAGATTCTTCCCTAATGAATAAACAATCTCCATGGAGGAGGTAAAAGATTCTTCCCCGATGGACCTAAGCACGTTTAAACAATCCTTAGTAAGAAAGTAGAAGATTCTTCCCCAAAGTATCTATAGTGAGGAAGTAGAATATTCTTCCCCAATGAGTCCAATACACCAAAAAATCCCTAGCAAAGAAGCAGAAGATTCTTCTTCAAAGTCTTCAGTAAACCATGGAGGATGTAGAAGATTCTTTCCCTATGGATCACATATCTATACTACTTCTCAGCGAGTTCATCCATACTACTCCTCACCAAGTTTCTTATCACCAAGTAAGTCATGAGAGGCAGAAGATTCCTCCCCATGCACATCTACTCCTCAAGGAGTTTTCACCATCTCCAATGGGCCCAAAAATCAAAACTACTCGTGCACATATCCTTTGGGTATTGAACATGCAGGCATGGTAGCAAAATGTAGAGATTGTGATAGAGAAAGAGACCAAGGTCAACTCGAGGCAAAAGCCTCACCAGAAAAGGTAAAGAAAGAAATGAAGAAGACAAGAGGAACAAGTCACCTGGAGAAGTTTGAGGTAAGAGCCCTGGATGGACACCACAGAAACTATATCCTTTTGTTGTTTCTCAGGTTAGCTCATAAGAGCACCTTTGTTTGTTTTCTTTTTTCTTTTTAACTGACCCTAGGATAATGAGCCACTCATCGTTTGCTTGCAAGTAGCAAAACAAGTTCTGGGATAGTGAATCTATCGTTGCTCGTTTCCCAAGCACTAAATGTGGGACTTCGAACATACAAATACCACGCAACTCTTCAGAGTTGCACCCAGCCCCATGTATGTGTAATGTGTTTTGTGTGCGTGGGTTGGACCCAACCGTATATCGAAACATAATGTACTGTCTCTTATTCTTTTAATTCCATTAGCAAAGCTCACGAATCAAAAGAATGGCATCTATAGACACCACATTTTGTACCTTTTTTAACTCAGGCCCTTGTTCCTTAATGATGCTTGAACTCTAAGGGCCAAGGCCAATTTAGAGCCCAATCAGATTTCAAATTAACTTAAGGAGTGTTAAAATGGAAAATATCACTTTTTAAATGCACAAAAATCTATTTTTGGAAATCAATGACCAAAGTGGCCCTTGGCCCACATACGTGGGCAGCGACCTACATACGTGGGCCAAAGCATGTGTACGTAGGCACATTCCTACATACGCAACTAGGGTTTTAAAAGTATGGAAAAGACAAGTTTTTTGCAATAATGGCTGAGATTTGGAATGAATCCCACATCATCTGGGAGCAGTTCCAAACTCCATTTTTTCCATTATTAAAAGTCTTACATGGTACATTTTCAAACCACACAAAAATTCCACAAGAAAAACCTAAGATTCACTAGAAAATAATGAATTAAAAGGAATTTTTTTACGAAACACGCTCAAGTTAATTTTATTTGATTGGGGCCTTTTCTGGCCTCAATCTTTTGAGTTTAAGATTACTAATCACGTGTTTATTTAATGTGATAGATTTGACTGAGGGGAACAGTCAAAAATCAAGCCTAAGAGCTTTTTGCTTTAAGGTATTCATTCTTGCTTCCTTTTTCTTTTCTATCTTTCTTTTTAGTTTTAATCCTGTTTCTTTGTGTAGTTTAGGTTTATGCATGTTTTCTTATGTTAGTTTTATAGTTCTTTTTATATTTTGAGCATGTTTAGTTGTTAGAATTAGGTTTTTTTTTTTTTTTTTTTTTTTGGTTCATGCTCTATTTTTTGTTTTATGCTTCTGGGTTAGGGTTCTTGAACTAGTCCTAAGCACACATGTCATAAGCATGTGCATGCAGGTTAAGTCCTGCGTACTCAAGCCCCAGGCCACATATGTAGGTACTTGCCCAGAAACCCTAATCTAGATTTCTCATGTTGTTTGGTTTGTTTGTTTCACATGTTTTACCTCCATTTAAGCCTTCTTCACATGTTTATGTTGGAAAACTAGTTTTGCATCTCATACAAAACCCATAGTGGAAGCAACACAAGGTTCTACTCCATTCATGAGAGATAACATATAACCTTGAATTCTAGAACAAAGAAAAGAGAGAGTACCTTGATGCAGTGAGATTCAAAAACAAAACTTGAGAATACCTTTAATCTTCATCCCAATTCCACATGGTGCTCAAGATGAGTTATCTCTTAATCAGTTCTTGTACGTTGATTTTCCTTTGGAAAAGTGTATTTCTAAGATTCTGTAGAGAAACTATTTTCTCTTCTTTTTATTATACATACATATTAACTGCCTTGGCAGTTACTTTATTTAATAACTCTTATTAAATAAAAACTGATTTTCTAGTTAGGTTAGCCTTTTGGGCTAGCCCAATTGGGTTTTAGTGTGTGGCTTGGGATGGGACCAAAAAGACTAATATGGCTCTAGCTCTAATGGGTTTTAGACTTATCTGTCAACTCTTGACAAGCCCAAAGTTACCATTAATTATATAACAAGTATCATTATAGAAATATAACTGCACTCTAGGCCTTATTAATAAATTATATCTCAAGACTCTAATATATCATTTGACCCCTCTATGAAATATCCATAGTGAACAAAGTCATAATTAAACTATTACTTTGTAAACAATTATTTTATTCCTTGAGTCCCCAGTTTAATCTTTTATTTATTCATATTTATGTAATTTAATTTCATAAAATCTGAACTTTAGTAACTCTTTACTAAAGTAGTCGACCCTGAATAACCAATTCCCATTAAACTTATCTCAAGGGGATATTTCTCGTGTCTTTATAGAAAGAGATTATGGATTCCATCTTGAGAATATGTGTTCCCTCAACACTGTGTGTGGTTACCCAACATAGTAAGATTTTGATCGTTAAACTAGATCTCACTCTTGATATATCAGACTAACCTACATTTCATGATCAAGTTCACTATCCTCTTAGGATTAAGAGTCTATGAAATTAGAAGTCGTGAGATTAATTATTCATGTGACAGCTGTTAATTGAATAATTAATCTCATAGCAGTCCAGTTTAATATGTCTTACACACTTGAGACATATCAACACATTAACTAGAAGTCTCTACTTCTATGATCAAGATAAACCATCTAAATTGATGTGTTATAGTCTTCACAGATGAAATGCCCAATTTCATCATCGACTATGAACTACATTTTGAGTTTACAAGGAAATATCTTCTTTAACTAAATCACATAAATCACATACAATGCATCTTAAGGACTATGATAATGTCCAATTAGTTAATAATTTATCCATGCATCTTAAGGACTATGATAATGTCCAATCTTCATCCCAATGCATCTTAAGGACTATGATAATGTCCAAATAGTCTCATATAATTAAACAATTTAATAATTTATAATGTGCCAATAAATTGGATTTTAGTGCATAAACCCTAACAAATTATACATACCTGAGCCTCTAATTTGCATGCTTGTCTTTAACATGCTTAGACTAGGGCTTTTACGTTTGATGCCATGAACATGCATTCATATGCCCATTCATTATGCCATAGGTGCTGTGTTGCTAAAAGGTAAGTGAAGGTAAGCCATGCATAGGTATGAACATGCATTTTATGGTGTATTGTTGAATGTCTTGCTTTATGTCATTTAATTCCAATTACATGCTTTACATGATCTTGTGATTGATGATATGCTTGTTGCCATGTTTGGGGTTGCTGCTTTGTTTAGATGTATGGTAGGGTTTTCATATGTTACATGAATGTTAGGGTTTCTTATGTGTGTCTAGCTCTCTTTTGCTTTGTGGATAGATATATTAGTTAGGATAAAAGAAGTCATGTTGTATGTTTGATGCATGTTAGTGTGTGTGTGTGTGTGTGTGTGTGTGTGTGTGTGTGAGTTTAGAATGCAAGTGTTGAAGTCATTTTTTAATAAGGTTAAGATTAAGACACATTGATGGGAGGCCAACCTTAGGGTTGGGTGATCTTGGATGCCTAACACTTTTCCAAGAATGTACCTAACTCCGAACTCATACTCTGGTAGTAAGATCAAAGGTCATTCCTCGAGAGGATGCCATATATATGGTTCCTAAACCATTGCAAAAACTAGGCGGTGACTCCCCCCCCCCCCCCTTGTGTCCACAATACCCATTCCAAAATCGAACCTCAAAACCCAATTCATTTAAAGCCTTGTAAGCTAATGCCAATAGCTTGTTTTCAATTGCCAATGTCTAAAAATTATATTTTACCAAAACAAAGGATTGTCCTTGGACAACTGATGTGGGGTGCCTAACACATTTCCTACATATAACCAGACTTCCAAACTTAAGAATCAAGATTTTTTATCCTTCCATATTAGATTAGGAAAAACAACATTTTTCTTAGCCTAAGATCAGTAATAAAATTAAATAGAGTCAAGTGACCAATCATACCTTAAAAAACCCAATAATTGGTTGTGACTTCACTTACCCATAGTAATTTCCTTAAAATTGACTTATATTCCAGTCACACAACCGGGGTACGACATACCTCCATAGCACCTGAGCTCTAAGCTTTGTATGCATGTGCATGCCTACACCCCCTCTCTTCTTGAAAATAGGAAGAAGTGTGCGAGCATCGCCGTGATGGGTGGTAAAGCAACCGAGAGGTGTCAACACGTATTATTCAGGAAAATTCTTGCATTTTTCTTTATCTGTTTTCCTATGAATATGTGTGTGCAAATTATCTTATATTTCTCTGTATATGTTCCGCTCTATAGGATTTGTTCTGATTCCTAAGTGGGTACATTGTCCTTTTGCCATAACGAGGGCGTGGATGATGTGAATGAGACAATAGAGTTAGATCATGATGTTGAAGGAATGGAAGAGGTCTCAATCTTACCTCAAGACATCCTAGAAGCTCTAAACAGAAAGAGTGAAGGCTCCAAGCCCAATATAGAAGAAACAGAAGAGATAAACCTAGCCGCCAAATGCGGAAATGAAAAACCCATCAAGATTGGGGTAAACTTTCCCAAGGACATGAAAGATGATCTCATAGCTCTGTTAAAAGGATTTAAGGAAATATTTGCTTGGTCTTATCAAGATATGCTAGGATTGGACACTGAGATCATCGTCCACAAGATTCTATTTAAATCTAAATGCCCCTTAGTGTGGCAAGCCTTTCGAATGATGAAATCCAAGACTATCCTGAAAATCAAAGAATAAGTGGAAAAGCAATTAAAAACCAGTTTTCTTACTACCATAGCCTACTCAGATTGGGTTACCAACATTGTTCTTGTGCTAAAGAAAGATGGGAAGCTACGCATATGCATCGATTATAGAGATTTTAATTGAGCCAGCCCGAAGGATAATTTTCCCTTGCTACATATCGATACCCTGATTGATAACACCACGACTAACATGTTCTTCTCCTTTATGGACGGGTTCTCGGGTTATAATTAGATCAATATGGTTGCCAAGGCAGTGTTCACCACCCATTGGGAACTTATGCCTACAATGTCATGCCATTTGGCTTGAAGAATGCTAAGACGACCTATCAGTGAGCCATAGTAACCTTGTTCCATGATATGATGCATAAGGAGATTGAACTCTATGTAGAAAATAAGAGATCATTTGATAGATTTAATAAAGTTATTCAAACACCTTGTCAAGTACAAGTTGAGGCTTAACCCTAACAAGTGGGTCTTCAAAGCCAATTCAAGGAAATTGCTCGGCTTCATAGTCAACCAAAAAGGAATTGAAGTGGACCTAGCAAAAGTCTAGGCCATCAGGGACATGCTCGCTTCGAAAACCAAGAAACAAGTTCGAACCTCCTTAGGCAGGATCAATTACATAGCCCACTTCATAGCAGAGTTGATCAACATGTGCAATCCCTTGTTCAAGCTTTTGAAGAAATCCAAAAGATAGAATGGACAAATGAATGCCAAGCAGCCTTCAAAAACAAGTTCGAAACTTATTCGGCAGGATCAATTACATAGCTCGCTTCATAGCAAAGTTGATCGTCGCTTGCAATCCCTTGTTCAAGATTTTGAAGAAGGATACGAAGATAGAATGGACAAATGAATGCCAAACGACCTTTGACAGAAACAAGTTTGAAACTACTTAGGTAGGATCAATTACACAACCCGCTTCATAGCAGAGTTGATCGCCATATGCAATCCCTTATTCAAGCTCTTGAAGAAGGATACAAAGATAGAAATGGACAAATGAATGCCAAGTAGCCTTTGACAGGATTAAGCGGTATCTTTTGAACCTTCTGATTCGAGTTCCCTCGACAGTGGGACATCCGTTAATTCTCTATCTAGCAGTGCAAGAAGCATCCATGGGTTCATGTTAGGCCAGCTAAATGAACCTAATCGAAAGAAGAAGGTGATTTACTACCTGAGTAAGAAGTTCACCAGTTCTGAGATCAATTACATCACTATCGAAAAGACATGTTGCACCCTAGCATGGGCCTTACATAAGTTATGGCAGTAATGCTCTACTTTACCACACAGTTGATTAACCGCATGGACCCCATCAAGTATATCTTTGAAAATCCTGACCTCATAGAGAAGATCTCCCGTTAGCAAATTTTGCTATCTGAGTTCAATATTGTGCTTGTAGTGCGAAAAGCCACCCAATGGCCAAGCCATAGCTGATTACCTAGCGAACCAATCATTGAAAGATCTAGATTTCTTAGAATCTCTCTTCCCAAATGAGGATGTACTAGCGATAGTGCTAGAACCCAGCAATGTAGAACCATGGCATTGGAAGCTTTACTTCGATAAGGTTGCCATTGGCATTAGGAATGGAGTGGGATCAGTTCTAGTATCTCTAAAGGGCCAGCAAATCCTTGTTTCATTCAATCTGAATTTTGATTGCAGGAACAATGTCATAGAGTACAAGGTATGCATAGTAGGCCCACAAGTTTCATTAGAGTTTAGCGCATACGATTTAAGCGTCTTTAGACATTCCCTGTTAATCACCTACTAAATAGAGGGAAAGTGGCAAGCCTGAGACACCAAGTTGATTTTGTATCAGAAGTGTGTCAGCCATCTATTTGCCTCGAGCACACAACTAGTTCGCAAATGCTTTAGCCACCTTGGCTAGCATGGTTAAGTTCACAAAAGGATATAAGATGAGACAATTGTGCATAGAGGTCCATAGCGTGCTGGCCTACTATATAAATATTGAAGAATGCATGAACATCGAAGCTGAAATCGACAGAAAGCCATGGTACCATGATATCAAGGCTTATATTAAAGATGGTTGAAAGCTCAAATTTATGTGAAAACACAAGAGTTCTTTTAGATCCCCAATTAAAAATTACGGCTAGATTGTTTTTACTCTAATTTATCTAAGTGCGGAATAAGAGCAAATGAAGCGCAATAAATTGATAACTACTTTAGTGCATAAACATGAATAACAAATAATAAAAGTAAAGCACAAGAGTAAGAGAAGAGAGATGCAACCACAAGATAACACCAAGATGTGTTATCGAAGAGGAAATCGAAGAACTCAGCGAAAAATCTCTCCATCACCCTTTAAGCGGTAAATCGATCCACAAGAGAATAAAATTGGAGTACACGAATAACAAAAAACCCTCCAAGTCTAGTCTAGCTAATGTACTTGAGCCCTCCAAGCTCCTTCTACCAACGAACTTCTCGGAGTTATGTCTTTTCTAGCTTTCCAGATCTTGCAATATGCCCGATTACATCCGCCAAGTCTCACCGACTTCTTTTGGCAAATCCTTAAAGCTTCCTAAGCTCCAAAATACTCTCTACATTCTAAAAAGGTATGGGTTGTGTTTGGGTACATCTCCTTTGAAGGTTTGACAATGGGAGAGGGAAGGAGAAGAAGCTAGAATGGTCTCTCATGAATAACAAATAATAAAAGTAAAGCACAAGAGTAAGAGAAGAGAGATGCAACCACAAGATAACACCAAGATGTGTTATCAAAGAGGAAATCGAAGAACTCAGTGAAAAATCTCTCCATTACCCTCTAAGCGGTAAATCGATCCACAAGAGAATAAAGTTGGAGTACACGAATAACAAAAAACCCTCCAAGCCTAGTCTAGCTAATGTACTTGAGCCCTCCAAGCTCCTTCTACTAACGGACTTCTCGGAGTTATGTCTTTTCTAGCTTTCCAGATCTTGCAATATGCCCGATTACATCCGCCAAGCCTCACCGACTTCTTTTGTCAAATCCTTAAAGCTTCCCAAGCTCCAAAATACTCTCTACATTCTAAAAAGGTATGAGTTGTGTTTGGGTACGTCTCCTTTGAAGGTTTGACAATGGGAGAGGGAAGGAGAAGAAGATAGAATAGTCTCTCATTAAGGATGAGTTGCTCTCTCTCTCTAAAAGATGGGTGTGTGTGTTGTAGAAAACCTACCTAGGATTTTTATTCTCTCTGAATGACCTCCACTTTTGTGAGTAATGAAGGTATATATAGTATGGGTGAAAGGTAAGAAAGACACACTTAAAATTCCTTCAAGCAGAATGTTTTGCGAGTGCCTCGCGGGAAGGCCTTACCTTCGAGACACTTGCGAAATTGATAGCCTGACACGACTTTTCAGCTTCTAGTCATGTGCCTCTCACGTGGCTCTTTCGCGGGGTAGCTTCTCACAAGCTTCTTGCGAAATCCACTTGATCTTCAATTAAGTTTGAGTCTTCATCAACTTAATATTAAACCCAATATAGTAAAATCTTACAAAATACAAGAACCAAAATTGAAGTAATTACAACACTTTTTGTCACGGAATAAAGCTAATATAAAATATAGTTGTAAATCACAACTTTATAATCTTCCCATTTGGCTATTCTGTGACAAAACACCCTATAATAGACTCTAGACTTAAACATGAGTTTCGAAACAATGGCAAAACTCACTCACACCTAAATCTAGAAGCTGTGATAAACTTGGAATATATATATACCTGTAACTTGAAATACTTGCACAAAACACATTAGACCCTCAAGGTAAAGAAAGTAATATAGGACAAGTATAATGTAACAAGTAAATTGGCGATTAAGTAAACATGATGTGAAACATGTTAGTAACTTGATCAAACACAAAATAGTCATATAGAAATGACTACAATGATCATATAGCAAAGCAAATGATCATCCGAACATGTAACCAATAAAACACAATAGCATAAGGATGTATGCATTTTCAACACATAAACACGATGCGATGAGAGCAACAAAGCATAGATACTAAATGTAACTCAAATCAAGCATAATGTAAAGCAAACAAAACAAGGTTTTCTCATAAAAAATGTCTTCTCTCCCTTGGTATATGCATCTCCTGTATGGTTTGCTCCCCTTACGAATGTGCACGAGGTAGAATTTCTCTCCCTAATAATACATAATATTATAAAGCATAAAGTAAACATGATGTGCAAGGGATGATGAAACAAAGTATAGACCAAGGCATAACATAGACACAAGAATATGTTATATGTGCTAAAAGGTCTAAAAAGACTTAACTAGCTTGAGTGAAAGCAAAACATGTCAAGTGTTAGAGTGTATGCAGCAAGGTGCATCTAGTATGCATGTGAGATGCATGACTAATGCATGAGCAAGGCACTCACGGGGCAAAGTGTGTAAAACACGCAACCAATAATTAAAACATGAAAAACATGCATAATCATATAATCCCCAAAAATTGGTACTCATCAGAGTCCAAAACAGCAAGAAAATGTCATTTAAGCATTTTATCAAACACTTAGAGTGCATACACTACACATGTATGTTAAACAATGTATGAACATATGAAAATCTTATCTAAATACATGTTATTTTTGCCATAAGGGGCCAACATTCAAACCAAATCAACATTTAAAACAAAACCCAATAAAAAAGATTGACAAAGATTAAATTTTCCAACTCCCATTTGAGAAAATCTCAACTATGAATATAAAACTCCCAAAAACATAATCTAATGATCAAAATCAATGAAAAGAGTTAAAGATTATCTTAGAGATGTTTATGGAAGGTAAAACACTTGAAATTAGTTAGGTTTTGATGTTGAACCATTAAAATAGGGGTTTGGGAGAAGATGAGAGAAGTTTAAAAAAATGTCCCACGAAATGCCCTTTAAAAGCTGATCTGAAAATTTTTGCTGGTAATTTCCCTGGTAAGTTTCCAGTGAAGTTTTGCTAGTATTTCATTGGTAAACCTTGCTTGTGAAACAATTGCGAAATTTTCTATCCAAAGTTGAAAAACTTAAGAATTGGACCATTTAACTCACGACTGAGTTTACACATGAAATAAGTCACGAAAACACCCAGAAAACATATTTTTCACACCAAAAACCAAAAAAAAAAACTTGAAAAACATGGATGATACAAATCACTTCCAAAAGCAAACAAAAAGAACAAAAATCTTTTTGATTTGATCCACATAAAGTTGAGCACACACATCACATTTGAACATGTACAAACACACAAATGAAATAGGCATTCATTGAACATTAAACTTGTGTGTTGTATGTGTGTATCAAATGTGGAAAAGTCCTTAGTTTAAAGTGAAGTTTCAATGATCAATTCAATCAAGTCATACACAACTAGTACTAAGTTAAGTGGTTTATCTCAATTATAGAAATGAAAATATATGATCACCCACAAGAAAATGATTACATATCTTTAAAGCTTTTCTTTTAGCTTCTTTCAACTCATAACATTTGAACATTTAAGAACAATACATCTCATTTTGAGATTGATACTTGAAATTTTTGATTTTCAATTTTGAGAGTAAGCCTTTAGCTTTTTGGGCACCATACATTTCAATACAAGTCACTTTCCATTTTTCCTAGTCAAATTCTAATATGTGCAACGGCTTTTCCAAGAAGCACAACTTTCAAGAAGCTCAAGTTTCTCTTTTCTTTTGATTCTTTTAAGAGTTTGAAACTTAGAGCAATGAGGTCTAAGATGACCAAGGGCACCACAATGGTAACAAACAATGGGTTTAGGTCCACTAGGCTTTTTTCGGGAGGGATCTAGCACCATGGTTTTGTTCTTTATTTAACATGGGGCATTGAGATCTTATGTGACCGATCACATCGCAATGGTGGCAATTAGGAATAAATGTTGATCCACTTAATTCCCTAGGATAGGACCTAAATAAAGACTTAGGCTTAAGAGCTTTTCTCTCCACTTTTTAGTTTCTTTTGTGTGGATAAATGTACACTGATTTGTTTTTTGAGATAAAACACACAATAGGCACAAAATCGGGTACAACAACATGATTGCAACAAATATTTTCATCCTTATTAGCAATAAGTTTAGCAATCAAACACTTGGTGTGCATCTTAAGAGTTTCATTTTCACATTTTAGCTCATTAACAAGTTTGTTAAACAAAATAAGTTTAGCATCCAAGTCCATATTTAAAAATTCAAACTCTTTTAGCTTTTCAAGATAATTTTTTGTAAGCTTCTTATACTTTTCAACTAATTAGTTAGACTTATTGAACTTAGCTATAAAATTATCTTTTTCACAAAATAACTTGCTCAAATTCTTATGAAACTTGTTTGTCTTTTTCTTCAAGAGTTTGACATTTGGAATATCAATAACACCCATAGATTTAAGTAACTTGTCATCATAATTATGAGGATTAACACTCATAGAGACATTTTCACAAACACATGGCATGTTACACTCACAAACATCCATAGAAGTATACAAAACACTATTCATGGCAAAACACACAAGGAGTTAAGGATTACATTTAGGTAATGAAACCAAAACAAGTGTACCCGCTCTGATACTAATTGAAAGCTCAAATTTGTGTGAAAACACAAGAGCTGTTTAGACCCCCAAATTAAAAATTACGGTTCGGTTGATTTTACTCTAGCCTAAACTAAGTGCGAAATAGAGTAAATGTGAGCGAACAAATAATATAACTACTTTAAGCCATATTCATCAAATATCAATAATAAAATGAAAGCTAAAAGAGTAAAGAAGAAGAATGCAAATACAAGATAACACCCCGATGTGTTACCGAAGAGGAAACTGAAGAACTCGGCGAAAAACCTTTCCACCGCCCTTCAAGCGATAAATCGATCCACTAGAGAATAAGTTAGAGTACACAAATAACAAAAGACCCTCCAAACCTAGTCTACCCAATGTACTTGAGCCTTCCAAACTCCTGCTACCAACGGACTTCTCGAAGTCATGTCTTCTCTAACTTTCCAAATCCCGTAATACGCCAGATTGCATTCGCTAACTCTCAATGACTTCTTTTGGCAAATCCCTTAAGGTTCCTGAGCTCCAAAACACTCTTTACACTATAAAAATGTGTAGGTTGTGTTTGGGTACAAATCTCTTCTTAAGGTATGACAATAAGAGAGAGAATGAGAAGAGGCTAGAATGATTTCTCACTGAGGGTGAGTAGCTCTCTCTCTAAAAGATGAGTGTGTGTGTTGTAGAAAACCTATCTAGGTTTTTTTTTCTCTGAATGGCCTCCTTTACTTTTGTGGGTAATGAAGGTATATATAGTATGGGTGAAGGGTAAGAAAGTCACACTTAAAATTCCTCCCGGTAGAGAGTTTCGCGGGTATCTCGCAAGAAAGACCCATGAGACATTCATGAAATTGATAGTCTGGCATGACTCTTCAGCTTCCAGTCATGTGCTTCTCACGCGACTTTTTCGCGGGTTAGCTTCTAATGAGTTTCTCGTGAAATCCACTTGATCTTCAATTAAACTTGAGTCTTCACCAACTTAATACTAAACCTAATATAGTAAAATCTCATAAAATACAAGGACCAAATTTAAAGCAATTACAACACTTTTTGTCATGAAATAAAGTCAACATAAAACATAGTTGTAAATCATAACTTTACAATGGTGAATACTCGCTTAAGGTCATGGACAGTGAGAGGAAGTTTATTAGACGCATGGCGTGCCAATTCTTCTTGAGTAGGGAAGTCTTGTATAAGAGGAACCACGATACAACTTTGCTTCGATGCATAGATGCCCCCAACGCTAACCATTTGATGGAAAAGATGCATGAAGGCTTGGTTGGAGCCCATGCCAGTGGACCCTTGTTGGCCCTAAAAATCATGAGAGCCTACTGCTATTGGCTCACCATGGAAAGAAACTGCATCAAACATGGGAGGACGTGCTATTATTGCCAAGTCTATTAGAATAGAAAGAATGTTCCTCCTTAAGCCCCGTACTTTCTAGCAGTTCCATGGCCTTTTTCAGCTTGGGGAATGGATGTCATTTAACCTGTGATTCCAAAAGCCTCGAATGGGCATGGGTATATCTTGGTGGCCATCAACTACTTCACCAAGTGGGTGGAAGCCGCTTCTTACAAAAGCATCACCCAAGCTGTGGTGGCCTGATTCTTGAAACAGAACTTCATTTGCCACTACGGCATACCAGGAGAATAACCCTGCCAGTAGTTCAAGATCGATCACTGAAATTTGGTTCCCTACCGCCCTCAGATGAATGGCGCGGTGGAAGCAGCCAACAAAAACATAAAGAAGATCCTAGTAAAGATAACAGACGCCAATAAGGATTGGTACAAGTTCTTGTCATTTGCCTTGTGCACCTATCACACTTCCGTTTGTACTTCCATAGGTGCAACCCCGTATTCCTTGGTCTATGACATGGAAGTCGTCCTTCCCACAGAGGTAGAGATTTCATCTCTCATAATCTTATCACAGACAGAGCTGTCAGAAGCTAAATGGGCTCATTCCCAATATGAGAAACTGAACATGATAGACGAGAAGACATGACTGCAATGTGCCATGGACAGTTGTACCAACAAGTGAGCATTCAACAAGAAAGTTAGATCGATATTCTTTGAAGAAGGCAACCTAGTCTTAAAAAAGCACAACCAAGCCATGCCTGATCATAAAGGAAAGTTTCCCCCGACCTACGAGGGCCTGTATATGGTGAAGAAGACCTTTTCTAGAAGAGCCTTGATCCTAGTCGACATGGATAGGTACGACTTCAATATGCCCACCAATTCTAATGTTGTCATACAATATTTTGCATGAGGAAGCCTCCAAGTGCAACCTCTTTTTCTACATTCCTATGTAAACAAAAAGGCAAAAAAAAAAAAAAAAAACTATGGAAAGGAGGTCTACACAAAATGAGAGCAAAAGAAAAAGTGCGAGGAAGCCTGCTAGATTGAAAACTCGAAAGGGTGGTTTAGGCCAAAATTAAGGCAATCAAAATTTGTAATATTAGTTGACCTACATAATGACTTGATCCTTCCTAGTAGAGGTACATAGGCAGCCACCTTAGCCCGGTCACATTTTAGAAGAAAAATCAGTCAGTTGAATTCGCTTGAGTTTATGATCAAGATCAAGAAACAAGGATGGACTCCGTATCCAAAAGGAAGATATAAGTCTATGTTTGCAACAAGCATGGCCCTTCATAGGTCATTCAAAGATTTTATGACCCATTCCAGTGGAAGGTGTACCCTAATGGGAAAGGAAAAGATCCATCTAGAAAAAAGATGTATCCTTTGGAACCAGAGATATTAATATGCATAGACTTACATTACCATTTTATTTGTATGATCTTGCATTTTCAAAGTATTTGCACACATATTCATTAAAATGCCTATTTTATGCCTTTCCAATCCTTTCATGCCTTCATAATTATGCACCTAAAACACAAATCTCATAAACATAAATATCTCCTGGCAATCAATATATGTAAAAACATCTTCGTTTCCACCTTTTTTTCTATTTTTAAAGCATGCTTTACAAACTAGACTATGCTTTAAAACTCCAAAAAAGGGCCGCACATGATTGCTTAGCAATTTACGAAGGACCCTTCCTTACATGTTGGAATACTAACTACATAACTCATGTGCAAAAATTGAAAATAGAAAAAACTCAAGTGAGTCAAAGATGGCCCAAACAGTCTGACACCACCCTACATAGCATCCAAAAACCAATGTGAAGAATCAGATCATCCGACGAATGGGTACAATGCAACCCTGCTGCATTAAAGCCCAAGTTCCTAGCGACCTCTATAAGTATGCTGTATGAATGTTGAAGCTGAACAAGTTCCCTCTTTAAAGTGGGACTTGAGGTGGAGCTTTGCCTCTTTGTGTCAAATAGAGCCTGCAAGGTGCCAACCTCAGCAGTAGCAACTCTTAATGCCTCCTACTTCTTGACTACCTTAGCCTGAAGCTGACAAAAAGCCAACTGTGGCTCACTAGGCTCACTAGCCAGCCTGTAGTCCAGGCTCAAAGTGGAATGGATGAAGGATCTAGACTCCAATAGCCTCAATGCTAAATCATCAACACTATAGCTCGCCTCAGCATGACTAGCCTCCACTATGGCCCTTTCCTCATCTCTCGTCTGATCCAAGATAGTAAATCTCTGAGTAAGGTCTACCAACTCACTCTCCAAGCTCGCAACTCTAGATCTTAGTTAAGTGCACTCCACCTTTGTGGCTGAAGGGACCAAACTCCTTTGCTCAAGCTCTACTCTAAGGGTGGCAAGCTCAACTTCATAGGTCCTCCCCATCTTATCATAATCCTCCACTGTGGCATCAAGAATCTCCTTGCAGCAATCTCTGTCCTTGATAGCCTCTGTTAAGCACTCTCTTAGGTCCCTAAGAGTACTCTTAACTTTGACCTGAAACTCCATTGTATAATCCCCTAATATATCAGCTGGAAGGCAGGGATTAAGAGGATCCGGAACCGATAGGTCAACAATGAAACAAAAATCCATAGTAGCTCATGCGAACCTCAATTGACACACTTTAAGACCTAGCAAATAATATTGAAATATTTGTCTAAGAAAGCTAAAATTCAGATTTTGATAGAACCCTGACACAATGATTATATTTGAATCATGAACCAAACGTATAAAGTTTGAACGCTACAAGGAAGAATCCTTGATAAGTTCATAATTCTTGAAGAACCAAAACAAAAGCAAAGCCTCACCTTTGTCTAATTTTTATTCAATAATCCTCTATTACAATAAGTGCATACCATTTATAAGACATGACTAAAAATAGAAAAAAAAAGTACTAAATAATAAAACCTTAAATAATAGTTGATTTGGTCTGAAATTAGCAGATCCAAAATAGAAAAATAGCTTAAAAAAAAGTTCTAAATAATAAAAGCCTAAAATTAAGGTAGATTTGGTCTAAAATTAGAAGCTCTAGAATAGGAAAAATGTCTACTAACAGATATGAAGCTAGAAAGTCAATCAGTCATTAATCCAAGCCATAAATCACACCTAATTAAGCCATATTAGCCCTCAATAGCTTGAATTAAATTTATTACGCCTTCATCTTCCTTTGGGCCAAGCTTGGAATGTCCTGCGTCAGAATCAGCCCAAATTTCCTAAATCAGCCCATTAAGTGCTTATTTGATCTTCTTGGATCTTGCTCTAGTAATAGGCCCAACTGGAACATGCAATGGATCCTTGAATGCTTGTTGATTCTCATCATCCCTCCTCTCTTTAAAAGGATTCATCCTCGATTCGTCACCTACATCAAAAGGAGAAAGATCAGAAACATTAAATGTAGCACTAATGTTATATTCACTTGGAAGATTCAACTTGTATGCATTATTATTGATTCTCTCAAGGACTTGAAATGGACCATCCCCTTTAGAATGTAGCTTGGACCACCTACAGACTGAAAATCTTTCTTTTCTCATATGCATCCAAACCCAATCACCCAATTCAAAGAGGACTTGTCGACGACCCTTGTTATCTTTGGTCGCATTTTGCTCATTTTTCTTTTCCATATATTGTTGTACACTTTCATGGAGTTTCTTCACCATCTTAGCCTTCTTTTAACCATCCAAATTAGTCATTTTATTAACTAGTAAATGCAGCAAATCCAAAGGAGTTAGTGAATTAAAACCATAAACAATCTCAAATGGTGAAAAATTAGTAGTAGAATGAATACTCCAATTATATGCAAACTCAATGAATGGCAAACAATCCTCCCAATTTTTCAAGCTCTTCTAAATTATAGTACGCAACAAAATAGATAAAGCTCTATTTACTATCTCCGTTTACCCATCCGTTTGGGAGTGACAAGTAGTCGAAAACAATAGTTTAGTTCCTAACTTTTCCAATAAGACTTTCCAAAAATAGTTAAGGAACTTAACATCACGATCAGCATAATACTCCTAGGAACACCATAGAGTTGTACTATTTCTCTAAAGAACAAATCAGCAATATGGGTTGCATCGTCATTTTTATGACAAGATATGAAATGTACCATCTTAGAAAACCTATCAACAGCCACAAAAATTGAATCCCTACCTTTCCTTGACCTAGGCAAGCCTAAAATAAAATCCATAGAAATATCGACCAAAGGTGCACTAGGTACAGGCAAAGGAGTGTATAATCCATGTGGTAAGACTCTAGATTTGGCCTGCCTACAGGTAATGCATCTAGCACAAGCTCTTTCCACATCACATTTCATCTTTAGCCAAAAAAAAATGTTCATGTAACATGTCTAGAGTCTTCCATTACACACAAGTAAAATCATCATTATTAGCATACAATTCCTTAACATATTCAAATCCTAATAACTTTGCATTTAAAGTAGATACAAGGGCATACCTTCTTGATAATGCATCAGCCATAATATTTTCCTTACCTCGTTTGTATTTGATTACATAAGGGAAGGTCTCAATGAATTTCACCCACTTGGCATGTCTTCTATTCAACTTACCTTGTCTGTTTAAGTGCTTCACGAACTCATGGTAGATATGTATGACAAATTCTTTCAGCCAGAGGTAATGTTGCCAAGTCTCCAATGCTTTCACCAATGCGTAAAGCTCCTTGTCATATGTTAGGTAGTACAAAGTTGCCCCATTTAGCTTTTCACTACAATAGGCTATTAGTCACTTCTCCTGCATCAAAATAGCTCCAATACCTATTCTTGAGGCATCACACTTAATCTCAAAAGTTTTGGAAAAATTAGGTAATGCTAATAAAGGAGTACCACATAACATTTCTTTAATTTTAATAAATGTACAATCTTGCTTACTACCCCATTTTAAACCCACAAATTTTTTAACAATTTTAGTGAGTAGTGCGGCTAGTGTACTCAAATCTTTGACAAATCGATGATAAAAACTAGTTAAACCATGAAAACTTCTTACCTTAGTGATTAACTTAGGTATGGGTCATTCCTTGATAGCCTTCACCTTTTCCTCATCCACCTCAATTCCTTTTGTGCTAACAATATATCCAAGAAACATAACTTTATCCATGCAAAAGGAACATTTCTTTAAATTGACATATAGTTTTTCTTTTCTCAAAACAGCAAGCACACAATGCAAATGATCGATATGCTCATCTAAGTTCTTGCTATACACCAAAGTATCATCAAAATAAATCATAACAAATCTGCCTATAAACGCATGCAATACATGGTTCATTAACCTCATGAATGTACTTTGTACATTAGTTAGACCAAAAAGCATTACCAACCATTCATAAAATCCATATTTTAGTTTTAAAGGCAGTTTTCCATTCATCACCCTTTTTCATCCTAATTTGATGATACCCACTTTTCAAATCAATTTTAATGAAAACAAATGATCCATGCTATTCATCCAACATATCATCTAGCCTAGGGATGAAATGTCTATACTTTACTATAATATTGTTGATAGCCTTGAAATCAACACATATTCTCCAAGTTCCATCATTATTAGGCATAAGTAGCATTAGCACTGCGCATAGACTCATGCTCTCTCTCACATGACCTTTTGTTAGCAACTCCTCAACTTGCCTTTGAAGTTTCTTTGTCTCCTTTGGATTACTCCTATAGGTTGGTCAATTAGGAATTATCGTACTTGGTACAAAATTAATTTGATGCTCTATTCCTCTTATAGGTGGCAATCCACTAGGCACATCATTAGGAAACACGTCCTTATATTCCTGCAACAAAGAGACAACAACACTAGGCAAAGATTCGACAAGTTCGTTAGTGTTAAAACATGCCTCTTTGTACAAGAGTACAAATATACGCTAGTTTGTATAAAAAGCACTTTTGACATCACTCGCATTAGCATAAAAACTCCCTTGTTTTTTTGTATTTTTCTCTTCTTTTTTTTCACTCTTTATTTTCTTTTCACTCTCTCTTTTATGTTCACTCTCTTTTTTCCTTTCACTCTCTTTCTCATCATCTTTTTTTGAACTCTCGGTCTCACAATTTTTTTTCAAGTCATTCTCTCTTTTCAATTTCATTTGATCTTTAGGAGTCAATGGTACAAGAGTAATGGTTTTATTGTTTTTTACAAAAGAATGCCTATTCTTGAACCCATCATGATTGACCTTCTTGTCAAACTGCCAAGGCCTGCCCAATAAAATGTGACCCGCATTGGAACAACAACTGCCCCCATCAATGATCATACTACATACCTTATTGTTGATGTGGCATATCGTATGAAAAATATTATCCCTTTGTTGTTCCATGTCATCCTTTTTGACTTGGGCACTTAAAGCACGCCTAGCGACAAGTGACTCACCCTTCACTGGATACTCTACATTATTGTCACAAGCATCCTCCGGTGATTACATCTGGTCATCATCTTCCTCACTTTTAGTTTCCACCTCTCCATCAACACATGTGATCATGGTCCTCTTATTTGGGCATTTTGAAGCTAGATGACCTACTCCCAAATAATGAAAACACTTAATATCACAATTACGAGTTTAGGATTCGTTTTTACCTTTGTTGACACTAGGAGCTTCATATCTCCTTTTTGGTGGTTCGATTTTGGACTAAATAGCCCATTTGTCCTTCCTTCCATTTGACCTCCATAAAGTAGAAGAGCCCGGATCCTGGATTTTGAAATGATTGTTCCTTTCATTTTAAGCTACCGTTCCAACTTTATTGCCATGTGCACCATGTCCTTCAACTCCCACAGTGTTGTAACTCCACCACATTGGCAATGTCCCGATTCAGCCCATTCAAAAACCTTGCCATGGTAGCTTCTCTATCCTCCTCTACATTAGACCAAATCATGGCAATCTTCATCTCTTTGTGGTAGTCATCAATGCTCCTTTAGTCTCGAGTAAAACTCTATAATTTCTTATACAAGTCCCTATAGTAGTGATTAGGGACAAACCGCCTCCTCATGGTGGCCTTCATTTCCTCCCACATCTCAATAGGCCTCTCATGGTTTCTCCTTCTATTCATCACAAGTTAATCCCACCAAATAATAGCATAGTCAGTAAACTAATGACAGCTAGTTTTACCTTTTTCTTTTCGGAGTAGTTGTGGCACTCAAAGATCAACTCAACCTTATTCTACCATTCCAAGTACGCTTCAGGATTGTTTTTTCCTTGGAACGATGGTATCTTCATTTTGATGTTTCCTAGGTTTCTGTCAGTCCCATTTTGCCATCTCTGATTTCTTCGGAAACCTCTACCACACCTTTCTCCCCTTGGCACAAACCTACCCTCATTGTTTAGTGAAACTTGATCCTCTTCATCATCGAACTCATCCTTATGGTCGTCATCAGAATTATTCGTGCAAGCACGCCTTTCTTGCCTTCTAGCATTTAGAACTCTTTAGGGGTGCTCCTCACGCAAAGTAGCAATAACAGCGTCTTGCCTATCCATCTGATCCCGAATCTCATTAAACAGCATGTTCATGCGCTCAAACTGTTGTTGCATAGCCTGCAACATGAAGGACGACTCCTTCCCTCCTTCCCTATTTGATGTTTTGCCTCTAGAAGACATACTTTTGAAACTACAAAGAAATGTTAGAAATAATTCCTCATAACACTCCCTCATGTGTTTACATTCAAATTATGTCACTCACACTCATGTTTCGCTCTTAAATTGGCTTTTTCCTGATATTAGTTTCACACTCTCTTACCTTTTTCCACTCGTAGCTTCCCCTTTTTCAATTCTACGTTAAACTAATAAACTTGATCAAGAAATTCAAATTGTAGTATTTAAACTAATACCAATGGCAAGAAATATTACAAAAACAATAAATCAAAGGAAGAGGACAAAAGAAAACAATATTTTGGTCTAAGAGAACTAAAACAACAAACAATTTTTTTTCTATTTTCTATTTTCTATTTCTTTTCTAGTCTCTTCTCTTTTATTTTCATTTTTTTTTTAATAGAGCTTGGTGCACAATTTTAACCTAGTGCATGTTACAAAATAAGAACAAGGAATCAAGAACAAAAAAGGAACAAGATAAGATGATAACAGGAAACAAAAGATAAAGGGATAGTAAAACTGATTTTAGAACCTGTGCTTTGATACCAAATGATGCGAACCTCACTTGACACGCTTTGAGACCCAACAAATAATATTGGAATATTTGCCTAGGAAAGCTAAAATTCAAATTTTGATAGAACCCTGACACAACGATTATAATTAAATCACAAACTAAAGGTATAAAGTTTGAATACCATAAGGAAGAATCCTCGATAAGTTCACACTTCTTGAAGAACCAAAAAAAGAGCAAAGCCTCACCTTTGTCTGATTTTTATTCAATAATCCTCTATTACAATAAGTGCATGTTATTTATAAGACATGACTGAAAATAGAAAATATAAAAAATGTACAAAATAATAAAACCGTAAAAGTTGTTTTGGTCTAAAATTAGCAGATCCAAAATAGGAAAATAGTTAAAAAAAGTTCCAAATAATAAAAGCCTAAAATTAAGGTAGATTTGGTCTGAAATTAGAAGCTCTAAAATAGGAAAAATGTCTATTAACTAATATGGAGCTGGTCATAAATCATGCCCAATTAAGCCAAATCAGCCCTCAATAGCTTTGATTAAATTTATTAAGCCTTCATCTTCTTTTGGGTCAAGCTTGGAATGTCTTGTGTTAGAATCAACCCAAATCTCTTGAATCAGCCCATTAAGTGCTTCTTTAATCTTCTTGGATCTTGCTCTTGTAATAATCCTGACTGAAGCATGCAATGGATTCTTGAATGCTTGTTAATTCTCATCAGTAGCTCTCCACTCTCTAAAATCAGTAGAATACCACTCATAATCATCCACTAGACAAATGGGATAATCAATAGTTGACCTGCACTCCTTCCAGAAATCAGAAGTGCATAATCACAAGTGATGATAGAAAGATCATTAAGTCAAAGGACATGCTAATTATCCCTGAACTGCCTCATGGCCATACCTAGAAAGTACCTTGTGCAACCCTAGATGCCCACTAGAGGGATGCTAAGCAAACCAACACAATGGATCCAACCCTGCCACCTAGTAACTCCCTACTTGACTCTCTACGACCAGTCATTGTGACCTAAGCCAAATAGATACCGCAACTAACCAGTGGTGTCCCTAGAAAAGGAAGATCAAGGGCCATAATGATCTTAACTCTATTCTTCCTTAAGAACCCCACGGGCTATGCCCTAGATATTACACTCAGATGACTATATAACCATAACTGCAGCAAATGCACATAACAACCAAGTCTACCACTACCCATCTCACGACACAGAGAAAGAGACCAAAAGGTCTTAGAGAAGAAAGATAGAATAAAAGAAGTGCTATGAGGTAGAGTACTCACTAGGGGTAGAGCTATAAAGCTAATGGAACCCAAATAAGAAGGGAATAACACTATGCCAAAGAAGGCCACCATGAAGGCCTGGCGCTTGTAGAACACCCAATGCTCCTCCATGTCCACAAAATCCTTTCAGTAAGTGATAGGGCACTTAGATAGTCCAAATCGGTCGAGCAGAACATTGAAAGGAATGCTACCTTCTAGCTCGCTCCCATATAAATTCAACACATCAATAACGAGCCTTTTCATACCCAACAGCTCCACCAGCCTTCTACGAAACCGAGATTGAACCAGTGGTCGATAAACCCAACTCTCGGGGGTAGGAAGAGAAAGAAAATGATCATACTCCTCCAAAGTAGGGACCAAGTCCACATCCCCAATGGTGATGCACCTTAAAGCAAGATCCCAACAAGTAACTATGGACTTTAGTAAGTGCCAATCCAAAGGAGTACGAAAAAGTGAAGTGGCATCTCCGAGGAACTGTTGGATGTAAGCCTAATCCTTGGAAGAGAATGAAGTCCACTATCTCTTAAGCTCTCTCTCATGAAAAGTATCCCGCTCAAGCTCTACTACAATATCATAAGTCCTGAGCCCAAGAACATCCATGCTTAGAATTGAAAGAATCTGGTGTTCTAATGCAGATCCGCGCAAAAAAGCATATAAAAATGGTGTTTCTAAGAGTTTTCAGTGAAGAAAAAATGTAGGAGAAGACCCCAAAAATCATAGACCAGAATATGGAAGGTCTAAGGGACACCCAGCCCTTAATGCACACTTCCCGTAGATGGCGCACATTATGTGGTTGCTGTACCTCGGGACACGTGCCAGGGTATTTTGAACTCCTCTAGCATAAACCCACACATATTCTGAGCTTAAATCTAAAGGATGGAGGGTTTTGGACAGCTTTAGAGTGAAGATTCCCTCAGTTTTTGCACTAATAGTGATGCACGGCAAGTTCAGCAACAAACTGATCCCTTAAGAGATTTTTTTTTTCCTTTCACATAACCGACACCGCACAAAGCCTACATTGGGGCATTTTATCTTTGCACATCTTGTTTGACATCTTGGAATATCTTGAACCTCATATATTTCCTTAAAGGAACCTTCCTTGAAGCACCAGTCGGTTTAGTTGATAACCGAATCAATCAATGCATTCTACCCCACAGCAAGTCAAAATCCTGCAGGGGAAATCCATGATCATCATCAGGGTTGTCAAGAAACCCATATCGCCTAGTGCGATTCTAATCCCGCTTCAAGTTGATTGATCATTTTAGAACCACACAAAACCCTACACTAGGGCAGTTTATTTAGTGTGGTTCAATTCATTTTCTGCTAAAAAACTGGCCCATCTTGCCTAGAACCTTCCCTCTCATGTTGAGAATTGCATAAAACCTACACTAGGGCAGTTTCATTTCATGCAGTCTCTCATTTTTCCATATCTCTCAGTGGGTCAATCAATAGCAAATTTTATCGGTAAACCCATGAAAATATGGTGTGATACAAATGAAATGATGCATGAGTAACAACCGTAGTGCAACCAGCTCATTAATGCTAAAGTGCTACTAGCGAATATACATAAGGCCTACTAAGAGGCAATATTGACATAAATCTAAGCCTGCCAAGAGGAGATATCAAGAATCATGCATTCAAGCCTACCGATAGGCAATATCAAGAAATATACATAAGGCCTATCAAGAGTTAGTATTGACATACATTCGAGCCTACCGAGAGGCGATATCAAGAAATATACATCTAAGGTCTACTAAGGGGTAATGTTCAATCATACATATAAGGCTTACCAAGAGGCAATGTCCACACATACATTAAGAGCCTACCAATATGCGATATCTAGAAACATACATGTAAGGCTTACTAAGAGGCAATGTCCATACATAAATCAGGAGCCTACCGAGAGGCGATATCATACATCAAGGCCCAAAATGGGGCAATATAATACATACATGTCTAAAGACTACCAAGGGGCAATTTAAAAATATAGTCCAGGCCTGCCAAGAGGTAATCCAAGATATACATGTCTGGCCTACCAAGGGCAATGTCTACAAAAAAAAAAAAAAAATGAAACATGCATGCACAGGGCCTACATCATCGTGGTATAACATACATAGTTGGCCTAAGGAAAGTCATCATCTTTAACGGTATCGCTCACAAAGCACTTGGTACTACCGCCATCAGCATTATCACCTACAGTGGGACCTGCAAAAGGACCGACTCGATCTATCAAAGAACTTAGGGCATATCTCGAAACTTGAAATGGTGCGTGATTTAGTACAGGGCCCCATGTCCAATCATCTAAGGGGACATCCCTAACTACTAGCTAGTCCTAGAGGAACAAGCACATACTTTACTCATGTCGTCGAATATGAGGATCTCTGCCAAAAATATAAGTGCAGGAGGTACAGACATCCTATGCCCCCTTATCTCACTGATCAAAACGCCAATGTACCCACGGAGCATGTCTATCTCAACCACAAGCTGGCTCCTCTCTCTCTCTCTCTCTCTCTCTCTCTCTCTCTCTCTCTCTCTCTCTCTCTCTCTCTCTCTCTTTTTTTATGGCAACAGAATGGGCCTCCCTCTCTCTCTCTCCCTGCCATCGATCCCTTTCTTAAGCTAGAGACTTGGTGATCTCCTGCTACACATACCCATCTTTAGTGGTGGCCGCGCGCCTTCAAGCTCTCTTACCCTAGCCTGTGGGGTATATACATGTAACCTTAAGTGGGCCTTTGAAGCCTACCAAGCGCCTGCTATGCCACACCTCACAAGGCAATCATTGATGATAGGTCCGATTGAGGACTGTAGAAACCAAGTGACATAATCAGTATCCTCCATAATGAAACCCTCGAAGGAACTTGTCCCATAGTCAGGATCATCCAAAATCAGCACAGAATAAGAAAGCTCAAGAAGTGGGTCCTTGGGTTCTCTAAAAATCGGCATGACTTGATGAAAGGACCTCTTAGCTAAGAAGAACTCCCATCTCTATAAAGCCCAAAACCAGCACAGTACACGCGACTCGGCCATAGTAGGGGTGACCTCATGCCTAGCCAACAACTACCCATCATAGGGGTTATTAAGTACCTCACCCTAGGTAACACAATCCAACACAGCGCCGATGGTGAATGGCTGTGTCAAAACAACTTTGGTGATCGTGCAGAGGACCTGGCATATGCCCTAGGACATATCATCAATGACAAGCCAGAATACTGTGGACGCAAGGTAAGGATGTGCTCATAAGCCCACCATGTCGAAATCTACCAACAACACTTGAGGCTCTTGAAGCCCTATCGTGAAGCTTACATCAGGTAAGCAATGAAGAGTCTGTAAGAAATGGACCCCCAATCATAGGCCCTTATATCTGACACTACTCTTATAGCTGATAAGTTAGCATTGACTAGTTGTTGTTAAACAGGCAACTATAGATGAAATAGAAAAAGAACCGCTTGAGAGCAATGTCATCCAGCTCCCCCCCTCAAGGTATGTTTATCCTTAGCCATTCCATATGGATCTGAGACTTATCGGTAGGCCCAAAGTACCATCTCATCACTTAGGTAAGGGGATAGCTGAGGCCTAAAAGCTCGCTCGCGATGTCGAAGTACGCAAACTTGGTCAGGACCAGATGCCTACCAAATCTAAGGTCCAAGATGGCTGTCCAGTTAAGGGGAAGGATTGCATACTCACAGCTGAAATGAAAGGTGCCAGTCTCCACGTGGAACTGCTACACCAAAGTCTCCGTTATCGCGTGCCTCATGGGATAGGCCAAAATCCTTAGGAAGTCCTTGAAGCCTTGCTCAGTAAAAAAATGCACAGTAGCGTGCATTAGTCCTAGAGTCAAATAGGTAGATAAGGAATGAAGACTAGGCTTCATGACTGTGAGTTTTGTCAACAGCCTACACTTAAAATTAGAAAAGCTACCAATTAGCATCCATATCTACATATCCAGAATTAATAAGTGGAAAAGAAAAAGGAACAAACCTGACCCTTCCGAGTCTAAGCAAAAGGATGCCTCTTCAGATCGTACTGAAGATGGGTATCATCTATACTATCATTAATCTCTCTAATATATGCCTCGACCCTGGCCTAACAAGGCGAAAATCTTAGCTTACGACTACGGCACCTCGAAGTGCTTGGACCCCACCTGGCCATGTCATCAGCATCCAAATCCGCATCCAGATCAAATATAAACTCATCCTCTAACTCCACGCCCCTTGGGCCTCCTCCCTTTTCGACCTAAGGGAATTGTGAAGAAACGCCTCCTAAACCAATGCGGGACTAAGATGAGGCATTGGTTGTCTCCACTGAATGTCGGTTCCTAGAATGATATGCTATGTATGCCCTAAGGGACGCATTGTCATCTCCTCCTTGATCAAAGCACCTTTAAAGGGTCCGCGCAACCTGTTCGCTAATGGAAATAGTGTCATCATCACTGCTAGATGAGTCTACTCAAGATGGAACAATAGTGGAAGCCTTCTCATGATACTTGCTAGATCTCGCCCATCGAGACATGATTTGCAAAAGCAAATTCAGATTTGATTAGTAAGCCCAAAACATATGGCAATGCAAATAGACCTGTAAGTATGTCTAACCCTATTGCCTAACGTATATCATGCATGTTCATACCAAAATGACATTTTTTCTCAAAATATCAAAGTTTTCAAAATGCCTCTCTTAGGATTTATATTCAGTGACGATCGTTTAATCCTATCTCTTTTGCCTAAAAATTATTCAAGTTTTCAAAATGCCTCTCTTAGGATTTATATTTGACAGCAGTCATATAATCTTATCTCTTTTTGCCTCAAATATATCAAAGTTTTCAAAATGCCTCTCTCAGCATTTATATTTGACGGTAGTCATTTAATCCTATCTCTTTTGCCTCAAAAATATTCAAGTTTTCAAAATGCTTCTCTCAGGATTTATATTTGGTGGTGGTCCTTTAATTTTGTCTCTTTTGCCTAAAAAATATCAAAGTTTTCAAAATACCTCTCTCCCAAGATTTATATCTAGCAGTAGTCTTTTAATCATGTCTCTTTTGCCTAAAAAAAATTCAAGTTTTCAAAATACCTCTTTCAGGGTTTATTTTCAGCGGCAATCATTTAATCCTATCCATCTATTCGAGATTTATATTCGGTGGCAATCGTTTAATCTCTTTCAGGGTTTATATTCAGCAGTGGTCATTTAATCCTATCCATCTATTCAAGTTTTATAGTCAACGGTGATAGTTTAATCTCTTTCAGGGTTTATATTCAACAGCAGTTGTTTAATCCTATCCATCTATTTGAGATTTATATTCGGCAACGATCGTTTAATCTCTTTTAGGGTTTATATTCGACGATGGTCATTTAATCCTCTTCCCTTTTTCTAAGATACAGCTCAGGATATTTGGTGGCGACCGTTTAATCCTATATTTACCAAAACTACCATCACTTAAAATCACATTGTTTTCATATTTTCAATTCTCTCAAAATTTTCCATCTTTATCATGCACAGTCTCTCATATTTACCAAGCTTTTCTTTTAGTTTTCATAGTGTTTCATGTGTTTCCATAGCACCCAACATATGCAAGTTCACCTATGCTACTTAAACATGTGAACAGACATATTCTCCAACATCAACATGACGCAAATGCTATAAAAAAAAAAAAAAAAAAAAAAACCAAATATGCCAAAATACCAAAAAAATAAAATAAATCCTAGCATGCTTGCCTAGTTACTTTGCTACTAACATATTTGCAAAAAAATAATAATAATAATAAAAGAAAATAGACATTGACTTAAGTGTGGAAAGGAGGTTGAAGCAGTAGACTGAAGTTGAAAACTGGACCCACTAGACCACAAATCACCTCAAAGAAATTTTTATAAGTGACAATTTAGAGAAATGGAGTTTAAATGGTCAAAATAAAGCCTTAGGACCTATTTATAGGCTCTTGTACAGCCTAGGCAGCCCAGCACACCTTGTGTGGCCACTAGGTCTGCCCAGCGCACATTGTATGGCCGTCAATTAGCATTGATCCAGTCAACATTGATCGGTTGACCTTTGACCAAAAAAAAAAAAAAACCGGAGATTCTAACCCAGTTCCAAGGACCAAGTCAAAAAATTTCTCTGGACCAGCTACAGTGGCTTAACCTTGTCAGGTAAAACTAGTCTCAATCCATGAACAACACAGTTTTTGTATGCAATTTTGGGGCAACAAAATACAGAATTACGTTCTTTATCTAACATCTCTCGTTGCACTCAAGATATCAAATAAAGAAAGGGTAGCTATAGATATCATATTTTTTCTGCCTTCGATTTGCATGCCAGACCCTAGAAATTCCAAAAATACTATCTTTTTTCCATGGAGCTGTGGAAACATCTAGATTAACGTGGCGCAATCTGTTCGGACATCGAAGCACTCGAACTGCCTTTTTCGGTCAAATTGACCAAAATGCCCCTAGTTAACCCTGGGTCAACCAAAAGTCAAACAAGGTCAAAGTCCACCCGAAACAACATTTTTCATGTTTTTACATCAAACCCAAGCTACTCAGTGATTTTCATCAACTTTGACCAAGTTTGACCCGAAATTGACTCTTAGGGGTACCTGAAAACCTAATTTTGATTTGACCATCAAAATGGGTTAGGACTAGCGCCATTACGAAGATTATCAAATTCTCTTTCCAATGACTATTCATGAGTCGAAATCGAAGTTAAAATGGTTGAGATATCCAGAAAACTGTGCAAAGCGCGTTAGCATTCTTCTCGAAGCCATAACTTTTTATCTGACCATCAGATTTGCAATATCTTTAGTGTTCTGAAAACTAGACATCTTGCGATTTCTAGAGAAACCAAGATTAGTTCAATCTAAGTCTGGGAAGACCTTTGAATACACATTCAAATTCGAACCAGAAAAAGCCGAAACTACTAATGTCAGTAAAGGTGGCTGGCGGCCTTTGTGTGGCCACCAACGGTGATCGCCGACCAGTCAAAGGCTGCTGGAAGCTGAAGGGTTAGATTTTAGCTATAAGTGCTTCTAGACCCCTTATCTTGCAACCAAAAAAAAAAAGATTTTTGGCAGTTTTCTATGCAGATCCTCTCTCTCTCTCTTCTCTCTAATTTCTCTCCCAAACACATCCAAACACCTTTGATTCTTCTCTTTTCTCTACAATCACAAGGTAGTGTTCTTGCACTCAATCTTCCTCTCCTTGGTTCCATAACTTGGATTTGAGGTTTAGGGGTGTGGACGTAGCTTTTTAGCTACAATCCACACCCTTTTCTTTTCATAGCTTTTCCTTGTTCAATAGTATGCTTTATTGCTTTTCCTAGCATGTTCTTACTTTATTTTGCTTCCTAGCATGTTTTGTGGTTTTTCTAGCATGTTTCCTTCCTTTTTGCCATGATTTATCACTTTGATGGTATTGGCCTAGCCAGATATGTCAAATTCCATGCTTGCGCTTAGATCCCCATGCATTTAAGCTCTTTGCCATGTTTATGCTTAGATCTACATGTCTATATGTTCTTTGCCATGTTTATGCTTAGATCTACGTGCCTATGCTTAGATCTATGTGTTTATGTGCTCCATGGCATGCTTGTGTGCTTAGATCTACATGTTGGTTACTATGCCATGTGCTTTTAAAGCCTTTCTGTCTCTTGTTATCTCATTTTTCTTGTGTTTTGGCCTTTTTGATAGGTTGTTGATCTAGATCCTGTGGTCTAGACCTACATCCATACACCTAGGCCTATATCAAAGGGTTTGGATCATTTTCTCTATGCGTGTTTGTGTTTATTTGCTTGCTTTTGTGCTTTATGTCCATGTTGGCTTGTCTAGATCTAGGGTTTGCTATGCTTTGTGTGGTTGCATTTGTCCTTCCTAGGGCTTGTGTGGTTGCATTTGTCCCTCCTAGGGCTTATTTGGATGTAACCACTTGTGAGATGCACCTCTGTGGTATTGGTGTGCTTGATACACACCTTTATCCGCTCCATGCAATGTTGACATGCTTGCCTTGCTTGCTTTGTTTGCCACCCATTTGGCTTTCTTCGTATCTTTGCACGCTTGCCTACATGTTCATGCATGAGTCTATGTGTCGTTCGTACTCTGATCCAATGAAACTATGGACACTTGATCCAAACCTACATTTGTCTTCTTAGGACAGCTTCTTTTGTTTGATAACATACTTGTTTTCCCTTTCATGCGATTAGCATCCTTTGTTTGCCCCCATTTGGCTCTCTTTGTTAGTGTGTTCTTTGCTTGCTCTCCCTATTTCCCTTGTTTATTTCTTTGCTTGTCTGCTGGCTTGTTTCTTTTGTCTTTGCATGTACACGTATGGAGCATGGACACTTGAAGCAAGGGTGCGACCTCCTAGGCACAAGCAAAAAGGGCAAGGATGCAAGTAAGAAGATGCAAGCCCACAAAGGGCAATGTTTAGTAGATTAGAGGGTCAGCACCTCTTAAATGATTTTCTCTTTCTCTTCCTCTCTAAGCCTCTTCTCTAGAGCATGTATTAGGGTTCCCCCTCTCCTTTTACCCTTTCCTTTTCCTGCTCTTTGCTTGGGCTGCGTTCCCTGGTGTTTGGTTCATGTTTTTATGTAATTGGCATATCCTATGACAAAACGCAATTTACTTGTTTATTATCTGTCATTATTTTCCATATGGTGTGCATAACATGTTTGTTAAGTGCTTTTAGGAAAAATAGGTATGAAACCAATCAAAATAGTCAATCCTCGTTCATGTTATTGTTTCTCAAGACTGGTTATTTTTAGATAGGCTTACTTTTGTACTTGAGGTTTTGTCATAAATTGACAAAAGGGGAGATTTTTCAGGTCATGTGTTTTAGTATTGTCAACCATGCCAAATTATGTGTCTTTTATTGAGTTTTGATGTGTCTTAAAGTTGTAATTGAATACCAAGTTGAAGAGACAAAGTTTGCTAAAAAAAAGTTAAGAAAAACACATTTTTAGCACTTTTTCAGCATGTACCTCGATAGAAGTCTCAATACCTCTCGATAGAAGCTAAAATTTACTGTCTCTTTGATAGTATTTCGATAGATCGAGATTTTTTCTCGATAGAAGTCTCGATAACTCGATAGATCGAGCTTCGCAGATCAGCAAAAATTAGTAACGCGAAAAAGCCCATAACTTATTCATTTGAAGCCTGAATTGAGATCTGTTTGAACCGGTATTTAAAGGACATCATAAGCCATCTATTAGTAGGTTCTTTTAGAGAGAGAAAAACTCTGTTTATGTGGCTAGGTGTTTGTAACCAAGTTTTCTCTATTTCACCTAATCCTAAAAAGCTTCATATGGTATTCTTTTTAAAACTCTAGCCTCATCCTACATAAGAAAGAGGTGGTCTACTGATGCATGCCCCTATTTCTACCATGTTTTCTCTCTCCCTTCTCTCTTTTTACCACTTAGTTTTCTTTTAATTCTTTGGTTCTCAATTTCTCTCTTACTCTTTTCTTTGTCCCCTTCCCTCTCTTCCTGTTGTTCCTTCCTAACTACCTTTCATCCTTTTTATACCTCTTAATTCTATGCGATCTCTCCCTTTTGTCCCTGGGGCTTCACCAACCATTTTTGGTTCCTTGTGGGCATCTTTCCAAGCTTGGCCACTAACCCACTAGTTGTCCGATCACTACCTCTGCTTAGAGTGTGCTTGCTGCACCACTCCCTATTCTTAGAAAAAATTCCTTGTTTTATTTCTCCCCTCTCCCTCATTTCTACCTTACCTTCAATGGATAAGGAAGTGAGGCTCTCTCTACACTTACCCCTATAGCATGCACCAAGTGGCCCTGACCATGCTTACCTCTTTTAGGCGAAATGCCATCCCACAAGGCATTTCTCCCAAAAGAAGCCTTGACAAGAACCTCAAAATAAACTTCTTTTCTCCCTGCCACCAAACCACATCATCTGAATCCCTTAACCAAGGGCCCACCTCCCCTATATTGGCTAAGTACAAGTAGTTGGCGTCCTAGCCTTTATGTGCGTTCCTTTGTCTTCTTTTACTCCCACGCCATTCCTATTGTTCTTGTATTGTCTTGTTCTGCTGCGTGTACTATGTTTATGTCTATCTTCCCTGGCATAGAGGATGTGTGGGCTTTTGGACTTGCACTGCCTCCCTTTATACCCCCATGGGTTGGGCACTACATGGGTAGAAGCTCCTGCCCATCTAGCCCATTGGACTTTTATTTCTGTTGTTCCTTTTCTTGTAATGCCTATGGGTCTGTTGGCTGTTATTCCTGTCACGTTGGCTCATTGGGTTTACTATCTTTATCCTTGGGCTTCCTTGACCCATTTACTTTGCATTTACCTCTTATTAATCTCATGGGCCTACTAGCTGTTATTTCTGCCACGTTAGCCTATTGAGTTTATTATCTCTTTCCTTGGGCTTCCCCTGCTCATTTACTTTGCCTTTACCTCTTATTGATCTCATGTACTTGTTGGCTGCCATTCTTGCCACATTGGCCCACTGGGTTTACAACCTCTATCCTTAGGTTTCCCCAACCCATTTACTTTGCTTTTACATCTTATTGATCCCACTTTCCCTTATTGTTGAGTTTCATATGCCATTAGGCCTTTTGTAAAAAATGGGCCTCAACAATCTTTTTATATCTATTTTCATTAGTTTTTAGCTAATTGTAATTGTAGCATTGAACTAAGCAAACACATTTAGCATTTGCTAACTATGTGGTTAGTGTAAAAAATGGGCCTCAACAATCTTTTTATATCTATTTTCGTTAGTTTTTAGCTAATTGTAATTGTAGCATTGAACTAAGCAAACACATTTAGCATTTGCTAACGATGTGGTTAGTGATTAATTTATTTATTATTATTATTTTTTGGATAAAGTGGTCAATGACAAGTTATTATTATTCGAGGAAAAAAAAAAAAGAAAAAAAAGAAGGGGGCACTTAAAAGAAACGACACATGGCACAACAGTGAAACGAAACGCAGAAACTTATTGTATTGTATATAAGATATAACCCAAAAATGAAACGAAACACAGAAACTTATTGATGCAGTAGTGAATAACAGAGAAGAAGGAGTTGATGGAAATGGAATCATCAAAAAGTGGAAATTGGAAGCACAGTTTGGTGTACTTGGCATTTATTACCTTAATCATACACCTTCTTCTTCATAAACACAAATTATCCGGAAACGACACCGTTCGCGTCAAAAGAAACCCAGATCTCCCACTCCGGTTCCGCTCCGACGGTACCTTCAAAATCCTTCAGGTAGATCCATTCATTCTGTTTCTCTATCTCTTTCTTTCTATTTCCTCAAAATAAATAAATTAAAATTAAATAGGTGGCTGATATGCATTATGGTAATGGAAGAATGAGTCGATGCCGAGACGTGTTAGATGAGGAGTTCCCCTACTGTTCGGATCTCAACACCACTCACTTTCTCAACACTTTGATTCTTTCCGAAAATCCTGATTTCATTGCTTTCACTGGTATGCATATCTCTCTTTATCCATCTTTATCTAATTCTTGTGCCAAATGTGATATAAATTAAACTATTACCTAATCTGCACTGGCTATCTAAATTAAACTATGTGTTGGATTCTCACTCGTTAATAATAAATATAAATAACATTGCATGAACTCCAAATTGGTTTGGAGTTTTATTGCTCCATGATATGTAGTTTTCTCTTAATGAGTCATGTGACTTCTTTAAATACTCTGACACTAATATACATACATGAATAATCTTACAACTCAGTTCCAATCACTAGTTTTGAGCTAAACTTTGTCCTATTGGAAGTTGGGTATTTTTTTATTTTTTTTAAAAGAGTGTATTTAGTTTATTTATGTTATGATCCTAGTGTCTTACATGGATTAAGTATAAACTTATCCAATATGTTTATAAACTCTTGGGCACCCTCTCCTTGTAAGCCGGTTTTTAAGGGTGAGTTCTAGCTATGGGTTTGTAACAATTTTAAACCAATCTAATAACTAGAATGATCTTGATTTAATAAGAATTTTCTTCCATATTGATACAATTATTGGCTGAACAACGCAATTCGCATTAGGATTTTTTTTTTCTTCTTATTATTTATACATCATAAGAGTTGGTGACAATAAAAGTGATCTAGTAAATTACTTCATAGTAATTCTTGAAGGCAATAATCATATAAAACTCCTATCATGATCTCCCACAAGCTAATGAGGTGAAGACCACACCTGCCTAGATCGAAATCTACAGCATAATGGAAGTAGGGAAACCTTTGGTGAAAATGTTTGTTATCTGATTGGAGAAGTGAACATAATGAATGTCAAGGTAGCTCTTGCAAACCAGGTCTTGAACAAAATGATAAGAGATCTCAATATGCTTTGTGTGAGAATGAGAAAAAGAATTAACAAGAGCAAGTTGAGTAGCAAGCAATTCATCAAAATAAAAAAGGGCTTGGGACTTAGAGAAGATTTAAGGTAGCAAGAGAAATTTCCTATAAATAAATAATAGTTTTTTTTTTTTTTCATGGTAGACCAAGAAATGGGGTTGCTGCCAAAAAAGATACAGCGACCCATTCTAGAATCCCAGTATAAGGGCACCCAACCCATTTCGCATCTACATAACGAGATAAACCCATTGTGTATAAAAGAGAAATGTATAATCCAAAACCAACATTGCCAGTTGCCCTTAAGATAATGAAGAAGACATTTGGCAGCTTGGACATGAATGTCATGAGGAGCATGCATAAATTGACAAACTTGTTGGACTATATAAGTGATGTTTGGATAAGTGAGAGTTAGATGCTAAAGAGAGCCTACAAGTTGTTGATATTTAGTAGGATCATTATGAAGGTTTCCATCATTCAAGGGAGCTTGACACCATGAGCAATTGGGGTAGAAATAGGTTTGTAGCTAGGTTTTGTAAGCTAGGGGTGGCAAAATTGGACACAACCCGCAAATCTGACACAACATAAAATTAGCAGGTTATGAGTTGAGGCTCAATGAGTTAGTGTCATATTTGGGTTGATACAATTAAACCATTTAATAAACGGGTTGGGTTAGTGTCCAATCTATGGAATCTATTTTACCTGTCTGACCCGTTTAATTAAATAACATTTTACTAATATATCCTTCAAACCCTAGGTATATAAACTTATTAATTGTTGTGGTTTATTTTCTTTGACATATTATGATTGATTATTTGTGATATTGAGATATACTTTAGTTTTAAATCATTATTTGTGATGTAGTTACTCATCAGTTCTAAATTTTATATTAAAAATATTTATATTTTTCTCCTATCAAAAAAAATATTTATATTTTTTGATTTTTCATAAATCATATCAATTTGGTTAAAACTAAAATATATATATATATATATATATATTGATAAAATCTAATAAACAGGTCGACATGACTGATTCGTTTAATAAATGGGTCGTGTTAGGGTTGAGGAATCTTGACTTATTTAATAAACATGTTAGATTAGTGTTGATTTATATAATCGGATACTCATAAGTCAACACGACACGACACGAACTTGACACGCGAACCCAAATTGCCATTCCTATCCTAAGCTGCTCAAGATAGTGAGAAGATACTTGGTTTGAGCGAGTGTAAGTGAGCTAGCATTATGGATAGCTCAAGTATCTAAAAATGATACAAAGTCCTGGGTTCCTTCATGACAAAACAGGTGTGAAGGTGGAAGGCTTTCAAACATATAGACAATAAGGGCATCCTGCCATATTTTCTAGAGGAATAAAAGGGAACAAGAGTCCCAACTATTATGTTGCATGAGGGCATTGTATTTATTAGTCATAGCATTGACCCAATCTAGATGCTTGTTTGAAGGTGGAAGGCATTCAACAAATGGAGGAGAGAGCAAGGCAGCGTTGGCTTTGAGGAAGAGAATGTTTGTTTGTAAATAGTTGAGGACCTCAAGTGCCATCTTTCAAATGTGTGATCATAGAATAAGATTGAGTTGGAGGAGGTAAAAAGGTAGTTGATCAGGCTTGTGTAGGACCAAATGAAGTGGAAATAAACGTTGTAGGCACATGTGGCTGGACATCCTTTATTTAATATGGTTGTGATGAGGTGAATGGAGATATAGACATCATAGTTTAAGATGTACGAGTTGAAGGAAGGGTATGGAAGGAAGATTAATAGGCAGGAGTGGTCGAGGAGGACACAGAACCATGAGGTGTAAAACATGCAATCTGAAAAAGAGAAAATTTTCATGAAAATGACATGTAAAGAAGTACACGCGCTACTAGCTTGTGGATCCATGCATTGATCGCCTAATTTTACTATAGCCCAAAGAAACCACACTGGATTTTGGATCTAATTTGTCATGACGATAAGATCCCAAATAGATAAGAAGCATAATAAATGAATAATCTAGAGAGGAACCACATAAATTTAATTTATGTTGAGAAACATTACCAAGCAACTTGAAAATTTTCAACTTTTGGAGATAAAAGAAAAAGATTAATAGCCACCTTAGCCCAAGACTTTGATGGGTCTAAAGCATGCTCTACGACTCACCACGAGAGCTCTGTCTCTTTGATAGCGTTAAATTGACTCGTGATATCTTGAAAGGAAGTTGTTTGCATCATCTTAGATGATATTCGCTCTTTTGGTTTCACGTCGGTGCCAAGTAGGCCAGTTACAGTGGTTTCGTGGTCGATGATTCCTCGATCTTTGCCGGGGTTGTTTGGCATCTCCTTTTTCAATCTTTTTCAGGGTGTGACGAGAGTTAGATTTGTGGGCTTGGGCAAAAAGGGTGGGGATGAGGTTGTAGTGATTAGGGTGGGGATGAGGTCGAAGTGATTAGGGTGGGGACTCTAAGTCTTGCGATGGCTATAGTTGGATGTGAGAGCTATGCGAGTTTGTCTCAGGAGGTGGAAGTTACTCGGATCAAGCTGAGTTATGATTTTGAGCTTGATCAATCCAATCCCATGATGATACCTCTTGAGGATGTTTATGGTTTTTCTGAGGAGTGTGACTCGATGGAGGGAGAAGTTGTTTTCTTATTGTTGGGATTAGGCAAGAGGGACAATTTTTCCAAATGTGCTCCTTTGATGACTATAGCTTCTCCATGGTTGGCTATGTTGGCATAGCTGGATGTTGATACCGAGGTATTGTGTCTTGATGCTAAGTTGGATATTTCTAGATGGTTGAACGTAGAATTCCTGGTTTTAGTAAACTGGTTGGGCTTCCTTTGAGTTGATATGAGAAGTTGTGTATTGCTTTTTTACAAAGGCTAGAAAATGAGATGGAGGCAGCCAACTTGTTGCACAAAGAAGTCACTAGTAGTTGAAAACTTGCAAAATCTAAGAGTAAGGGAAGGAGAGAGCTGAGGAATTTGTTTTCTTCGATGAATTATGATGGGATATAGAGATTTGGTTGTGTAACTATGACAGTATTTGGGAAGAAATTGTCTTTATGAAGCTAAAAATGATTTTGTGGAATGTTAGAGGATTGAATGATCCTCAGAAACATCTTATGGTAAAAAAATTTTTACATGAGTGGAAGAGTGATGTAGTCTATTTACAAGAAACTAAGTTTGTTGGCATGGATAGACAAATGGTTACATTAGATGCAAATCAAACTGTAGGTGGGTCTTGCATATGTGGGATATAAGGGTTCAAGAAAAGTTGGAAGATATGGTGGGAACCTTTTTTGTATTGGTTCAGTGGCAAGGAATGGTGGATGGTTTTATATGGGCGTGCTCAGGGGTTTATGGCCCAAATGAAAATAGTGAAAGGGGGGTCATATGGAATGAGTTGGTATTTAGCAATATTGGAATTTACTATAGTGCATTGGGGATTCCAATATCGTACGTTTTCCAATTGAGTGGATGGTAGGTTCACGACTGACCTCGGCTATGGAAAATTTTTCTATGATTATTGAGGATCTTAATTAGATTGATTTTCCTTTATACTTAGTCTAGTGGTACAGATCAACCTTCAATATCTAGGATAGATAGAGCTTTGATTTCTCATAATTGGGAGGAACACTATCCGAATGTGATTCAACAGATATTACCTCGTCCTATTTAATTCCATTGTCCAATTCTTTTAGAGGCAGGGGGAATAGCGAGGGGGAAAAGTCCTTTCAGATTTGAGAACATGTAATTGAAGATGGATGGGTTTGTGGATAGAGTTCATTTATGGTGGAATTGGCATTCTTTCTCTGGTACACTTAGTTTTTTGCTTGCCAAAAAGTTGAAGGCTTTAAAAGAAGACATTATTTAGTGGAACCACAGAGAGTTTGGTAATGTAGGTCATCATAAGAAAAAATTACTAGCGTGATTGAAAATTTTAGATGCTAACAAAGAGGAATTTGGACTCACTAATGTGGAGAAATGTGAGGGTTGAAGTGAGGTCCCAAGTAGAGCATCTCCTTTCCTTGGAAGAGATAGAAGTCCAAGATGTTATGTATCAAGGAAGGAGATAAAAATACTAAGTTCTTCCATAAGGTGGCTAACTCCCATAGAAGGTATAATTATCTGAGTATTTTGGAGGTGGATGGGTGATATACAAGGAGTTAGAGGTGGTTGCTCAGGTAGTATAGTTTTATAAAACTTTGTATCAAGAGATAGAGAAGTGGAGGCCTTTTGTGAAGGGTTTGGAGTTTGACCAAATTAGGGGGATAGAGTGGGGATGGCTTGAAAGTAAGTTTGAGAAGGAGGAGATCATTCAAGTTGTTAGAGATATGGAAGGGGATAAAGCTCTAGGTATGGATGGTTTCTCTGTGGCTTTTCTTCATCATTATTGGAGAGTTGTGGAAAAAGACGTTTTTGCTATTTTTGAAGATTTTTATTTTTTTGATAAGTTGTCTTTGAAGAGGTTTATCAACATTATAAGTTTGAAAAATCTCTCAATGCTACTTTCGTTGCTTTAATCCCTAAAAAAAGAATGATGCTCCGGCCTATAAGTTTGGTGGGGATTTTGAATAAAATCTTGGCTAAGGTATTGGAATACCACCTGAGAGTGTGTATAAAATCTTGGCTTACTGCAAGGGTTCAAGGCTGATGGTAGGCAGGCTGATGGGCAATGTGTTTCATATTTCTTATCTGCATATGATACAATTCTTTTTTGTGATGTCGATGTGGACCAAATCCTTTATGTATGAATGTTGCTACTTTGTATTGAGGTTGTGACAGGCTTGAAGGTTAATAATATGCATAAGAGTGAAATAGTTCTAATAGGGGAGGTTAATAATATGCGTGCTTTGGTAGAGATTTTGGGTTGTAGGGTTGGGACTTTGCCTATGTCTTATCTTTGCATGCCATTGGGGGTTTCTCATAAGTCAACTTATATTTGGAATCCTATCTTGGAAAAAATTGAGCGAAAGTTGGCCAAGTGGAAGAAGCTCTATTTGTCAAAGGGTGTTAGATAAGATTGACATTGCTTAAGAGTACATTATCTAGTCTTCCTACTTATTTGTTATTGCTTTTTACCATCTCTACTCATGTGGCTAACAAAATTGAGAAAGTTGCAAAGGGACTTTCTGTGGGGTGATGCCAATTCACATTTGGTAAGATGGGATAAAGTATGTGTGCCTATGGCCAATGGTGGATTAGGAATAAGGAAACTGACTACCTTCAATACAGCTTTACTAGGGAAATGGTTATGGTGTTTTGAGGTCGAGGAGACACGACTTTGGAGGACGGTGGTAGCTTTAAAGTTTGGGGAGGAGTTGGGGGATGGACTTCTAAGTTGGGTAGGAGTGTACATAGGTGTGGTTAATGGAGAGGCATCCATATGGCATGGGAGGTTTTTAGCAAAAATACTCAATTTGAGCTTAGGGTGGGGAATAGAGTGAAATTCTGCCAATGTTAGTGGTGTTGGATCAATCTCTTCAATTGACCATCTTGGTTTTGTATGAGATTTCCATTGATAGAGAGGCCTCAATGGACTTTTCCTTGGCAAGGCGGGGTTGGGGGAGAGGAGTTGGGATCTATGTTTCACTCGGGATTTGAATGATTGGCAGTTGGATTTAGTGGTGGATTTCCTTCATATTTTGGAATCCAAACACCTTTAACAGAAAATGGAGACCACATGAGATGGAAGTTGAAGAAAAAATAGGATTTTGACATCCATATGTTTTATAATGAGTTGCAAGGTTACTTCTTTGTCTTCTTTCCTTAGAAAGGTATTTGGAAAGTTAAGGCTTTCAAGTCGAGGGAATCAAAAGAGGTAGAGGGAATGACCTAAATATAACATTAGAAATAAAAAATTACATTATAATTAAGAAGGTGGTAGAGAGTGTGATTTGGATAGGAAAAGATGGTTGAAGAGAATACATGTGGCAAACTGCGATTAGTTTGTTGAGGGTTCATAGTTGATCTCAAAGTTTTGGGACTAAGACTTGTTTTTGTTTCCAATCGAAGCCCCAACCATAGACACAAAATAATGAAAAAAAAAAGTCACACAATGAGATTTGTTTTTCACAGGATAGATCCAAGCATAGTTGTCAAATCGCGAATCATGTCGTGAATCGATTTTTGATTTATTTATTTTTTATCGTGTATTGTATCAAATTGTGAATCATAAGATACACAAACATCTAATAAAATTATAAAATAATTATTGATATACATATATAAAAGGTTTATTCATTATAAATTCGAAATATATTCAACTAAGGACCAATTTAATAATTACTTATGTAATAAAATTTAACAAAGCTAACTAAATAAGGATTTCTTTTTTGCAATTTAACACCAAAACACTAACAATTTTGTTAGTTAGCATGTTTTCAAAACTATTTAGGAAACTAACATCTCAAGTGTAATAAACTCGAGTTTGATGTGCTAAATCGAGTATTTTGAACACGATTTCAACATTGAGCCTTTGAGGTTCAAGTTCTATAAAGTGAAACGATGAACACTGCAAGCTGGGATGCACGGATGTGGCATCGGAGAAGCCGCACCCGCGTCTGACGCGCAAGGGACGCCGTTGACCACGCGTCGGTGTTGCATCGGGCAGCATCTGCCATGTGTTTTTTTTTTCCTCCCTTGACTCTCGCCGACGCGGCTCAGACTCAGGCTGATTCATGCTGAATCGGGCTAATTCACATCAACTTGGGCCGTATCGGGCGAAACTGCCGAAATGGCCGGTTCAAGCCGAAATGGCCAATTTAGGCCGAAATTCAAAAAAAAAAAAAAGGTGCAAAACGCACCATTTGAACTTAATAATAAACTCTAAAACTCTCTCACACATTCTCACTTCATCCAAACACTCTCTCTCACTCCGTCACTTGTCTCTCTTCTTTGTGTGTTCTCTCTGCGGTGTGCTTTCTTCTCTGTGCTCGGCTTCACTTCGTCCAAACATTCTTCACTTCGTCCAAACATTCTCAACTCAGGTATTGATATAAACTTCTTTGTGATTTGTGAATTGTGAATCTTAGTTTCTTTTCAATCTTAGTTTTATTTAGTTAATAGTTATTAGTAATTTGTGAATCTATGATTTGTGATTTGTGAATGTGTGAACTTGGGTTTGATTTATTACTCATTGTGAACCAGGTCTCATGAACTTATTACTCAATTTGATTTGTGAATCTGGAACTTGGGTTTGATTTATTATTAATTTATTTAGTTAATAGTTATTATTTGTAGGGTAAATTGAATCTATTGAATTTGCAATGGACGAAGTTACTAGCACAGAAATTTCACCTTTATCTAATCAAGAAGTGCCAAATGATGAATCTTCTCTTTGGCAGTATGTGACTAAAGTAGAAAAACTACCTGGTGCTACTGTTAAATCAGGTGGAAACACATACTTTAAGTGCAACTATTGTGATATAGTTTATATGGGATCCTATTCTAGGGTTAAGACTCATTTGTTAAAAATTCCTAGCAAAGGTATTAAAGCATGCCTTAAGACGACACTGAGCCATAGGCTGGAAATGCAGCGAATGCATGATCAAGTTGAGAACGATAAGTTAGAGAGGGAACAAAGAAGTCAAATTCTCTTACCTCCACCTCCCCCAGGCCGTGAGCCTGCTATACCTATTTCCCCATTTGGAGACTGGAAGGGAATGATAGTACAAATCTAGTTGATAGTAAGAGGAGGAAGGTGACTATGAATTCTCCTTTGGAGAAAGCATTCTAGATTAATGTTAGACATGATTTGGATAGCAGAATTGCTAGAATATTTTACTCCGGTGGGCTTCCGTTTAACTTTGCAAGGAACCCATATTATCGTAGTTCCTATGCATATGCTGCTACCCATAGCATTCCAGGTTATCTTTCTCCTGGATACAATGCCTTGAGAACAACACTTTTGCAAAAAGAAAGAACTTATGTTGAAAGACTTTTGAAACCAATTAAGAACTCTTGGCTTGAAAATGGTGTAAGTATAGTTTCTGATGGATGGTCAAATTCACAAAGGAGGTCTCTTATTAATATTATGACTATATCAAATGGGGATTCAGTGTTTATAAAGGCAATTGATGGGTCAAGTGAGTTCAAAGACAAACATTATATTGTTGGGGTGTTGAAGGATGCTATAAAAGAGATTAGACATGAAAAAGTTGTCCAAGTCATCACTAATAATGCTAGTATGATGAAGTCTGCTGGAGCTCTTATTGAAAGCGAGTATCCTAAAATATTTTGGACACCTTGTGTTGTCCACACTCTCAATCTAGCTTTGAAAAATATTTGTGCAGCAAAAAACACTGAAAAGAATGAAGTTACATGTGAGGAATGTAGTTGGATTACACGTATTGTTGACGATGCATCCTTCATACGTGTTTTTATCATGAACCATTCAATGAGGTTGGCAATGTTTAATGAATTTTGTACATTAAAACTGCTTCAAGTTGCTGATACTAGATTTGCTTCAGTTGTTGTAATGCTAAAAAAGTTGAAGTTGATAAAAAGATGCCTTCAAGCCTCTTGGCTTAGATTGAACGCAGTGGCAAAGGCTCCAATAGTGCGGCGAAGGCTCAAGTGAAGGTTTTCCTATTCCTTTGTCTTCTTCTTCTTCTTTTTCCTTTGAATTGCATGAACGAATTTGTTTGTGTAGAGATCAGTCAGTTTCATTTGTTTTTTTTTTTATTTGGTTTTTTTTAAGGAAATCAAGTCTATGAAACTCGATTTCTAAAATTCCAACATAGAACTCGAGTCTCCTAGGCTCGAGTTGCTATAGTGAACTCAAGTCTAAAAAACTCGAAATTTTAGTTTTCTAAATAGTTTGAAAATGTTGTTAACTAATGAAATTGTTTGAAAAATAGTGTTATTTTGCAAAAAAACCCCTTATATAAATCAAATCAACTTATGTTTATAACATGCATGTTCAAATTAATTAAACTCAGAAGTGATAACAAATTATATATGAACCAAAATAATAATATCTTTTCATCATCTTGGCTAATCAACTCCATCTAAGTTAATGTTATCGTCATGTTCAACATTTTGCAAAATTATTTTTTCATAGACATTTTCTTCATTATTATCAACATTTACATTTTTTTTTTTTTTTTTTAATTCTAATAATTTTTTCTAGGCATTCTAGTTTTTTATATTCATAATAATAATAACAAAATAAAAAAGAATTATATTTTCATTTAATACATTATTAATATAGCATAAAATATAAATTTGCACATTTGCACATATGAAGTGAGTGTTATGAGTATAGTTTAAATTTTGTAGGAGAAAGAGAAGGGAGGGAAAAAAAACTCATGGACTCGCTATTTTATTAGACTCAATTAGGTTTTCCAATAATTGGAAAAATTTAATTGAGTCTTTTTCCAATTATTGGAAAACTTATTAAGTTTTCTTCTCTCTCTCGTTCTTATCTTCTCCCTCTCAATTCTCACATGTCTATGTATCATACAATGCATACAATTCACCAAAACGATACGATTCATACGACATGCACCTATGTATTGGACAACTCAAACACTTACGATACACTCTTACGATATGAAAGTTTTTGTACACAATATGATACGTATTACATATCATACGATACTAACAACTATGGATTCAAGTATACCAGCTGAAATCATCAATAAAACTAATAAAGTGATATTTACAGAGCTAGCAATCAGTGGTGGTCCTCTTATGCCACAGTGCACAAAATTAAAAAAAAATGGAGAAACTTTGTCTAGTAGGTAACATTGGTGGCAAGTGTATTCATAACAAGCATCACAAAGAAAACAATAGAGAAATTGACTCAAGATGGATACATTTTGCGGCTATGGCTGACGTAGTGAAAGAAAATTGGAAACTAGATTCAGTGCTATGACTTAACTCTAATCTATGGGGCCATGATCAGGGAAGAAAACGAGATCAAAGAATTTTAAAGCATTATAATCAAAGAAATATAACAATCGATGAATTTCTAATCCTCTCTTACACCCTTATTTATATTAGCATCTTACCCACCAAAGACTCCTAACAAAATTGGAAAGTATTAAGGTTAGAAACAAATTAGGAAAATAAAATCACGGGTTAAATTACATCAATCTCCCTTGAGATTTTACAAAATGATACTACCCCTTTGAGGTTTATATAAATGTAACAATTTAGTTTTCACTAATTGAATATTCCAATTTTTTATCTCAAGGGAGGGGAGTGTCATTATATATATATATATATATATATTTACACTAGCCTAACTTCAGGTGGTGTAATTTACTTGGAAATCAATTAGAGATCCTAAATCAACTAGAAGACCAATAATAAGCAAAAATGATACGTGTAATCAAATAAGGTACATTATTTGTAATATTCTTTAGCTTCCAGTTATTCTGCCAAGAATTTTGCTGTAATATATCATTTTTCATTTGCTGCTGCTGAAGCCTAGGAGTATTACTATTGAATTTTCTGAATGGGAGATTTATCACTAATAGCAATACCATTGAACGTGTAATTGGTTCATGCCTTTATTGCTCCTGCATTAAGAGTAATCAGACTTATCCATGTGTATAGATCCTGGATACAACATTCAAAAGGAAAACAAAAAAAAATGTTATATAGATTAAAGATCAACTTTAATTGCAAGAATATATGCAATAGAGTTCAAATATAAAAGAGAATTTGGAATTGGGAAGCAAATCATTGTCAGCATGTGTAACGGGTTGATTACCAGAGTATGATGGTTCAGATAACATATGGCTTGTTGCACTAGAATTAACCAACTGAAGTATCAATATAATCAGATGGAGTATCACCTGATGCAGGAAATGCAAGATGAAGGCCAGAAAAGCCTCAGAGAGTCAACATCATGATCATAATATGACCATTTTGATTGGAATGGAAAATGCCAACCATCTCCATTTGCAGTGTGACTTGATTTTTTGTGAATTTGGCAAAGTTGTGAGTAATGATTGACATTACAATTATCAGTCACTCCAACTATTGCAGGAAAAGTTGGGATCATGTCAGTGGCCATCGCAGTTATAACCTTGGGATTTTGCCATAATGTGTGCCATTATGCGTTTGGTTTTGGTTAGGTGCTTGCTGGGCTGCTCCCTTGCCCATGGATAAGGAGGTGAGCTTTCGAATCATTGAATGGAGTTTCTTAATTTCCTGTAGTAAAAAGTAAATGGTTGGTAATCAGTTTCATTTGGCAACCCAATTTGGGTGACCAATTCAGACTCATGAACAAAGTGATTAATGGGTGCCAAATTGTCTACAATATGATTGTTATAAGTGAGATTCTTCTAGTTGATTTGGAGCTTTTCTCAGCATTTTGCATTTAGTCCCCTAGCAAGTTAAATTTGGCATGATATTGATGTTGGAAGAGTTCTTCAAGGTTCTCTCAACCTGTTTAAATGTTTGATGACTAAGAACTTGTGCATTTGAAGCAGGGGTTGGAGTTGCTTTAATACAACTAAGAAGGAATTGATCTTTCTTGAGCCATTCTGTATACTTTGAGTTCAAAACTTGTCAATAATTAATTTTAAGACGCTTTAGTATATCCATCATTAAAACCATGCATTTAACATAAATAATATAGGCATAAGTTGATCCCTGTGGCTTTCTGATGTAACCTTAATAATCAAAATGTGATTTGCAATATTTGTAATTGGAAAGAAAATAATTTTGGGGAATTGAAGAGAAGTCATGTGTAGAGAATTGTTGTGAGGAACTTAGAGAGAGAGAGAGAGAGAGAGAGAGTTGCCGACAAAAGGTGATGAAAAGAATCAATAAAGAAAAAGGAGGAACTTCATAAGAGCCACTGGTGATGTAAGCCCATGAAGCTGATACCTTATCATAAGATAAATAAACGGAGGCTGAACAATCCAATTAGGATTAGATTTTTGCTATTATTTATACATCAAAAGAGTTGGTGAAACTACAAGCACACCAGTGTAAGCTATATGATCTACTAAATTACAGCAAAGCAATTCTTATATACAAATAATATATTACTCCTATTGTGTATGTGTGTAAGTGGAGAAATGAGGTGCTAATAGAAACCAGTTCTCAGATTGAAGGTTTTGTAAAATCACAGTACTAATCTGAAAGAAAAGAAGATACTTATCAGCAGGGAAAAAAACATAAAACAAGTTTGTAACTGGGTATAAACGGTAACGTAACCATAGAGAGCCTTCTTATTAAATCTTTAGGTTAGTGGCTTACAGTTACGTTGATTAATTTTGGTATAAGCTTTGTTGGACTCTCAGAATTGCAGTGTTGGTAAAAGACAAAACTAGTGTGTTGATAAATCTGATAACTAAGATTGAGCCCAAAATTTTTCTTACTTACGTAGCTACCCTTATGTTTCTTTTCAAGTTAGATCTTATGATAAGATTGGCAATTATGAAAAGACATAGTGGTTTCATAAAATGCACCATTGCTTGCTGTGGATTCAAGTGAAAATTGTTGTCGGATTGCATTTTGTATAACCAGTTTCTGGGGATTAAACTTAACTGATCAGGTTAGATACTCTCTAGTTGGGGATGGTTCCTATATGTTTACTCACTCCTCAAAATCTAAACTGGCAATTTTGTTCATCTAGAACCTTATAACTTATGTTTAGTCAAGCTATTTAAAACACTTTCTTTCATTGGGACAAAAAATCTTTGGTGGAGAATGATGAATATTTGCTCTCTCTCTGTCTCTATAAAAGGTTTAGTTTTTGTAATTAGGAGACAATATATTTGGGCCCAGCACTGCTGATGCAGCTGAATCCCTAATTGAAGCTTTTGGTCCTGCCATGGAATCTGGTCTTCCGTGGGCTGCAATCTTAGGAAACCACGACCAGGAATCTACAATGAATCGTGCGGAATTGATGTCCTTCATCTCCCTTATGGATTATTCTGTCTCACAAACCAATCCATCAGCTGAAGGTCCCTCTAGTTCTCTTAAGGGAAGCATGATGACAGACATTGATGGTTTTGGCAATTATAACCTAAGAGTATATGGTGCCCCAGGTTCGCATTTGGCGAACAGCAGCATATTCAATCTTCTCTTTCTTGACAGTGGAGACAGGGCAGTTGTTCAAGGAGTTAGAACTTATGGATGGATTAAGGAATCCCAACTTCGTTGGGTCCGTGGCATTTCTCAGAGATTTCAGGTATACAAAACTAAACAGTGCCAATGCAGTTAAGACACACTTGGTCTACATTTTTTTCTCATTACATTGATCAATTTTATACTTATTTTATGCTTATAAAAATCAGGAAACAGCTAGGACTTGATTTCAGAAGAATTGAAAACTCTTTTAGACAACAAGTGATTTTGGTCTGCTAAGTTCTTATACTCTCATACTTTCTCAGAAACACAGTTAAACACATCTGAATATAGTATTTCTTCTATCTGTTCTTTTAATTCCCAGAAGGGAGGTCCCCTAGATTTAGATTTTAACATGTTGCAAGTCACACACCAACAGGGCCAAATGTCGGATACTGATCAATCTGCTGATGCTTTGCCCCCTACAATCCCAGCACTTGGATTTTTTCATATCCCAATTCCAGAAATTCGGCAGCTTTACCACAAAAAGATTGTGGGCCAATTTCAGGAGGCTGTAGCTTGCTCATCAGTGAACTCGGGAGTCTTAGAGACACTTGTCTCCATTGGAGATGTGAAGGCTGTGTTCATGGGCCATGATCATACTAATGACTTTTGTGGGAATCTAGATGGTATATGGTTTTGTTATGGTGGAGGCATTGGATATCACGGATATGGAAAGGCTGGGTGGCCAAGGAGAGCAAGGGTCATATTTGCTGAACTTGGGAAGGGGGACAAGGCCTGGATGGGAGTGGAGAGGATTAAGACATGGAAGCGTCTTGATGATGAGAAGCTGAGCAAGGTTGATGAGCAAGTCCTGTGGGACCACCGGCCATCAAGATAACTCAATTACAGTTTACTGGCACTGGAGAAATGGCATTCAGCATTCCATAATGTTGTATACGTTGTGTTAAAATTATTTTGATAAGAAACCTCCTTGTGTCATTTTACTGCATTCTTTTGCAATTTAACATTGTAAATTCAACTTGATATAAGAGGAAAGAAGGTTTAAGTGGGTATCCGAAGCTTCAATTTTGTTTAATTGTTCTTAGCGACTGCAGAATATATACTTTTTGTTTGATAGTTCAATTGATGTTTGCCAAGTTCAAGTAACTCAGGTGATTGCCCAAGGCAGATTTCCTCTTGGGTCGGTGTCATTGATATCTCAGAAAATATTGAAGTTTAATATAGAATTTTTTTTTTTAGAAGGATATAGAAATTAAGTTAACAGAATTCTATTTTTTAAAATAATAAATAGTCTTCTAGATGTTATGTTTGGTAATTAACATTTCCAAGTCCTATGTTTTAACTTCTCTTAAATCAATACATATGTTCCCACCGTCTAAGTTGTTTCTGTGATCAACCTGCACACTAAGCTTCAAGGCACTGAATGACATTGTTCTCGTCATCGTATTTCTGTCATTTTTTATAGGAATATTTCTGTCATTTGATCCTTCTGTTCATTGCAAAATCCTAGCACAATTATATGAAATGAATTTTTATTGATTTATTGATCTATTGATAGTTGGTTAAAGTATAATTATAACTAAAAAAGTGGGACTTCAAAAAACTGTAAACAAGAAAGTTAAAAAACTAAAAGAAAAGGTCGTACCCAAAAAGTATCACCAGGGAAGCTGTACAGCTGTGGAATAAACGAATCTAATCCTTCAGGTTCACCCACAAGCAATGACTCTCAAACCGGTATTCTAGCCTAGCAATTTGTTGATAAGTGATAGCATAATCTATAACAATGGCATTTTTCTCACATATGCCATTACTAGATGTAAATATTTGAGTCTATACACTTTGTTAGGATTTTAGTAATGCAATCTTACTTCAATTCCAGAATCTGAAGCAGACCCACATGATCAAACACATAGGAAAAAGTATTAAAAATGTGAAATTGCTTCCGAAAACAAATAATAAAAAAAGGGAAACAAAAAATCACGGAAGTGAATCAACCTGCTTTCGTTTCTTGGGCTCGGCAATGAACGGAAATTTAGTAAGTACATGCATTTTCTCGAAAAAAAATGGTGCATATATTTTCAAAAGAAAAAGAAATTTTGATGAAATTTTTACAAGATTAATAGGTATAAGCTTCATTTTTCTCACTCTATGCACCACCTTTGCAAACAAAATTCGGGGCTTGAAAATGAAGCCGTAAAGCAAGTCTGACTGTTTGGTTTTATGAGCGAGCCAAACGTCTTCTGCTTCATCACCCCCAAAAGGGCAAACAAGTTTTCTTGCCTAGCCTAGCCTAGCCATTAGAGAGAGAATAGGGGTTTTAAGAAACAAAATTGAGAATCAAAAACCCTATGAGAGGCACTCCATGGTTTTTAACTCGGTGAGCGAGAGAGAATGTGAGATACTCAGTATAGTATTTACTATTTAGAAAATGCTAACGGATATTTTTAGGATAGTGGTTAACAATTCATTTAAAGAAAGTTTTTATGGAAAAAGAAAAAAAAAATTAACAGCTTTTTCCATTTTCCATTAAAATTATGTCAAAAATTTTCTAAAATGGATTGTTAACCATTGCCATAAGGGTACCCGTTAGTATGACTCTTATTGTTTAGAGAATTTTTTTTTTTTTTTGGTAAACCTAAGAGAAGAGAAGAAAGTGATAATTAATTTAATTTAATAAGGGGTGTGGGGAGAGAGAGGTATTTTTTTGGGAGTGTGGAGAGAGGTGTTTTTGGGAAAGAGAGCCATTGGAACTTGGAATGGCTGTGGGTACTATCTTTGTATTTTTTTATATAAAAAAATAAAAATAAAAAACCCTAGAGTTTTTTTTTTTTTTTTTGGTAACCGGTCATAAAATAGTCACAACTCACGAAAAATACTATTGAGATTTGCTTATAAAAAACAAATACTATTGAGTTTTCAATTTATATAGTTGTTCTTAAAAAGATTGTGTTAGAATTAAAAAAATTTAATTTAGTGATGAGTTATTTGAAATTCTTCTTTATAGTGAATATGACACTAATTTTACCTCATATTTTGGCTTTGTAACACCCAATGACCCTATGAGGCTTAGCAAGGAAAATCAAAGACAAAAGCATAATGACAATGGCAATTCTAAAAATGTTTTTCCTCCAAAAGTACATGGTTCGATATTGATGAAAAAATCAAATGACTGGAATTATAAGAGCAAAATGAGTTATGACTTAAGAAACTTGATTTGCAAGGATTTTAATATGTGATGGGGATATTTAAATATACATCTTTGTTGAAGTCATTAAGAATGATCAAGGGAAATCGTTGCACTATTTCTAGGAAGAGGACTTGTCTTTTGATGAGATGTCACACCAAAATCAATAACGTATTTTTGTGGTTAATATTATCGTTATTTCCTTTTCATCTCAAATCACACTCACAATGTAAAGAGAACCCAATATTTTAATGTGTTTAAGGCCCCCATGTGTGACAACATGAATCCTCCTACATGTTCTTAATGTGTTGATTTGTTGGGAGAAAAATAAAATTTTTTATGAAAATTGTAGGGTATATTTTTTGTGGCCCAAGCCCAAAAGGTTTGGATTATGAGCCTAATGAACCTAGAATAATGAATTTGTAGAGAATGGGCGAAAGAACTAGGTTGATTGTGGACTAAGCAATAGTTAACTATGGTATTAAGAAGGAACTGATAAAAAACACACTTGACAGTCTTTCAATTTGATGTCCGAAGAGGAATATCATTCAATGAAAAATTCATACAACTCTCCAAAAAGTCTCCTCCTTCTTTCTCTAGAAGCTCTTTCTTTACATAGCATCCTCCCTCATCATCTTCATCGTCCACCTGTTCTTCATTTAAGTGTCCACTTGAGTATGTGTCACATTAGATTTCTTCCTTAGCTTTCCGTGAGTGGTGGTAGCTGGATTGACACTGTTCAGGGGTCTTCTCCACATTAATGCGGCTAGAAAAGCAGATGCAGTGCATTTAATGTAGTGGTGCCAGCTTTTCCTTTTAGATATTTCTCCATTCTTCTTATCTCCAAGCATGTCCAAAGCTTATCTAGATTGCTGAAGTCATTATTAAGCTCATTCGAACCCCCTAGATATTTATTTGACCAAGAATCTTTACATCCGAGGATAATGATCTCTTTGGAACGCTGATGCTCTCTTCGAACAGATCTTCTTCACTCCCAAGTATCTTTCTTTCATGCAGAGTACTCCTCAACAATTTTATTCTCTTCGGACATATAGTAACCTTCATATAGGGCTTTGGGCTCAATATATAAGCTTGAGTTTCTGCCCCCCATAATAGCCCCTCAAAATTTTTATTTTTCCCTTACATCCGAGGAGAAAAAATAAGATTTTGATTTGCTATAAAGTAAAAGTCAAAATACAAAAATATCTTAGTTCACACATGTAGGAGCATAGATTTGTGTGCTTCATAACTGCTGCTGTCGTTTCAAGATTTCCAAAGCGCTATTAATTACTCCAGGTGGCGTTTTGTCTTTGCCATCTAACAGTGGACTAATGATCCAATGGACGTGGTTCTTCCTCGGAATTTGGACGGGATAACTCCTATCCCTTCGCTTGTCTCTATGTAAAGCCCTAGAGGAGGTTTTTCCTCCTTTACTTTACATATTCTCAGACTTTCGAACGAACAGAGGCATTCAAATCGACCAAACTCTACAATCATCAAATCCAGAATCTACAAGTATCTCCACGAGGTCAAAGATCATTTTCTGATCCTGTTCGTGTAAGTTCTCATATACTCGTCTTTAATCTTCTCCTCGGACACCCTTCTTGACCTTTGAGTAGTTGCCCCCTAGTCACTACGTTTAGAGTCCTTTCTGTCTCATTTGTTTAAGATGGATAAATACCAGTATCTGATGGGCAGCCCCGCTCAGATGGAGAAGTTTAGGGCCACATACCGCATACCTGAAGATGTGGGTTTGAGATATAGCCCCCTAGAAAAATTACTAACGGATCGGAAAGTGGGTGAAGTGATAATCCCCATCATCGCCTTCCTGGAAGGAGGAATGACTATTCCTATGGGCCCCATCACCACTAACTACCTTTGAAACCATAGGCTTAGCCTCGAGCAATGCGCGCCCAATGTCTTTAGGGTTTTAGGAGCCATCGATGATTTGAACCGCCATCTAGGCTTGGGACTCACTTGGCGGGACGTGGTACATATGTACGAGTGCCACAGTAAAAAAGGAGCGGGATATTATTTGAAATCCCGATCCGACACTGTTAGACTTGTCTCCTGCCTTCCCAAGTCTAACAAAGGGATGAAAGACGACTATCTGATCGTCTTGGGCGCCTGGCATGACGGTCTTCACTGTCCAACCCAACCAGGAGAGCCAGGTGGGGGCATCCTAGATTTAGACTTGCTAACAGTAGATTTAAGGTTGACATTTCTTTGCAACTTTGTCTTCTCGGTCTTGTTATTTTCAAGTTTTTGACTAAGTTTTGTTGTGATGTTGACAAATAAAAACCACGTCTCTCCTCGGGTGAGTCTTACCAATACCGCCGCACTCAACTACCTGTTACGATTGGAGATTTTTATAAGTGAAGACGGGCAACTCCGGTCAGTTCCCCTCATTCTCGGTTACACGCCAAAACCGTCCGATTTCCAGTCGGTTGGAAACGCGATAAGACAAGGAGACTATCGCCTCAACCGAATCGACGTTGCTCGGAAGGATTTTTTGGCTCTGTTCGACCTTCCCCCGGTGCCATATCCAAACCCGCAGGGTGTACCTCTGCTCGTCCAGCCGGTTCAACAGATTCCCCTTGAGCTAGCAGCAGGAGGCAAGGGTGTTGCTTCTTCGACTTCATCACTCGAAGAGCAAATCGACAAATTCACCTTCGGAGAGGCCTTAGAAGGGGTTCAAGTGATACGTGTTTCGGATGCCGAGGAGGAAGTTAATAAGCAATCCAGTGTCCGCCCTCCTATCTTAATAACAGCTATTCTAGAAGTCTCTTCAGACGAAGAAGACGATATGGCAAGTTTGAAGGAGTTGATGAAGAACAAGAATAAGAAGGCTGGACCCAAGGATACTGGGACGTCTCAGCCAGTTGTCAGTCTCCTTCCACCACCTCCCTAGATTCTTGTTGATCTGGGCCTAAAACCCATGCCAGATATGAAGAAGAAGAAGAGGCCTATCACGATCGAAGATGATAGGGAGGAGGTGCCTACAAAAGGGGCAAAGCAACAGAAGATGGACAAGAGCCAGCGGGGCAAGAGGGCTTCGTCCACCGAGAGCCGAGACGAAGCTCTCAACACTGAGGTGCGCCGAGGGCCGTGCACCTGGTCCCCCAAACTGGAGCTAGGCGGTGCTCCCATCCCTTGGGATACTTCCCTTAGGAACTACCATGGGAGGAGGGCAGGTTTGGTTACTGAAGCCTTAGAGCAGCCACTCCTCCTTCCAAAGGATATGGAGTTTTACAGGCGCTTCAGCTAGTATAAACTCTTCTTATCCCTAAAAAGGGATTTGGCCATGGTAAGTAAACCAGTCCCTTCTTTTTATTAAAATGTTGATCAATTAAGTTAGAAAATCCTTTCTGCTTTGTATTGAAATTCTTTCTTCTGCTATACAGATCACCCAGCAGGTTTACGTGGCTGAAGAATGGAACAAAAGAACCTTCAATGAGGCCCAGGCCGAGGCTCACACTTGGTTTGAGGTCGAGAAATCCCTGGGTAGTCTGAAGGAGGATTACTCTCGGCTGTCTGAGAAGCTGAGAGATATGATAAGCCAAAGGAACAATATAGACGCTGGCTTGAAGACCGCTGAAAAGCAGGCCAAAGAACAACGCAAGCAATTGTGCATGATCGAGATCTATCTGAAGACAGAGAGAGAAACGGTCAAAGGTCTTCGTGCCGAGCTAAAGAAATCTAGGGAAGCTGCTTAGCTGGCCGGGAAAGGGGCTCAACTGGCCAAGGAAGTAGTGGAGGCAGAGAGACAGGTAGCCTATACGCTTGGGGTGGAGGAGACCCAACTCAGACTTACTGAGGAGTTCGCAAAGGTCTACAGGGAGTATTGTGATGTGACTTGGGAGAAAGCCCTTGATGCTACTGGGGTTCCTCCAGACACTGACTTGAGGCAGCCTAAGAGCATTTTCTACCACCCAGACGTCCGCGAACTCACAGAAGATCCAGAGCAGCCGGTAGTCGACTAGACTCTCTTTGATCCTACCGAGACACCCCAAGAGTCTGGTCAGATTGGAGACTAGGGCAAGCAAGTTGAAGATCAGATTAAGGAGGTTGCCACCCAACCCAGCCATGTTGATGACCCTTTGGCCTCTCAGATGAAGACTTAGACGCCTAGGGATTTTTATTTCGTACTCGTATTATGTTTTGTTTTTTTTTTTTTTTTTTTTTTTAAAAAAAAGAAAAAAAGAAATTGCAATATACTTTTCTTTTCAGTTAATGAAGTTATTCTCCTATTTTCTGTTTTCACCGCACTTGTTATGAAATTTACTATTGTAGTATAGGTAGATTTAACAACAATATCAAATCAGTGATGTAAACGTCTTATCTAAATACTAGAAGGACAAAGTCATACAAGAGTTATTAACAAACATAAATTGCGATGAATAATGTGAAAATATTATGGATTTTCTTGGATTCTCGAATTATTTCAATATTTAAGACTACAAAATGAAGCTATTTAAACATGATTCATTAAATTTAAATTTTGATAATTTAAATTTGTAAACGAGCGTTAACTAACCCAAATCATCTGGTTTGAGGACTACAGGCACGATTGGATTTAAGTTTAAACACTTAGGAAACTCGGGAACGAGTGTTAACTAACCCAAATCATCTGGTTCGAGGACTATAGACATGATTGGGTTTAAGTTTAAACACTTAAGAAACTCGTGAACGAGTGTTAACTGACCCAAATCATCTGGTTCGAGAATTACAGGCATGATTGGATTTAAGTTTAAACACTTAGGAAACTCGTGAACAGGTGTTAACTAACCCAAATCATCTAGTCCAAGAACTACATGCATGATTGGATTTAAGTTTAAACACTTAGGAAAAGTCCAAAAATTTTACATAATAAATTGACACAATGATTAAAGTAAAGACTTGATTAATAATAATACCTTTTAAGGTTATTCACATTTCAAGGGCGTGGTATTATGTGACTATCCAAATCTTCCAAAAAAGATGCCCTAATGCCAGCCCCTGAAGTAATACGATATGGCCCCTCCCAGTTAGGCCCTAACTTTCCCTAAGCTAGATTCTTTGCAGTGCCCGCAACTTTCCTAAGCACCAAATCACCGGGTTCTAGAGGCCTTAGCTTTACGTTGGCATCATAGCCCTGCCTAAGCTTCTGTTGGTAATGTGCTAATCAGACCATTGCATTTTCTCTTCTTTCTTCAACCAGATCCAAACTCTTTTCTAGCTGCTCATTGTTGCTGGTCAGACTGAACGAACTAGTCTTCATAGTTAGGAATCCAGTCTCCAGAGGTATGACAGCCTTAGCTCCGTAGGTCATTGAAAAGGGGGTTTCCCCAGTAGATCTACGAGGTGTAGTTCTGTATGCCCACAGTACGTGTGGCAGTTCTTCTACCCATTTGCCCTTTGCATCGTCTAGTCTCTTTTTCAATCCATTAACTATGACCTTGTTAACTGCTTCTGTTTGCCCATTCCCCTGGGGATAGGCAGGGGTAAAGTAATTGTTTGTGATTCCCAGTTCACCACAATAACTCCTGAACGCTTACTATCGAACTGTAAGCCATTGTCTCAAATGAGTGTATGAGGAGTCCCAAACCAAGTGACAATATTCTTCCATACAAATTTCTGTACATCTACGTCTCTAATGTTGGCCAAAGGTTCAGTTTCAACCTATTTGGTAAAATAGTCTATGCCGACCAGAAGATATTTCATGTTTCCTATGGCTTTGGGGAATGGGCCCACGATATCTAAACCCCATTGAGTGAAGGGCCACGGGTTGGATAACGGATTAAGGGTTCCCCCTGGCTGATGAATGTTTGGGGCAAACCGTTGACATTGGTCGCACTTCTTGACATATTCATGGGCTTCTTTTTGCATATTCGGCCACCGGTAACCTTGGGTAATGGCTCGATGAGCCAAGGACCTACCTCTAGTGTGGCTCCCACAGATTCCTTCATGTAGCTCTTCCAGTAGTAACTCAGCTGCTTTAGGATGCATGCATAATAAGTACGGTCCTGAATAGGAACGTTTGTATAATTTTCGGTCTTCGGATAGCCAAAATCTGGTCGTTTTCCTCTGAATTTTGTCAGCTTCGCCCCTCTCTTCGGGCAAGATATCCTCCTTCAAGAATTTAATTATGGGATCCATCCAGCTGAATTCTCCCTTATTTGGTGAACCTGGGCTACCTATCTTCGTGACTCTATAGGGCCATGTAGGTCCTCCACGAGGATAACCCTTGGCAATCCCTGTACCGAAGAGGTAGCGAGTGTGGCTAAGGAGTCGGCATGCGTATTACCATTTCTGGGGATATGCAGCAAGTTAAAAAATTTGAACCCTGACTGCAGGTGCTTAACTTAGCTCAGGTATCCTTGCATTCTCTCATCCTTCGCTTCAAACTCACCTTGTACTTGGCCAACGACTAATCTTGAGTTCGAGAACACCTCCACTGACTTTCCTCCCATTCTTCGCATCATAGCCATTCCTACTAGTAGAGCTTCATACTCTGCCTCATTGTTTGTTGCCGAGAAATCCAATCTTAGCGACTTTTCAATGATGATTTTTTCAGGGGATATCAGCACTAGCCCCACCCTAGAACCCTTCTGGTTCGCTGCACCATCTGCATACATTTCTCAATGCAAGGGGCTTTGTTGAGAAATCATGCCAACCGATTTTTCATCCATGTCCGAGGTCGGCGTTATTTCTTTTACCCTGGGCTCCGTGAACTCAGCCACCAAATCCGCAAGGACCTGGCCCTTGACTGATGTGTGAGGCATGTACCTGATATCAAAAGCCCCCAAGATGGTGCCCCACTTAGCAATCCTCCCAGTGTAATCAGCACTTCGGAGTATGGACTTGAGCGGGAGCTGGGTGAGAACAATAATCGTATGAGCTTGGAAATAATGAGGGAGTTTTCGCGTACCAAGCACCACTGCCAGGATAGCTTTCTCCAGTGGCAAGTAACGAATCTCGGCCTCATGCAGCGACTTATTTACATAGTATACCGGCCTTTGCACATCGCAATTTGCTCGTATTAACACCAAGCTCACAGCATAAAGAGCCACAGCAATGTAGGCAAATATGACTTTGTCTGGTTCAGGACTGGACATGATGGGTGGCTGAGCGAGATAGTCCTTAAGTTGTTGAAAAGCCACAGCACATTTTTCAGTCCACTCAAATCCCTTCCACTTGTTGATCAATGAGAAGAAAGGTTTACACCTATCTGCTGATCGTGAGATGAATCGATTTAGGGCAGCAGTCATTCCGGTCAGCTTCTGAACCTCTTTAGGATTCCGAGGAGCCTGTAGATTGTGGATTGCCTTTATTTGATCGGGGTTAACCTCTACTCCCTTATGAGTCACCATGTACCCCAAGAACTTGCCTAACCCCACACCAAATGAGCATTTGGAAGCGTTTAGACATAGCTTGTGCCTTCTTAGAATTTCAAAAATGTATTCAAGATCCTTTACATGTTCCGAAATGATCTTGCTTTTCACCACCATGTCGTCTATATAGACTTCAATACTTTTGCCCAATTGCGGCTCAAACATCCTCATCATCATCCTTTGGTAAGTAGATCTTGCGTTTTTCAACCCAAAGGGCATCACCTTGTAATGGTAGTTACCAATAAGGGTGTAAATGCAGTCTTCTCCTGATTGTCCAGGGCTAGCGGTATTTGATGGTAACCTTGGAAGGCATCCAGGAAACTCATCCGAGGGTGGCCGACTGTGGCATCCACCAACTGATCAATTTTTGGCATAGGGAATGGGTTCTTAGGACATGCCCTATTTAAGTCAGTGAAGTCTACACACACCCACCATTTCTTATTCTTCTTCTTCAACACCATAGTGTTTGCTAGCCATTCAGGATAAAAAAACCTCTTTAATAGCTCCAGCTTGTTTGAGCTTTGTTACTTCCTCTCTTACTGCATCAGCATGCTCCTTAGATGGGTGCTGAGGAGGTTGCTTCTTAGGGGTGATCAATGGGTTGACCTTAAAATGGTGGCAAATGAATTCTGGATCCACCCCTGGGGCCTCGTAGGCGTTCCAGGCAAACACATTAAGGTTTCTTTTAAGGAAAAGCACTAGCTCTTCTCTCTCTGGTAGAGGCGTCTGAGATCCAACTTGAAAGAACCTTTCGGCATTGTCTCCAATTAGAACTTTTATTAAATCCTCACATCTAACGCCTTCATCTAGATCTTTGCCGAGCGATACCTGACTTTTTAACTGCTATAATTCTCTCCTGTCCCCAGCCGAGGACTTAGGTTTGGGCTTGTGTTGGATGGCAGCCACCAAGCATTGTCTAGCTGAGGATTGATCTCCCCGAATTTCACAAACTTGCCTTTCGGATGGATATTTAACTTTTTGATGCAAAGTAAAGGAAACAGCCCCTATCGTATATAGCCAAGGTCTGGCTACAATTGCCGTATAAGGGGAATACACATCTACAACAATGAAATCTACCTCCACTACTTCCGAGCCAGTCTGTACGGGTAACCGTATTTGGCCTTTCGGGGTGACGATTCTTCCCTCGAAGCTAACCAGGGGAGAATTGTACGGTGTTAAGTCATCAGGTTTTAGGTTCAGCCCCTTGTAGAGGTCGGGGTACATTATCTCTACCGCGCTACCCTAGTCTACTATTACCCACTTCACATCGTATCCTCCAATTCTGAGGGTGACTACTAGAGCGTCATCATGGGGTTGGATGGTTCCAATCTTGTCTTCATCCAAAAAGCCTAAAACCGGTTGAATATCCAGTTTAGCTTTCTTCGGATCTTGGCCAAATTCTCCTGCCGGTAACCGGGCTACTGACATAACCTTGGACGGCCAGGATCCTATTCTCCCCAACACAGTGAAGATGACGTTGATAGTTCCCAGTGGAGGCTTTGAAGAATCATTCCTCTGGTGCTCAGAATTCATTTGACCTCCTTGGCCGTTGGAGTGATGCAAGAGGTGTCTCAATTTACCTTCGCGAACCAGTTGGTCCAAATGATCCCACAAACTTCTGCAATCTTCTGTGGTATGCCAATGATCTTGGTGGTATTGGCAGTAGAGATTATGGTTACGCCTTTCAGGGTTCCCAACCGTCTTGTTCGGCCACTTGAAGAATGGTTTATTCTTAACTTTTTCTAAAACCTGGTGCACTGGCTTTTTGAATACAATATTAATTGCTTGAAGGTTTGTTGATCTTGACTGCCCAGCAAAATCTCTCTGTGGTTTGTTATTATTGTAACGGTCCGACTTGAAATCCTTCATCTCTTGAGGGATAACCTTATCCTTTCCTTTCCCTTGCTATTGATTTTCTTCTACTCTTTTATATTTTTCAATACAGTCTATGAGTTGACGCATGTTAGTAACGGGTTTACCAGACAAGGACGTCCTTAAACCATGGTCAGTAGGGAGGCCGAGCTTGAACGTGTCGAGGGCCATTGCATCAAAGTTGCCCTCCATATCATTAAACATCTCCCAGTACCTATCCGAATACGCCTTCAGGGTCTCACTCTTCTACATGCTTAAGGATAGTAGAGAAGATAAGGGCCTGGCCACTCTTCGGCATGTGACAAAATGTGAACCAAATGCTTGAGTGAGCTCTTTGAAGGAATTGATGGAGTCTACCTTTAAGCTGTCAAACCACCTCATTGCCACCGGTCCAAGACTGGAGGGGAAGACCTTACACATCAGAGCTTCATCTCTGGAGTAGGCAACCATTTTTTGATTAAAGTGGTTCACATGCTCCATAGGGTCTGTTATACCTTTATAGATGGTGAACGTAGACTAGTTAAAACGCCTAGGAAGTTTCGCTTCTTCAATCTTGCGTGTAAAGGGTGATCTAAAGATTTGATTCAAGGCCCTGCTCATGGCATCATTCCCTACACCTCCACGTGATGGGCTTCGAGGTTGCCCTTTCCGACGGTGATCCTCTTCGTAGGAAAAGGATTCGCTGATTGGAGTTTGAGATCTCTGCTCGTAAGTGACATCTTGCTCGTCACCCCAATTCTCATCAGAATATGAAGAAATCCGTTTTCTCTTTGCATGGCCCAACTCCCTCTTTAGCCTCTCAATTTCCAGTTGCATGTTGTTCTTCTCTGCATGAGACATGTGACTTCCTCCATCTGGTTGACTTCGCTCAAGGTGCATAGTATACACGCTGCCTTCGCGATCTTGTCTCTACTCCAAATTGAGAAAATGGTCTATATGCTGGGATGCCCTAGATTTTGCTAGTTGTTGCCCTGATTCAGCCATCATCAACTGTTGCTTCCACTTTTACTCAAGCTTTCCCCACAGATGGTGCCAATTGTAGGGTAGATTTTTTGTGGCCCAAGCCCAAAAGGTTTGGATTATGAGCCCAATGAACCTAGAACAATAAATTTGTAGAAAATGGGCAAAAGAACTAAGCTGATTGTGGACTAAGCAATAGTTAACTATGGTATTAAGAAAGAACTGATAAAAAACACACTTCATAGTCTTTCAATTTGATGTCTGAAGAGGAATATCATTCAATGAAAAATTCATACAACTCTCCAAAAAGTCTCCTCCTTCTTTCTCTAGAAGCTCTTTCTTTATATAGCATCCTCCCTCATCATCTTCATCGTCTACCTGTTCTTCATCTAAGTGTCCACTTGAGTATGTGTCACATCAGATTTCTTCCTTAGCTTTTCGTGAGTGGTGGTAACTGGATTGACACTGTTCAGGGGTCTTCTTTACATTAATGTGGCCAGAAAAGCAGATGCTGTGCATTTAATGTGGTGGTGACAGCTTTTCCATTTAGATATTTCTCCATTCTTCTTATCTCTAGGCATGTCCAAAGCTTATCCAGATTGCTGAAGTTATTAGTAAGCTCATTTGAACCCCCCAAATATTTATTTGACCAAGAATCTTTACATCTGAGGAGAATGATCTCTTCAGAACGCTGGTGCTTTCTTCGGACGGATCTTCTTTACTCCCAAGTATCTTTCTTTTATGCGGAGTACTCCTCAACAATTTTAGCCTCTTCGGACATACAGTAACCTTCATATAGGGCTTTGGGCTCAATATATAAGCTTGAGTTTCTGCCCCCCACAAAAATATATCATTTCTTTTAGATATACTTAAAAAATTTTGACATTATTTATATTGAAAACTTTAAATAATTATAAAATATGAAATAACTAAATAAAACATACCTAAAACATATTTTAATTAATTGGGATATCCTCTTTGTGATGGTCTAAATTTTTTCTTATAATAATTTCCTGACTTCTTTCTTCTTGTTATTGTTTTTTTTTTCGTTTCCTGTTGTTCATCATTGTGAACAACTTGTATATTTCCTTGCCTTTTTCATTAATAATATTTCTTTGATTAACTCTTTTTCTATCTATCTATCTATATATGTATATATATATATATATATTTTTTTTTTTTTGGGCCAAGAAGAAGCTTTATTAGGTCCTGAATTTTCATGTATGCTCTACTCTTTAATGCACCTTGGTCAGATGAAACATTGATTAGTCAGTGCATAATTCAAATCTATTCAACTTTGAATCCTAGTTATTTTTATTTGTCAGATCTGTGTTTAAGTTTCCATTACTTTTGTGGTTATCACTCTCTCTCACTTTTGATTATTTATGGGCACCCAATGTAGTGGTAAACCATAATTCATTTCCTCTGGTTATTAAAAATGATGCTTCATCATTCATATTATTCACTTGATCATTCTTACTCATCTGTGTAAACCTCATATGTGGCACAATCAGATTGAAATTAAGCTGAATGGCAAGAGGATCTTACTAAGATTTGATATCTATCTAATTTTTTACACAAAATTGTTAGGTTATGATTTTTCTCATTACATTAGTGTTGGCTTATTCCATGACAAAAAGTGTCGTAATTGCATAAATTTGTTTCCTTGTATTTTTGTGGAATTTTATTGTATTGGATTTAGTATTAAGCTGGTGAAGACTCAAGCTTAATTGAAGATCAAGTGAATTTTGTGAGAAGCTAACTTGCAAAGTAGCCATATGAGAAGTACATGACTGGAAGCTAAAGAGTCATGTTAGGTTGTTAGTTTTGTAAGTGTCTCGCAGGTAAGGCCTTCCCACGAGATACGCGTGAAACATCCTGCTTAAAGGATTTTTAAGAGCGATTTTCTTACCTTTCATCCATACTATATATACCCTCATTACCCACTAAAGTATAAGGAGACAATTCAGAAAGAAAAACCCTAAATAAGTTTTCTACAACACATACACACACCCATCTTTTAGAGAAAGAGAGAACTACTCATCCTTAATAAGAAATCATTCTAGTCTCTTCTCCTTCCCTCTCCCATTGTCATACCTTGAGAGGAGATTTGTACTCAAACACAACCCACACATTTTCAGAGTATAGAGAGTGTTTTGGAGCTTAGGAAGTTTTGGAGATTTGCCAAAAGAAGCCGGTAAGGCTTGGCGGATGCAATTGGGCGTATTGCAGGACCTGGAGAGCTAAAAAAGACAAGCCTTCGTTAAGTCAGTTGGTAGCAGGAGATTGGAGGGCTCAAATACATTGAGTAGATTAGGCTTGGAGGTCTTTTGTTATTTATATACTCCAACTTTATTCTCTAGTGAATTGATTTATCGCTTGGATGGCGGCAGAAAGGTTTTTCGCCGATTTTTTCGGTTTCCTCTTCAATAACACGTTTTAGTATTATCTTGTGGTTGCATCTCTCTTCTCTAACTCTTGTGCTTTATTTTTATTGTTTGTTGATTATGCACTAAAGTAGTTATCAATTTATTGCGCTTCATTTACTCTTATTTCACACTTAGATAAGTTAGAGTAAAAATAATCTAGCCGTAATTTTTAATTCGAAGTCTAAACAAGCTCTTGTGTTTTCACACAAATTCGAGCTTTAAAAATTTTTAATTTCATATGGTTTCTAGTTTGACAAGGACTTATAAAATCAAATGTATGAATTTAGCAGGTATAGTCAGCATAGGTTTTTAGTATATTCTACAGCCAACCATAAAGCTGAAACACTCTTCATGTGGTCTCATTGTTTCTATTAAGTTTTGCACTACAGGAATCTTTTCATATTCTAAAATATGACTAGTGATATTCAGATTGTCAGGCTTCCTGCTTCCATTCTCACTGCTGCTACATCTTGGATTTCCTCTCATTATGAGAAAAAACCTGGGACAGAAGTCCGGATTGCGAAGCTACCCTTTTCCCCTGCATCATGGATTGCCTCCCAATTATTACATTTACATGAAAACCTAGGACAGATTTTCAGCACATTGTCATTGTGGGACTACATCAAAGTAGATTGGGGGGCTTTCCCATGAAGAGTAGAGCCCTAAATATTGCTCTGCAGCTGTGTCCCTCGCTTTGAATACAACTATCATCTGTAAAATCTTTTGTGGATTTTGATTTTCTAGCATAAGTGGAGACATGAAAAATATGATATTTTTCAGTTTGCCTCCTTTCATCATTAGATATAGGATCATCAAAATGCTGCTTTGAAGGATTGATAGCATGTTGTGAAAGTTCAATATGGGTATGAAACACCCTTGAACGTTTAGACCCCAAAATATAAAAATACCAATTCAAGCTATATATCAAACAATTAATGTGCGGAACATGATAATAAGCCAATAACAGAATTGATAGACAATCTAAGCCAAATATAAACACATCCACAGCAGTAAATATAAGGCAAAGATAAAGGGAAGAACGATGCAAACACACGGACAACACACGATGTGTTATCGAAGAGGAAACCGAAGTCCTCGGCGTAAAACCTCTCCGCCGCCCTCCAAGCGGTAAATAATCCACTAAAGAATGTAGTTGGGATACATGAACAGCAGAAGACCCTCCAAGCCTAATCTACCTAAGTACCTAAGCCCTCCAAGCTTCTTGCTCCAACGAGGTTACGCTGAACCTATTTCTTCTTTAGCTTCCCAGATTTCGCTACTTGACCATAGCATCAACCAATGTATATTGGTTCCTTCCAAACTGCTTCCCTCAGCACCAAATAAACCTTCTCACAGACGTGGATGTGGTGAGATAAGGATTTGGTAAAAGACCTCTCAAGGGTATGACAATGGAGAGGAAGAGAGTAGAGGAATTTGTAGAGTTTCTTAGATGAAGATTGGGGATGAGGCAATCTTGTTTTTCTCTAAGGTTTTCTCTCACAAAAATTCTCTCTAGAAGCTCTACACATTTAGTGGGTATAAGGGTCTATATATAGTGAAGTGGTATGAGAATACGAAGAGACACATTTTTGCTAAACAGGGTAAATTGGCTGCTTGGTCTCGTGGCTTGTCCAAGTTGCGAAATCAAGTCGCGACATAACGGCCTGGCCAGCCTAGGACTTTTGTCCTGTAGTACGACAGCTGGCGCGACCCTTCAGCTTCCCTGCGTGCATCTCACGTGCTTGAAGTTGGCGACTTGCAACTGCGAGCCACCCCCGAGTCCTAGCCGCGAAGATCTGCTTCTTTGCACATACTTGAGCTTTTCTTCACAACTTCTTACACACTACCCTTACAATAATCCTACCTAAATACAGGGTTACTAAGTGCTTAATTTACAAGCAAATTGGCACGGAATAAAACCAACATGATGGTTGATAATTTTTTCAACCTTACAATCTCCTCCTTTGGCTATTCTGTGACAAAACCCTAAAACAAAATCTAGACTTAACGCGTGAGTTAGGAACAATTGGAAAACTCACTCACACCTAACTCTAGAATCTGCGAAACTTTAAAACCATAAGAACAAGTAACTCCTGAAACACAACAACATAATAAGTTCATTGTATACAGAAACTTGTAATGCATATGGAGTAAGCACAATGCAATCATGCACAATGGAATAAAGCCATAAACCATGGCAAGACCAAAACAAGTAATCACTATAGCCAAGTGATCACAATGCTCATTCACACTTGGAATGAACATCTGGACATTCAAGACAATAAACGCAAGGTAAAATTGCTTGAATGACCAACACTCAACCAATGGACAGTACATGAAGTATGTGCATCTAGGAACAATCCTACAACGGGCACAAGAGTGACAGTACTTAGAAGTATTGATTTAACAAAGCACAAAAGCTGTGTAAAGCATGGCACAAACCACAAAGGCCTACAAAATGTGCCTAAACAAACCCTTAAAGCTTACAGAAGCAACATGGGTACAAATACAAAAACATAAAGTGCTGAAACAGAATAACATCATATAATATATGCTGAAATAAAACAACTACCACCACAGTATTTTGAGTTATCAAGGTTTTATATACAAAAAATCAAATGAAAAAGAAATGATGAAGAAATCTCCCCCATTCGTTGAGCTCTCCCCCTGCCAACAGCATCTCCCCCTTTTTGTCATGGAATAGCTAGTCGTTATTATCTTCTAGCTTTCTTTGAATTTCATCCAATTGAGTTTGAATCGAAGTGAACTTTGTATCCCATCAAATGTTGAAATGATTCAAGGTGGAAGTAAGGTTGGATATATTGGAACTCAGTTTATGAACAGAAGCTACAATAGAGTCTAGCTTCTCGTCAGCGGGAAGCGAACTGGAACGCGAGCACTGTGGGGCGCGAAAGCTTCTGATTTGTTTCCCTTCTTGCTATGACCAATGCTAGCGTTGAATGTGCGCATGTTGATTGGACATGGTTTTGCGCAGGGAAATTCATTCTCAGATGGATGAAACCCTTTACGCTTTAGAATCCGTGAGATGAGACAACAAAATGGGATGCACATCCTTGATTCGGTTCGTAGAACAGTTTTACGAAGGATATGAAAGATATGAGCACAGATGTCAATCTCGACATCAAAAATCAGATCATGAAGAAACAGTGCACGCCTGAGATTCATATACCCTGTGCTGGATAGGGGATACAAGTTGTGAAACACGACGATCGTGAGCACCCTCAATTTTGGAAGAAGAGATGAAACACTGACTGAGTTCCCATTTGAGGAAAATTCTAGATTTTCCCCAAGAGCTGCTTTAAGTAGTTCTTCATCCGGATGTAGATCATCATAGACCGGTGGGACCCTAAGAATTGGTCTGTTGATATGTAGAATCTCTGCTAGGTATGCGGGAGAGATCAAGAAACTTTTTCCTCTAACCCAACACTTAAGTTCATCTCCTTCAATAATTGCATTGACATAAAACTCTTTGACCAGATCTTCATATGCATCATCAAGGTCAGAGAGGAGATAATTCCAATCCTTGCGTGCAAACCATTGAGGAATGTTGGTGTCAAACAGAGAATGTTGGTCAAAGACCCTTTCAATCAAAGGTGTAGCCTTTTTGAAGTAATTGTCATAAGTCTGAAAGGCAGCATATGATCGAAACCTGTTGAGATCGAACACACCAAATGGGGAACGAGCTCGCTTTGGTGTAGGAGAAAAGTCATCAATGTCAATAACATGTTCCATTCTTTTGCTGCTGCCTCCTTTTACAGCTGATCTCTTGAATAGAGACATTTTAACTCTGCACCATTAATTAACACACACAAGAAACACCAAACAAGACAACAAACATTATTAGTAATGTGTTAGAGTCATTCCATGTGTAAAGAAGGAAACCCTAAATACTTGGCATTTGGGTTCAAGACATGGCAATAAGTGTGTGTAACCAAACAATACCACAGTAGGTACACAAGATTGAGAAGATCAGTGTAAGAACCAGCATAAACAAGCCATATATCCCGAAAATCGGAAACCCATGTACAAACATGGTAAGTCACAACCCACAGTAACATCTTCACAAATTTAAAAAAAATGTTCAAACCAGTAAGTATGAAGGGAAAGGAAGAACGCCCATACCTTTTTGTGGAAGATTTGAGAGAAGATGATGCAGAAATGGAGAATTTTCACAGAAAAACTCGGAGTGTTTGTGAGAGTAAAATGAAGAAGACAATGAACAGTCACAAATGGTACAAGGGAAAGAAAAAAATTGTCTAGAAAACGCAAAACACGCATTTTTCGCGACTGGATCAAGATGCCAGTAAGTCGCCAGGTTAAGCCGCAAAACACTGTGAAGAGACAAAACTTGAGAAATTTCTAAGTGTTTTTCACGACTAGGAGGTCTACCCGCGAGATAGCTGCGATATGAGCCGCGAAATTCTCTAAGTACTTCTCGCGACTAGACATTCCACCTGCGAACTAGTCGCCACACTGACCCGCGAAAACAGGAAAATTCAAATTTTGAAAAAATTTTCTAAGTCTTTTTCGTGATTAGGGCATTTACTCGCCAGTTAGTCACGAAAAGTCTCTGAGTGATTTCGCGACTGAGACATGCGACTGGGCTAACCCGCGACTTAGTCGCCAAAACAGGGCAACACTGTTTTTTGAAATTTTTGACCTTTTTGTAAAAACAAAGTACTTTCCAAAAATAAATCAAAACACTCAAAAATGTTTTTGTGTTTGACCAACAAAGATTGAGCATGTGAGAACACATTTAATCAAGTACAATCACACAGATGAATAAGACATTCATTGAACATAGACTTGTGTGTTGTGTGTGGATATCAAAAATGAAATAGTCCTTAGTCCAATGTGAAGCTTCAATGATCAATTCAATCAAGGCATACACAACTAGCACTAGATAATGTGATCTATCTCAATTATAAAAACATATATATGACCTCCCACAAGTACTTGATAACAATTCGATGAAGCTTTTCATTTGGCTCCATATTTAACATATCATTTGCAATTTTTGAGCAAAGAAGATCTCATTAAGAGAAAGATGCCTGAAATTTTTTATATTTTAATTGATGTGTTAGCCTTTGGCTTTTTGGGCATCATTCATACATTTTATTTTAGTCGCTTTTCATTTTTCCTAGTCGAATACTAGTTTGTGCGACAGGCTTTTGTAGCTCTATATCTCTTTTTATTTGGAGATTTACATTTAGAGAGCTCTTTTAAGCATAAAAATAAAAGGTGGGAAGATATATAGGCATGACTCTATGCATGTCTCAAGATCAACAAAACCATTCACTAATCATTCATGACAAGGTTGAAGATCTATTTACAACAGTCACATAAATTTCAGAATTTCTTCCACAATGATATAGGTGCATGAGAGACAAGCTAAGTTCGTTGAATGCACAAAGTCATAAGTACAAAGGTACAAGGCAAAACATGTTTTGAGACAGAAACTCAATCAAAATGATCAAACTTTTTGGATTTTCTATTTTTTTTTTATATGTTTTTGGATTTTTGACACAAAAAAAAAAAAAAAAACAAAAAAAAATCAGACAAACGAAAGACCTACTCAACAAACCAAAAAAAATGTCATGGAAGATTGAGTTTAAGGAATGATAGCGACACCAATTGTCTTGCGCAAGAATTCAAACCTAGGGCCATCAAGAGCTTTGGTGAATATGTCTGCCTTTTGATTGTCAGTGTTGATGAATTCTAGACATACTATCTTGTCCTCTACCAAGTCCCGAATGAAGTGATAGCGTATCTCGATATGCTTTGATTTGGAGTGCTGAACTGGATTCTTTGACAAGTTTATGGCACTACTGTTATTACAGAACACACACATAGTGTCTTGAGAAATTCCATAGTCATGCAATAGCTTTCTCATCCATAACAATTGTGCACAACAACTTCCTGTTGCAATGTATTCAGCTTCTGCCGTTGGCAGAGATACTGAATTTTGCTTTTTGCTCATCCATGAAATCAAGTTATTTCCAAGATAGAAGCACCCACCAGAAGTACTCTTTCTATCATCAATGCACCCGGCCCAGTCAGCATCTGAATATCCCGCCAAACACTCATTTGAATCTTTTGTCTACCAAATTCCATAGTCAGATGTGCCATTTACATAACGAATGATTCGCTTAATTGCTGTTAAATGGGATTCTTTAGGAGCAGCTTGAAACCTTGCGCATACTTTGACACTAAATGCAATATCTGGCCTACTTACTGTGAGATAGAGAAGACTGCCAATCATACTCCGATAAAGGGTTGGATCAATGTCAGCACCGGTTGCATCTATGCTCAACTTTGCCGAGGAACTCATGGGAGTGAAGGTGTGTTTCTTGGAGTCCAGACCAAATCTTTTGACAAGATTTTTGGTATACTTCTCTTGAGAAATAAATATACCATCTCCCCGTTGTTTCACTTGAAGCCCAAGGAAGTAGTTCAACTCTTCCACCATGGTCATTTCAAATTCCCTCTTCATTTCTTCCGAGAACTCGTGAGCAAGTTGATCAATTGTGGATCAAAAAACAATATCATCCACGTACACTTGAGCGACAAGAAGGGATTTTTCATCTCTTTTAACAAACAATGTGCGATCTGCTTAACCTCTCTTGAACCCACGATCCAATAGGTAAGTAGTGAGACGATCATACCATGCTCTTGGCGCCTGTTTCAACCCATACAAAGCTTTCTTCAATCTTAGTACATGACCCGAAAAGTGAGGATCTTCAAACCCCTTTGGTTGTTCAACGAAAACTTCTTCATTAAGAAGGCCGTTTAAGAAGGCACTTTTTACATTCATTTGATACAACTTGAAATCCATGATGCATGCTATGGATAAGAGAATCCGAATGGACTCTAATCTTGCTACCGGAGCAAATGATTCATCAAAATCTATGCCTTCCACCTGAGTATACCTTAAGCCACTAATCTAAACTTATTTCGGATGACTTCACCATCTTCATCTGTTTTGTTCTTAAAAATCCACTTGGTGCCAATCACATGTGTATCTTCAGGCCTTGGAACCAATTCCCACACATCATTTCTAACAAATTGGTGTAGTTCCTGGTGCATAGACTCTGCCCAATTCTCATCTTTCAGTGCTTCTTCTACCTTTTTAGGTTCAAATTGAGCAAGATAGCAGTTGTATGTTACATGGTTAGCAGTATACTTTGGCCCTTTTCTCAAACGAAGTCCCTTGTTCACATCCCCAATAATATTACTTGATGGGTGATTGAGAGTCACTCTTAATGAAGGTTTCTTGGTAGTTGAGAGTTCCTTATCACGAGAAATTGAGATTTGAACTTCTGGAGGAGTGAGAGGACTTGAGACTTCTTGTGTTGATCTAGTCTCTCTTCTTGATATAGAAGGTGTGGACTCCTTTTCAGGTGTTACTTTCTCAGCATAATCACTTAGAGGCATGTCATCAACATCCTCATTTTTCTTGAGGTTGAGCCCCTTTCCATCATCCTCAATATCCTTTTCAGATATGGTGTCATCTATGACCACATTGATTGACTCCATTATCGTCTTAGTGCACTTGTTGTACACTCTATAAGCTCGGCTATTTGTGGAGTACCCTAGGAATATTCCCTCATCACTCTTAGCATCAAATTTTCCCGGATTTTCCCTGTCATTTAGAATGTAGCATATGCTCCCAAATACTCTGAAATACTTCACCTTGGGTTTCTTTTCTCTCCATATTTCGTATGACATCTTCTTTGTCCCTGCTCGGAAATAAATTCTGTTACAAATGTGACAAGATGTGTTCACAGCTTCAGCCCAGAACCTTTGAGGTATGTTTTTGTTGAGTAGCATGACTCTAGCCATCTCTTGGATTACCCGGTTCTTTCTTTCAACCACCCCATTTTGTTGTGGAGTCTTTGGAGCAGAAATTTCCTTCTTGATACCATGCTCTTTACAAAACGACTCAAATTTAGCATTCTCGAATTCCTTCCCATGATCACTTTTGATTTTGACTATGGGAACTCCTTTTTCATTCTGCAGTCGCTTGCATAATCTTTGCATTTTATCACATGCTTCGGATTTCTCTCTAAGGAATTCCACTCAAGAGTACCTTGAGAAATCATCAACTACCACCATAATGTATCTCTTTCCTCCTAGGCTTTCAGTTCTTGTAGGCCCCATTAGATCAACGTGAAGAAGTTCCAAACACCGTGAGGTAGCAATCACATTCACCTTATGATGGTTTGCTTTTGTTTGTTTCCCCATTTAACATGCTCCACATATAGTCTTTTCCACCTTTCCAAACTTTGAAAGTCCTTCAACTGCCTCAAGTTTGGAGACTTTACATACTTGTTTGAAGTTTGCATGTCCAAACCTGTGATGCCAAAGTTTCAACATATCAACACGAGCACTTTTACATGAGATGGGTGCCGTAGGAACTACTCCGTAGCAGTTATTAGTAGTCCTATTTCCCTCCAAGACTTGAATCCCTTTCTCATCAATGATTATGCACCCCTTCTTTGAGAATTGGACAAGGAAATCTTCATCACATATTTGAGTAATGCTTAAGAGATTTGCTTTCAATCCTTTGATGTATAGCACTTCTTTCAGTAAAGGTAATCCCGGTATTTCAACCGTTCCTTTCCCGAGAACTTGAGCATGACTCCCATCACCAAAAGTCACATAATCACATGCTTTCTCTTTGAGAGTCTTAAACAATGATTTATCTCCTGTCATATGACGAGAACATCCACTATCAAGATACCATAAGCATGAGTTAAATACCTTCAATGAGGTGTGCACAAACATACAAGCATGAGACAGGCATTCTTAACCATCAAACAAAAATTCATTGTTACTTTCCATGCTTTTTCCAAATTGAATTATCTTTTTCAGATTATCAACCTTTTCATGCAATGATCTATTTCTTCTTTTGTATTTCTCAATCAAAGAATTAGACTCACATAGACTATTGTGTAGAATGTGGCTCTTATTTTCAAAGTATTTCAGCAAGTGAATGAACATCCTAGCATGTTTTCTGGATTTAATTAGCTCTAAAAGTTCATTTTTAGAATATCCTTCAAGCATACTCATAGAGTCATTATCACAAACACTTAACCCACAATTCAGAATGACTCTTTTTACAGCAGTATCCATAGCCAAGGGGTCTAGGATCGCACTCAGGTAATTAAACCACAAAGAATGCACCCGTTCTGATACCAAATTAAAGTTCAATATGGGAATGAAACACCCTTGAACGTTTAGACCCCAAAATATAAAAACACCAATTCAAGCTATATATCAAACAATTAATGTGTGGAACATGATAATAAGCCAATAACAGAATTGATAGACAATCTAAGCCAAATATAAACACATCCACAGCAGTAAATATAAGGCAAAGATAAAGGAAAGAACGATGCGAACACATGGACAACACACGATGTGTTATCGAAGAGGAAACCAAAGTCCTCGGCGTAAAACCTCTCCGCCGCCCTCCAAGCGGTAAATAATCCACTAAAGAATGTAGTTGGGATACATGAACAGCAGAAGACCCTCCAAGCCTAATCTACCTAAGTACCTAAACCCTCCAAGCTTCTTGCTCCAACAAAGTTACGCCGAACCTATTTCTTCTTTAGCTTCCCGGATTCCGCTACTTGACCATAACATCAACCAATGTATATTGGTTCCTTCCAAACTGCTTCCCTCAGCACCAAATAAACCTTCTCATAGACGTGGATGTGGTGAGACAAGAATTTGGTAAAAGACCTTTCATGGGTATGACAATGGAGAGGAAGAGAGTAGAAGAATTTGTAAAGTTTCTTAGATGAAGATTGGGGATGAGGCAATCCTATTTTTCTCTAAGGTTTTCTCTCACAAAAATTCTCTCTAGAAGCTCTACACATTTAGTGGGTATAAGGGTCTATATATAGTGAGGTGGTATGAGAATACGAAGAGACACATTTTTGCCAAATAGGGTAAATTGGCGGCTTGGTCTCATGGCCTGTCCAAGTTGCGAAATCAAGTCGCGACGTAACGGCCTGGCCAGCCTAGGACTTTTGTCCTGTAGTGCGATAGCTGGCGCGACCCTTCAGCTTCCCTGCGTGCATAATACTATAAATATTGGAGCCTTGAAGCTTATTTCATCATAATTTACCACAAATTAATTGATATTGTATGACCTATTATCTATATATCATTAAAAGAAAAGGTTTGTAAAAGGATTTTATTTTATTTTTAAAATTTTTTTTTGCCCTGAAGCTTCTTTGTGGGTATCACTAAGACTTAATAAGAAAACCACAAATATGATAAACCATCTGTAAATTTACTTTAAAATTTGATTCACGGTTCACCCTATTGTTTTCATTACATTCCTATGTGTTATTCTATAGACTCTTACATTTATTATCATTTTCATTATGTTATGATGTTTAGAAATCATTTATTTTTAGGAGTGACCTTCTTGCATCAATTTATAGTGGTAGGTGATAAACTTTGATAAATGTCAAGTTTTGCTGAAGCAGCTTACAGGTATTGATATAAATTTCATGTACAATTGTGAGTGGTGTTAATGCATTCACTTAAAAGTGATTGTCTATTCAGTACTATTAGACATAATTCTTGCTACTAGCTGGGTCATGTAATTAATTGGACATGGGCATAAAAGAAATCCATTTATGAATGAGGAGGAGGAGGAATAAATGTTGTGTACACACCTTTTTTAAGGGTTTAATTCATTCGATTGACTACCTACAATTGTAGTTTACTTTTAATTCTTTTTTCTTCAATCCTTTTATGATGGTTGCTGTTGAAAGGTAGAGATAGAGTTTTTTTTTTTTTTTGGTTATTTGTTGGCTTATAAATTCTATTCAGTTCTTTTATGTGTTTCTATATAGTTTTATAGGCTTTATTCAGTACTGTTAGTGGAAGCAATTGGACTTGCTTGGTGATTTTGTTGAAGGAGCTTACAAGTATTGATATAAATTATTATTATTTAAAAATTTTCATCAATTATTAATATACAATGAATCATTGGATGCTATTAAAAGAGAAATGGAGGTCTAATTGTAGAATAAATTTCATGGGTATGGTTGTGCTGAGGGTGTGGGGTTAAGTTTGAAATATAACAACATATGGGATTAGTATTTGTTTGTCTTCATTGGGATAAGTATTTTTTTTTTCTCTTTTGAAAATTGAGACTGCTAAATTTTTTATATTGAAAGCATTGATTAGCTTAATGCCTAAGATAGTGATCAATATATAGCATATGTTGTCTCATTTTAGTGATTTTAAGCATTCTTTGTTAGAAATGTTGTATTAGATGGAGGCAAATAAACCTGAGTTTGAAAGAATTTAAACTAGAAGTCTGTTTTGGATTTTTCATTGGCTTTTCACAAGAGTTTAATAGAATTCCTAAATAGTTTTCATATGGCATGATTTGTTTTCCCACATAAATTAGTTCCTAAATCCATACTAGAGCTTTCTACTTCTAGTTCCCTAAACTTTTAAATTCTAAGTTTGAAAAGATTCTCCTCCTTGCTAATTTTTTCAGGTTATTTTTTTCAAGTCTTCTAGTATTGAAATTTATAATATAATTAAGCCTTTTAATCTCATCTCTTGAGACTATGTACCAAGATATACTTTTTAGGCAGTTATAAGCCATCATGAATTTATTTATCTTTTGAGACCGTATAAGCCATCATGAATATTATATCTTTTCAACCATGCTTTGGTAATCCAAAGAAGTAAATAAGTTCATTACAAAAGAGTTGTTTCACATTTTTTCTTCAAGCAATGGTGTGACTTTAAATTTTAAGATATTTCATACTTAATTCAATCTGCCTTGATACTATAAATAAATTACCACTTATCTAAAAATCGTAAATTGTTAGAAACTAATAAATTTAATCATTCAATCAAAATTCTTAATTGCTCTTTCTGAAATCCTATTGCAAGGAGGGGGGAGAATATTGTCCAAACAGTGATGGAAAACTAGCAATTTATTCACGTGATTTCAAATCAGTATCTAATCTAATACTATATATGTAAAACCAAAAACTAAGAGAAAGTAAGGCCCTACAATTAAGGATGTTGGGACATGTAGGAAAAAACCCCACTTAAAAATCTACCATGTTTCTAGAAAAGAATGCAAAAAAGAAAAAAAAAAAAAAAAAGGAGGAAGCGTTCAATTTCATTATCTGAATTTGATTGCATTTTTCTTCTTTCTTCAATCCTTATATGATGGTTGTTGTTGAAAGGTAGAGATAGAGTTATTTTCTATTTTTTGCTCCCATGCCTTCCTGCTTGCTTTGTTGTATATGTTCTTGCTGTTGGTTGTGTAGGGTGAATGGGAAAAAGAGCTACATTTGCTGGGTTTCTTGGTTCAATAAGAAAAAGGAGGAAGCTTTATATGTTTCTAGTCGTGCTTTCTTTGAGTTTCTTTGAGAGGTTGGTCTGACTGCTATAGAGAGTTGTTGGTGGTCTCGGCCCTCTCAGGCTTGTGGGAAAGGAGGGAACTTTTTGTATTTTTGGGCTAGGAAAGGGTTCTGTTTATGGAGTTATGGAGGGTTGGAACAGTGGTACTTTTTGTATTTGGTATGTTACTTTTTTCTTTTCTATCTCATTTGTCTGTATTGAATTGTGTTGAAGAAAAGCCAATGCTATTGCCCGTTGTTCCTAGATAAATAAATCACTTTGTTGTATACTGCAAAATATGAGCAGCAAGATAGAGTCACAAAAAATTGCCCCCTTTTGTAAAATATGTTGCTATCTAATTTTATAAAGAATATTTTTGTACCATTGAGTTGGCTTATCACACTTGGAATATATGTAGTTTGTTTTAAATCTAACCTACATATGTAAAGGGTTTGTGATGTTTCCTTCCTTAGGGGTATAGAGAATGGGTATGTACACTTTACTTGAAACTGTAATTTGTGTATACACAAATTTTACTATTAATAAAAAAAATTTTTGTTGCGATTGTTTAAATATGAGTTAAATAAACAAGTTTTGAGTAAAAAGTGAAGAAGAGGGTTAATTTTTTTAATAATTTGATAATTCAAGAAGAGGGTGTTTGAACCTAACAAATATAACTATAATGTTATATAGATTTTGTAGATATTCTTTATGCTTTCCCGTGCATTGCATGGGTTAGCAACTAGTTTATATATACTAGTGTGGATGGCATGTGCTACCTCTTGTATAAGAAAATTAAGATAGAATTTTTATTTGAAGAAGTAAGAAACTATATACGTACAAAATGTGTCATACAAAGTTAATCTCATTTGTATAAGAATTTTGATATGTATTTGCTAAAGGCAATATCCACTCATTAAAAACTTTTAAGAATGACAACGAATATCATTATTTTCCAATAATAAGCAACTAAGTTTTGCTAAAACTTTGTCGTAATATTTAAATTTTCGCAATGAATGATGTCATATGCTACAATTAAAACTCCTCATCAAATACCTTCAACCATACACAATAAAAATTAAAAAAAAAAAATAAAAAAAAAATTCATTCATATTTTCTTCTTTATCATTTTACATGAGTCTAGGTGCAATCTTTAGTTTGATTTGTTTTTATGAACACCCATTTTAGGAAAGAAAAAAAATATGTAACAAAAGGTATGTGTCATCGAATTTTTTATTAGATAAATTATAAGTTTTAAAGATTTAAACCTTTTTTTTAGAAACAAAACCAAGCATTTTTTATTAATGAATGTGGGCTAAATCAGCCTGTAAAACAGAAACAACATTCAGTGGAACATCTTCCATCCAAACAACAACATTAGATACATGTAAATCATATTTTGCTAAACTATAAGCAACCGTATTACGCTCCCTCTTAGTATGAGAGTAGTGTAATTTAGTAAAAAGTCTCGATCTAAAGCGAATATCTTCAAACAATAAACCATCCTGTGTGAAAATCTCCATCCCCTTCCGCAATACCATCATCACAGCCTTTAAGTCGCCTTCCACTACAACTTTGTGAAATCCAATGTCCAAAGCTAGTGTGATCCCACTGTGAACAGCTAAAGCTTCAATAACACCAAGACTATATGCTTGATGAAGCTTCAGGCACTGTGATGCCATTACCTATCCTTCATGATTCCGAATAACTATCCCAACGCTAGACTTGTCTTTATCAGTGAAAACCGCTTCGTCAACATTTACTTTGACAAAATCCACTAATGGTGGTTTCCAACGAGCATGTGGGACTGCCACTGGTTGTGGAGGAATAGGTTGCACCAATTTGAACTCCTGTAAAAGATCCTTGGTATTCTGAGCTAAGAGGTGGAGTGAGCAACTGGGTTCTTGGCGTCTCACCTTGTTGCGTTGATTCCAAATCGACCAAGCAAGCATGGCAAACATTTTTGGGTTTTTTTTCGTGAGATACCATCCATGCCGCCAGGTGTTTGAAGTCAGCAAACTTCGAAGTGAAATGAAAATCCCATAGAGTCGCATCGGTTGTGAGAGACCACGCCCCCGGCCCGTTTTGATGGATGTTAGGCCAAACCCACGTGAATGGGTGGAGTCTGTTATTGCCTCTCAAAATGGAGGTTCGACTAGTTATATTTTCCCCTTTAGATTAAGGGTTTTACAATGGAATCGCCACTTATTTAATTATTGAAAAAATAAGAAAACCATAATTGAAAAATTCCTAATTTGATTAATTTGAAATTGAATTTACATTGAACATAGAAAATTACATGGCTTTGGTCCTAGATACAATCTAAGATAAAGTACATGGCTTTGTTTCCTAGTTACAATCTAGAAATTGAAAATTACAAGGATAAGCATTTGATCTACTAACCATTGATCTAAGTTCGGAGGCTATGTTACAAGGTGGGAAGGTGTTAGGCACCCACCTTGCCCGGTGAAACCAGTCTTCTAGACTATGGTGACCAACAATCATATCATATCATCTAATATGTCAATCAATTTACATGTTGAATTTAATGTGTGTACATATGATAAACCCTAATTCAATTTATTAAGCATTGCATTTGGATTGAAAAATAAATTCTAGTGAATGTATATGAATGGTGATAACCTAGATTTAAGGATTTGAAAGAATTATTAAACAAAATTGTTTTTCATATTTTTGATGTAGATTTAAGATTAAAACTAGTGATATGCATGAACATGTGATGAACAACCAAGAACATATAAGAACAATTAAGAACATTCAAATATATTCAAGGAAATTTAAATGATTACTATCATACTTTAATCTTAAATTCCCATCATGGTAACACAAAAAACAAGTTAGGGAAAGGGATTATACCTTCATCCAAAATCAATATGGTGGAAGAGGAGATTCTTGGTAGAGGTCCTAAAGGTGGAGGAAAAAAGAAGAACTGGGAGAGGGAGAGTGAGCCTCACTCAATACCTTGAGTCTCATGAAGACCAAGATATGACAAGACTACTCAATTTCACTAGAACTCAAGAGAGGAGAGGAGAGGGGGTTTTTTTTTGTGTGTTCTGGAATGAAGGAGGGGGAGAGTTTATATAGTAGCGGTGGAGGAAATATAAATGGAATGCCATTTAATGAGGGTTGACAAAGAATCATGAACCTAGACCTCATTTTAGCCTTGGAAAAAATCTGGTGCATTAAATGGAAAGATTGGTAGGAGTGAGGAGCAAGCCAAAATTCGGTTTTCCCGTAGCCCCTGTAACAGCTTGTAGAGGCAACTTCGAAAAATCATATCTGACTCGATTTTGATTGGAATTATCACGTTCTTATGCTCAAATTGAAGCCTTGGATGTCTAGTTTCTGGGAAAATTAACCTCATTCATAAATATTCTGAGAGATATCGATGAAATAGTGAGCAGAGGTCATTTGTTAGAAAATGGTTTCAACAAAATTAATATTAATATGTCCCAAATTAGCTCCCAATTAACATTAAATGACTCCAATCACTCCCATTTCAGACTTAATTGGGTTAAAATTTACTCTAATTAAAAGATAATTGTACAAATTACTCATTGAATAATTAATGTTTAACTATCTAATTAATTAGGTGTATGCAACCTCACCATAAAATGTAGTCCTAACCAATCAAATTATGACATGTCATTGATCTCAAATTGATTATACTTATAACCAATTGAAATCAATTGTTCATAATCACATATAGTCGGACTCAATTTGTGATAGTGCATCTCAGCCATTAAAACTTGATTTGATAATAACTTTCAATCTGGTAGTTTGATTAGAGCTTATGACCAGTTGATTTGATCGTTACAACATCAAGATCATTTTGGTGAAATGAGATTAAGGATCTAATGGCCAAAATCAAGATGCATATTTTCAATGCAAAATTACCCTTTTACCCTCCATGTGAGGTTAAATACGGGTTGCAAAATGGGGTGTCAATAGAATGCCCCTCATTGGCAGAGCTTGAAAAGCGAATGTCAATGTATGAAAGAGACACCTAACTTTGAAATCAGTATTTAATCGTGGTGAATGTATGATGCATGTAGATAAAAATGTAGATAGTTTGAAATTTGGAATTTAGATAAAAATCCCAGAGGTCCGTGGATTTGAAATTTGGAAGTGCTTCCCAAAGGTCTGATGGATTTGAAGTTTGGACATACTTCCCAGAGGTCCGATGGAATTGGATTTTGGACGTGCTTCTCAGAGGTCTGTGAATTTGAATTTGGACGTGTTTCCCAGAGGTCTGATGGATTGAAGTTTGGACGTGCTTCCCAGAGGTTCGTGGATTGAAATTTGGACGTGCTTCCCAGAGGTCCGTGGATTGAAGTTTGGACGTGCTTTCCACAGGTCCGTGGATTTGAATTTGGACATGCTTTCATGCTTACTAGTGGTCACGACAAAATGAGGATTTTAGTCGTGATCTTAAATTTTGGACATGCTTCCCAGAGGTCTGATGGATTTGAAGTTTTGGACATGCTTCCCAGAGGTCCGTGGATTTGAAATTTAGATGTGCTTCCCAGAGGTCTGATGGATTTAAAGTTTGGACGTGCTTCTCAGAGGTCCGATGGAATTGGATTTTAGACGTGCTTCCCAGTGGTCCGATGGATTGAAGTTTAGACATGCTTCCCAGAGGTCCGATGGAATTGAATTTTGGACGTGCTTCCCAGAGGTCCGTGGATTTGAATTTGGACATGCTTCCTAGAGGTCCGATGGATTGAAGTTTAGACGTGCTTCCCAGAGGTCTGATGGTTTGAAGTTTGGACGTGCTTCCTAGAGGTCCGTGGATTGAAATTTGGACATGCTTCCCAGAGGTCCGATGGATTGAAGTTTGGACGTGCTTCCTAGAGGTCCGTGGATTTGAATTTGGACATGCTTCCCAGAGGTCCGATGGATTGAAGTTTGGATGTGCTTCCTAGAGGTCCGATGGATTTGAAGTTTGGACATGCTTCCTAGAGGTCCGATGGTTTGACTTTGGACGTGCTTCCCAAAGGTCCAGTGAAATTGAATTTGGACGTGCTTCCTCGAGGTCTGATGGATTTGAATTTGGACGTGCTTCCCAGAGGTCTGATGGTTTGAAGTTTGAATGTGCTTCCCAGAGGTCCGATGGATTTGAATTTGGACGTGCTTCCCAGAGGTCCAATGATATTGGATTTTGGACGTGCTTCCCAGAGGTCTGATGGATTGAAGTTTGGACGTGCTTCCTAGAGGTCTGATGGTATTGGATTTTGGACGTGCTTCCTAGAGGTCTGATGGATTGAAGTTTGGACGTGCTTCCCAGAGGTCCAATGGATTTAAAGTTTGGACGTGCTTCCCGGAGGTCCGATGGTTTAACTTTGGACGTGCTTCCCAGAGGTCCGATGATATTGGATTTTGGACGTGCTTCCCAGAGGTCCGATGGATTTGAGAGGCATTATTCATGCTAATTTTTGTGAGCCTTTTATCCTAGTACTTGCAAAATAAATATTTTCAATTAGTAACATAGTTATTTATTGAAAAGACTTTGGCATACCTAGCGAATGCCCTTAGTTTGGGACATCTTCCTTGCTTTGATGAATACTGAGAGTGGAAAATTGACTTGATGTTGCACCACTAGAGAATATGGAAGAGGATGATAGCTTTCTATTCCTAAAGAAGAATTTAATGAAGATCTTTTTTTCTTTTTTTTTAAGAATTTGGAAATCTTGAATTTTTTGAAGGAATTTGAAATTTTTTTTTCTTTTAAATAACCTAAGAAGTACGAGCCCAATGCCCCTAGTCCCTAGGGTTTTTGAAAATTCTCTCTTTTCTTTTCATCTCTCTCTTCTTCTTCTTCTTCTTATTCTTTTTCTTTTTTTTTTTTTTTTTTTTTGGAGATTTGAAGGTTTGTTCGTTATCAAAAATTGATGAAGATGAAGATGGAATAAAGTGAAGAAGATTTATTCATGATTTTTTTTTTTTTGAAAAACCTATCCTTTGAATGAGAATAACTTTGGCTAGAAGTTGATGCGGATTGCTGGATAAGTTCTTGCTTAATTCCTGCAAAAAGATAATTTCAATTAGCAATGGATTTATTTATTGAAATGAATTGGAAGTACTTACCCAATGCCCCTAGTTTGGAGCATATTCCATGCTTAGATTCAAGTTGAATTCGTTTGATGTTGTGACCATTGAGAAACATGAAAGAAGATCATGGTCCACCATCCTTGGTCCCTGCAAAAAAAGCTTTCTTTCTCTAGCTAGTTAGAAAACAATTATCATGAAAATTTGCACACAATATAAATAGGTCAATGCTCCAAGTTTAAACATGCTTGATGCAAACAAATGGGCTTAACCTAACATGCACCCAAAAAATTTTGTCACATTGTTTTGACTTTGTTCTCCAAGGTTGTTTGGGTGATTGGGACCGGGCCTCTAAAAGGCTGCCTATGTACCTCTCTCATAGAGGATCAGGTCAAGACGTAGTTCAAGAGAACTAGATTTTGAAAAAGAATGATTTTTTTTTTTTTGGTGGACATGAGATTTCGCTTTCTTTCTTCTTCTCTTTTTTTTTTTAACTTTTTTTTTTTTTTGAACAAGAGGTGATCCGTTGAACAACCATTTTAGCAAATCAAAGTGTTTAAGAATCAAATAAATCTCTTTGATTGGGAAGGATCAAGATCATTAAACTCATGTAATCAAATTTGCTTCATCCTTTTGAACATCGTCAGATTAAGTCTCCAAAGGCAATCAAGAAATGAAATGAATCACATTGTTGGGTGCAAACAAGGAGAGTGCTCTAGGTTTGGAAGTTCTTTTGAGTTATTTTGAGTATTTGAGAATTTGAGAATTTTTTTCCTTGGACATATCATCCTGTGAGGTTTGACAATTTTAAGCATTTTTCCTTTTTAATTCAAGAGAAAAATATTATTAGAGTTTAAGATGCGCCTACGATTAGCAAGACTTCAAGAAGGTCTTATTCATGGGTTGTAATGTAGGCCAGGTTTAGGTTATGAAATGAAGGATATAAAAAAACTCAAAATTCCCTATGATGTTCCCCCAAGTATACATTACTCAAATCAAGTATTAGAGGAGTTTTCCCATTTCTTCTTTGCCATCTTCTCACTAGTCTTCATTGATCACTTGTATCAGCATTTGTTTTTATACTCATTCCATTGAATCATACCTCTAGACTTTCATCTTGTAAAATTCTTTTCTTTTTAGGTTACATCTTCAAGTTTTCAATTTGCTAAGATTTTTCCTTTTTTTTTTTTTTGGCCCTAACTTTTGCCTAGACCGCCCTTTTGGGTTTTTAGCCTGCGGGGTTTTTTTTTTTTTTTTTTTTTTTTTTTTGGCCTTAGCTTTTGCTTAGACTACCCTTTTGGGTTTTTAGCCTAGCAGGCCCTTTTTTTTTTTTTTTTTTTTTTTTTTTTTTTGTCTATTGATTGAATGAAATTTTGGGGACATTTTGCCCTCTCTTTTTTTCTTAGATTAATGATTTTTGGTCATTTTGATGCACTTTCTAGACTCCTTTCTTGCCTCAATACACTTGATGAATCTTTCCTTTTTTTATGAAATCTCTTTTGGATGAATCTTGTATTCCTTTTGGCATGATAAATTTTAGGCTCTTCAAACTTGATGCACACTTTTTTTTCTCTCACATTGATGGAATTTCATTTCTCCTTCCTTGATTGAGTGAAAGCTCATTTTTCTTTGATGATCTCTTATCTTTAGCTTAATGAATTCTCTACTTGTGTTTCATGTCATCTAGGAGAGCATTATCAATTAGCTTCAAAGCTCAAGGTCAACTCTTCCTTAACATGGGATTTAAGCATGCATACTTTGAATTTTCCCACCTTAGGTTTAGATTTTAATGGGTTCATGCAAAAAAGAGGCTAAGTGTTTAAAGGCTCAAATGGGCTAGCAATGGATAATGATCATTCTAGGTATTAAGGTATAATCTTGTTTTACCAAAGACAGCCTCCTATCCCTAGCAATGCTTGCTTGTAGGCACAGTGACTTGAGCTCTTTTAATAAATTCCTCTTAAAAGAAAAAGTATGAATGCTCTATTGGAGACACAAAAGTTTTTAGAAACTTGGAATGAATGCATGAGCCTTTTGAATTTTCTGATTGATAGATTTTCTTTGATTGTCTTGTAAGACCATTTCTTCTTTTATTCAAAGTAATTTAGCAAAAATGTTTACACGAATCAAATGAAATCAATCCTTTCTCAGTACAAGTTGATTGTTCAAGGTTTTAAACATCTTAATTTAGAAAAAGTTTTGTCCAAGGGATCCTCATGTACCATTTTAAAAAGAAGACTTTAAAGAATCTTGAAATCTTTGAAAGAAAAAAATGGGTCTTTTTGAAAAAATCACTAGGAAGTCTAATGCCCCTAGTTCAAAGAACTTTTTTTTTTTCTTTTTTTAATGACTTAAGGGCTCAATGCCCATAGTCTGAAGACTTTTCCTTTTTTGGGAAAGATTTGGAAATCTTGGAATTTTTTTTTGAATTTTTTTTTTTTTGTTTTTTGCTTTTTCTTAATATATATACATGAACAAAGCTCATTAAATGCAATATGAAATTTTTGAATTCAAAGAAACATAAAAATATGGAATAAACAAACAAATTTTAAGCTTTAACCATGATGTTGCAAACCAGATGTGGAGTGAGGCAAAGTTAGGCTACTTGCTTCTTCCTGGTCCATTTAGGATGCTTGAGGCTTGGCGTACTTAAACCTTGATTATGATGAAGTGGCTTGGGCTTGCGCTTGGAAGACTTGAAATTTGATTATGATCTTTTGGTATTTGCTTGAAATGACTTGGGCTTGCACTTGAAAGGTATGAATCTTGTGAGTTTTTGGCCTTTGATGTTGATCATGTCTATACACCTTTGATGGGCTCAAGTGTTGGGCTTAGACTCATTCAAGAAACAATTTTGGGCTTCCATACCAAGTAGAGTTCAATCATAGGCTTTTTAGCTTAAGTTCATTCACATCATACAAGGTTCAAATAATCATAATGGGCTCAAGCGTTGGACTTGAGTCATCATGGTTCAAACAAAGGCCAAACAAATGCATAATGAAATGCAATTTACATGGATCGACCTAAAGGTAGGTTCTATGAGTCATTACAACATGGGTAGAAGGTAGGTTAAAGGTCCCCACAAGCTAGGACGCATACCTCCCAACTTACGACGCTAGGAGCGCCGCGTTGGTCCGAATGATACAGTTTGTGCTTATGAACCACCATGGCAAAACCATGATGGTCCTTGTCGCGGTGGGTGGTAGGTTCACCGCTGGGTACGTGAGTCTCAGGAAGACCACAATTCACGGCTAATACTACCAGGCTTCTGGGCTAGCACATAAATAAAATAAATTTCATTTAAGCAAATGATGCATGACATGCAATATAATGACATATTAGCCATATTATAAATAAAAAGCAATAAACAAACAATGACAGGGTTGGCTACCATAACCTAATTGAAGCTTAGCCCTCAATATCCCCAGTGGAGTCGCCACTGTGAGAGATCGCGCCCCCAGCCCGTTTTGATGGATGTTGGGCCAAACCCACGTGAATGGGTGGAGTCGTGTTATTACCTCTCAAAATGGAGGTTCGACTAGTTATATTTTCCCCTTTAGATTAAGGGTTTTACAATAGAGTCGCCACTTATTTAATTATTGGAAAAATAAGAAAACCATAATTGAAAAATTCCTCAATTTATTAATTTGAAATTGAATTTACATTGAACATAGGAAATTACATGGCTTTGGTTCTAGATACAATCTAAGATAAAGTACATGACTTTGTTTGCTAGTTACAATCTAGAAATTGAAAATTACAAGGATAAGCATTTGATCTACTAACCCTTGATTTAAGTTCGGAGGTTATGTTACAAGGTGGGAAGGTGTTAGGCACCCACCTTACCTGGTGAAACTAGTCTTCTAGACTATGGTGGCCAACAATCATATCATATAATTCAATATGTCAATCAATTTACATGTTGAATTTAATGTGTGTGCATGTAATAAACCCTAATTCAATTTATTAAGCATTGCATTTGGATTGAAAAATAAATTCTAGTGAATGTATGTGAATGGTGATAACCTAGATTTAAGGATTTGAAAGAATTATTAAACAAAAATGTTTTTCATATTTTTGATGTAGATTTAAGATTAAAACTAGTGATATGCATTTCCATGTGATGAACAACCAAGAACATATAAGAACAATTAAGAACATTCAAATATATTCAAGCGAATTTAAATGATTACTATTATACTTTAATCTTAAATTCTCATCATGGTAACACAAAAAAAAAGTTAGAGAAAAGGATTATACCTTCATGCAAGATCCATATGGTGGAAGAGGAGATTCTTGGTGGAGGTCCTAAGGGTGGAGGAAAAAAGAAGAACTGGGAGAGGGAGAGTGAGCCTCACTCAATACCCTGAGTCTCATGAAGACCAAGATATGACAAGACTACTCAACTTCACTAGAACTCAAGAGAGGAGAGGAGAGGGGTTTTTTTTTTGTGTGTTCTGGAATGAAGGAGGGGGAGAGTTTATATAGTAGCGGTGGAGGAAATATGAATGGAAGGCCATTTAATGAGGTTGACAAAGAATCATGAACCTAGACCTCATTTTAGCCTTGGGGAAAATCTGGTGCATTAAATGGAAAGATTGGTAGGAGTGAGGAGCAAGCCAAAATAAGGTTTTCCCGTAACTCTTATAACAGCCTGTAGAGGCAATTTCGAAAAATCATATCTGACTTGATTCTGATCGGAATTGTCTCGTTCTTGTTCTCAAATTGAAGCCCTGGATGTTTAGTTTCTGGGAAAATTAACCTCATTCATAGATTCAAAATAGTCTGAGAGATATCGATGAAATAGTGAGCAGAGGTCATTTGTTAGAAAATGGTTTCAACAAAATTAACATTAATATGTCCCAAATTAGCTCCCAATTAACATTAAATGACTCCAATCACTCCCATTTCAGACTTAATTAAGTCAAAATTTACTCTAATTAAAAGATAATTGCAAAAATTACTCATTGAATAATTAATGTTTAACTATCTAATTAATTAGGTGTATTCAACCTCACCATAAAATGTAGTCCTAACCAATCAAATTATGACATGTCATTGATCTCAAATTGATTATACTTATAACCAATTGAAATCAATTGTTCATAATCACATATTCTCGAACTCAATTTGTGATAGTGCATCTCAGCCATTAAAACTTGATTTGATGATAACTTTCAATCTGGTGGTTTGATTAGAGCTTATGACCAGTTGATTTGATCATTACAACATCAAGATCATTTTGGTGAAATGAGATTAAGGATCTAATGGCCAGAATCAAGATGCATATTTCCAATGTAAAATTACTCTTTTACCCTCCATGTGAGGTTAAATACGGGTTGCAAAATGGGGTGTCAATATCGGTCCACACTACATCAATTTTTAGGCATTCCCACAGAGCATGGATCATTGTTTTTGCAGCACCATGACATCAATCACATTTGTCATTAGCAATGATGGTCCTGCATACTAAGTTGGTTTTAGTTGGTAATGAGTTTTGGCATGCTCTCCACATATGATTTTTCACCTTATTTGGAACCTTAGAGCCCAAATCTTCTTCCATAAATCTTTTTCCTGAGACTTTGAATTTGCTAGGGGCTGCACCTCTACTTCCTCTTTTAGAAACCTGTAACCCAATTTGCTGGTATAGTTGTCGTCCTGTGTTAGTGGCCAATACAGAGAGTCCTCGATTTCGTGCCTTGCCAGTGGGATTTTTTTAATTAGTGTAGATTCTTCCGAAGCAAAAATTCCATCAACCAGTTCCGAGTTCCACTGCCTTGTTTCTTCATCAATTAACATATCAACCGTTACTTCTTCCAAAGATGCAATCATTGGTAAGGAAACCAACGATGGATGCTTCCGAGGTAGTCAATGACTTTGCCAAATTCTCACTGATTTTCCATTCCCAATTCTCCACCTTGTCCCTTGTTTAATAATGTTCCTCCCCTTCAAAATACTCTACCAGGCATAGAAAGCCGATCTAGAATCCTTTGCTTCGAGAATTGAGCAATTTGGATAGAATTTTGCCTTGAATACTTTGGAAAATAGTGAATCTGAATTTTTTAGCAATCTCCAAGTTTGTTTGGCAAGAAGAGAGTCATTGAACATTGACAAGTCTCTAAAACCCGTGCCTCCCACCAATTTTGATTTTGTCATCTCTTCCCATTTTAACCAATGTATCTTCCTTGAGTTTCCATGTTGACCCCACCAAAACTTTCTTATCATCACCTCAATATCATTACACAAACCAAGAGGTAATTTGAAGCACCCCATTGTGAATGTAGGGATAGCTTGGATTACCAATTTGATTAGGACTTCAGAACCTGCTTGAGATAACAATTTTCCTTCCCTCCCTTGCAATTTTCTTCATACTCTCTCCTTTAGAAATTTAAAACTTTTCCTTTTGCCTCTACCAACAAGAGATGGCAAACCAAGGTATTTTTCATATTGGTGTATTTCTTGCACACCCAAAGTCTCTTTGATTGCCTGACGCATATCTTCAAAAATGGATTTACTGAAAAATAGAGTTGTTTTGTTCCTGTTCACCTTTTGGCCAGATGCATTCTCATAGGTCTCCAATGTATTCGGCACTATTGCACATTCCTCAATAGTGGCCCTACAAAACAAAATACTATCATCTGCAAATAACAGATGGGGCTTCTACACAAAGAGAAGACTGTAATTTCCCCCAAATTGGTTGCATTGCTTATAAGGGCATGTAATCCTTCCATACACAATAAGAAAAAGAAAGGGGATAATGGGTCCCCTTGCCTAATACCCCTTGTTGGAGTGATCATCCCTTTGGGTTCACCATTTACTAAAATAGAGCAAGTAACAGATTTTACACATATCATGATTAGCCCAATCCATCTTTCACAAAAGCCCATTTTTATCATAAGATTTTCAAGAAACACCCATTCTACCCTATCATATGCATTGCTCATATCTAGTTTAAGGGTCATATATCCTGTATCTCCCGAGTTATGAGATTTCATGCTATGGAAGGTCTCAAATATATTATAAAAAATAAGGTGGTTTTTTGTAAAGGCTGATTGGTGCTCGGTGATAATATTTGGTAAAAGGGATTTCAGTCTATTGGCAAGGACTTTGGAAAATATTTTGTAAAGGACATTACATAAACTAATGGGGCGATATTCATGAGCATTTTCTGGGTTTTTTATTTTGGAATAAGTGCAAGGAAAGTGTGGTTAATTGGGTGAGGGAGGATACCTATATTAAGCCATGAGAGAACTGAGCCGATCACATCATGATGCACCACCTGCCAAAAGTGTTGGTAAAAAGGTGGAGGCATGCCATTGGGTCTAGGTGTCTTAAGAGGTGCCATCTACTTCAGAGCTAGTTCAACTTCACTTTCCAAAAAATCAGCAGTCAACATGGAATTCATTTCACTTGTGATCACATGAGGGACAATGTCTAGGGTGGCATTTGATGGGGTCAAATTGGCTGTTGTGAAGAGGTCTTGATAGTAGTTCACCAAAACATTGGCTATATCCTCGGGTTGGTCCTTCCAAACATTGGTATGATCATGGATGCCTCTTATCAGATTTTTCCTTTGCCTTTGAGTTGCTCGGCTATGGAAAATTTTAGTATTGTTATCCCCATGCTTGAGCCACAACACCCGAGATTGTTGACACCATATACGCGCCTCCTTGTCCAATAGGATATTAATCTCAGACTTCAAACCTCTAACCCTCCAATTAGACCTAGAAATCATAGTTTCTCTTTCGGCTTGGATCAACAATTTCTTTTTTTTCCTCTAATTCTTTCCTCACATTGTCGAATACATTTAGGTTCCACCATGTTAGTTCTTTCCCACATTTCTCCACCTTTTTGAAAATAGCATCATCACTGAACTGATACAAACCCGATTGCCAAGAAGCTCCAATAATCTCGACACATCTATTGTCAACCAACCACATTTCTTCAAATCTGAAACTCTTTTTTCTAGGCACCTGATCCAAACCTGAGAGGTTGATTAAGAGTGGTGAGTGGTCTAAGAACACACAATGCAAATGGTGAACTCTTGAACCTGAAAATTTCAGAAACCAACTATTGTTCACCAAACCCCTGTCAAGCCTTTCCCAAATAGAATGACCATTCTCAAAATGCTTACTCCATGTAAATTGAGACCCAATAAATCCCAAATCCATAAACTCACATTCATCAATTATATCCTGAAATAGTTGCATTTGATTGTGATGCCTAATTGCTCCACCCAATTTTTCCTCTTGTTTGACAATCTCATTGAAATCTCCTGCACACAACCATGGTGAATCTGGGCTGTGATTTAATCTCCTAAGTGCATCCCATGCATCACAACATCTTGAAGTAACTGATTCTCCATAAAAGCCTGTAAAGCGCCATGCATTGTTAGTGTTTTTATCGATAATTGTATCAATAAAATATTTTGAAGAGTCCTTCACTGAGAGATTAATTGATGACTTCCAGAAAAGTAAGCCCTCCCCCTCTCCCTTCTCTAGGGACAATCCATTTGTGTTCGTAGTCAAAGTTCCACATCACAGAGATTAGCCTTGCTTCATCTACCCATGTCTCGCTAAAAACAGATAAAGAGATCTTTTGCCCAGATCAAATCTCCACACTCCTTCCCTGTACGTAGGTTCTCAAGCCCACAACAGTTTCATACTAAGTAATTCATGATTCTTGGTGGGGCTGTGCATTAGCCTCCACCATTGAATAACGCTCGTCACTCTTCAAAACCATTTGCCTCCAACCTTCTTTTCTACAAGGGACTAAATCTTTTGTTTATTCTCGGGTTTGTCCAAGCGGTTCCACTTTGTTATTTTTTGTCTTTGGTTGGAATGAGGGCTACTACTTGGATTCTCGTGAGCCCCATGTGCATCATTAGGTTGAATTTCATGAGCATCATCATTACTTTTTGCCATAAATGGAGAATCAATAACCTTATCAGTGGGTTCCACAGCCGCCTCAATTATGATAGATTTTCCATTCTCAGCTAAAGTGCTTGATTGTAACGTAATTGGAGAGGACACAATCCCTTGATTCACAGGCATTAATGACGAGGATCCGTTTGAAAATTCCTGAGCATCAGATGGTAACGTATCTCGGGTTTTCAGCATGGTAATGAATGGTGGTACATCTTGTTGACTACGTTTCTGTTGTTCACCTTCCAGCGACCCTTCCTTCCCTGTATTGTCTTCTGCCGCCGCGTGGGTGGGACCAAACACCAGAGGCAGCCCTAGTAGTGCTATAACAATGCTTGGAAGATTGATTCCCCCTACTACTGTAAAAACCAAGCACCGATATCACACTCCTACGTGAAGGTACAAATGCACGAAGACCTCATTGTTTGTTACCCTCCGTGAGACTTCCACCACTCTCCAACCAAAGTCCACAATCTTTATCATTATGGTCGAAACAGCCACACTAATAGCAAATACTTGGTAAACGTTCGTACTTGAAAGAGATCCAAATTTTCTCCCCATTCCCCAGAGAGATCACACGACCCCGACACAAACCATCAGTCTCGACAGGGTCATTGGAGTGAATAACTTCTCCAAGCACTTTGCAAATCTTCTCAGCTGCTTCCACATTCAAATACTTGTATGGGATACCATGGACTTGTACCCAGAACATTGTTCTATCAAAATTCAATGTATCCACCAGTTTATTCTATTTCTCACAACCCATGAAAGAAAAAACCACCAGCCAAAAAATAACACTATTATTTTTTAGAATAAACAAAAACAAACAAAACTCCTTCGTGAAGAAGGGACCTCTATTCTACTGCCTAAGGCTCCGCTTGGGAGTTCATAAAGGAATGGAATGGAATGGAATGAGATGATCATAAGGGAATGGAATGGAATGCATTTAAGTAAGGGAAAGGAATGGAAAAGAATGGAATAGAATTTGATGTTTTAAAATAAAGGAATGGAAAGGAATGAAAATGAATGGAATATAAGTAATCATGTTTAGGAGCAACATGGAGGGAATGGAATAGAGTCATTTTATGACAATATTACTATTAGACCCATATTTTAAAATAAAGGGTTGAATATATCGGGGTATTTTGGGAGTTTTAATAAAAAAAATCATTAAATCTAATTCCATTTCCTCCCATTCTTTCCAATTTCGGGGGGAATAAAAATTTGAGGTTTTAAGGGAATAGAGAGGAATGAGTGTTCCCTCCTACCCATTCCATTCCCTCCCACTTAAACTCCCAAACAAGAGAATTGACTTTCCATTCCCTCCATTAAAACTCCCAAACAAGAGAAGGGAAGAATATTCTAAAATTATTCTTTTTATTCTTTTCCATTCCATTCCATTCCCTCCTCCCAAGCGAAGCCTAAGAGAAGTCAGAGAGCTTCCTTAGAGTCAGAGAAACTTGTGATCAGATAAGTTGGCTGAAGATTTTAACCTAGAAAATCAATATTCTTTAGGTAACAAATAAAACACCTTATATTGCCATTTCAACTTTCTAAGTATTACTACCATCTAAAACTTGAGAAATTATAAGATCCACATGGTGGACAAGTGATGTGGTCCACCATTCCACTAAAAAAATTCTACCTGTTTAAAATTGTTAGTTAGAATTTTTTTTTTTAAAACAAAAATTAATTATTAACTCAGAAATTTTAAGCAAGTGGAAGTTTTTTAGTGGAATGATAGATCACATCACTTGTCCACTAAAGGACTCTATAATTTCTCCTAAAACTCAAAATACGTGAAGAAAATTTTTGGGATATTAAAATTTAGTGGGAGTATTTTAGCCACTACACAATGGAATATTTTAAGAATCATAAGCTTTCATTAGGGTTTTATTGAGAGAATAAAAATATGACATATTTGTTTTTTTCCAAAATATTAATGAGGAAATTGTTTGATTTTAAAGTTTAAGGAGGAATTGTGTACTACCTCTAACGTAAAGGATAAAAAGTATTTTAATCCTAATTTTATGTGTTTTTACTTAAAATGGTGCATAAAGAAAAAAGAAATACCAAACAAAATATAGAAAAATTCAACCCAAAGAAAACTGTATGTGAAATAGTGAATTTTGGCTCAACAAAAATTGACTAATAAAAAAAATAATTTTAGAAATACAAATAATGGCACAACATTTTCATAGTATCTTTACAATTTTTTTATATTTTCCTTAACTTGTAAAGAATTGACACTTGAAAATATTGTGATGACAACAAGATGTCTCAATATTTTCACAAAAGAAATACTATGTTCACGATATTTTCATTACAAATCATAAGTAGTAGGTTGTTATTGGTAGACAAAAAAGTGATTTCATTGGTAAGTTTAAATTAGAATAACAATTTACCACCTAAAATTTGTTATGAAAATGTTGTGGATGTAACACTTTTTTTTCTTCACAATACCTTTATTTTTAGTTGTGGTTGGTTTCACTTTCCAATATGATATTTTATTATTTTATATGAACTAACACCTCAACAATTGTAAAAAATACTATGGTAATTTGTTGTGTTAATGTTTTATTATTATTATATAAACAAGTTCAACAAAGGCAAGCATAACGGTGGAAATTGAAACAACCAAAGTACTGTAAATCAATTTCCGTATAAAAAAAAAAATATATATATATATATATATATATATATATGAACAAACCAAAGTACTGTAGCATTGTGCATGGTGATAACTCATTGGCTCTTTTTATATGTAGATAATTATATCCCTTTCATAGAGGTATGTAGAAAACCCACCGACCCGCCAAACCCGACCTGACCCAACCCGACCTGCTGGGTTGGGTCGGTTTTTAAGGCTTGGTGGGTTGGGTTGGGTTGGGTTACAAAATATATATATATATATATATATATAGCGGGTCGGGTTGGGTTTGGGTCATAAAATTACAAACTTGCCAAACCCGACCCAACCCACCCATATTTAATATATATTTAAAATATATTATATATTTAATAATTTTTTAAAATCAACTGTGGGGCACTTATATATATATATATATATGTATATTTAAATATATATTATATATTTAATAATTTTATAAAAAAAACTAGTGGTAGAACTGCACTTCTTCATTCCTCCTACTAATACTAATTATATATATATATATATATATATATATATATAATATTATATAATTAATAAATTTTTTAAAATAACCAGTTCTTCCTATCCTATATAAAAGTTAATTAGTTCACACAAATCCTAATAAATTACTATTGTTGTTTAGTCATTAGTGTTGTTTGCCTTTAAGGAGTTACATTGATACTATTCTTTAGGTTTTTTTTAATATATTAATATTTATATTTTTTCTACTCAATTTAATAATAATAATAATAATAATAATTTGTCAAATCCATGGGTTCAACCCGACCCAACCCAACCCATGTGGGTTGAGTTGGGTTGGACTTATGTGATGGGTTGGGTTATGTTGAATTTTTTTTGATCCACTATGGTGGGTTGGGCCAAAAAATCTTCTCAACCCGACCCAACCTGACCCATACACACCCCTACCCTTTCGTGACATGAACAAAGCTAAATAATGCAACTCTGTCTGTTTTAGTTTTTTGTATCGATCTCTTTCCAAATTTGCTCATTAAAAAAAAAAAAAAAAAAAAAACATTATTTCCCATCAACAATATTTAGCTACATAAAATTTGTTTACAAGTTTTGAAAATACATCACTTTTACATATACTCATTTTCAGTAATTGTCCCATTTGATACGTGAGTTTAAATACATGTTTTTAGTTTTTAATAACACTACATGTATTTCCATACATTTTTTTACTTACTCATATATCTAAAAAAATTAAAAATTATTTTTTGAACATCGTACTGTACACATGCCATAAAATTACATCACTTTTACATATATTCATTATTAATCTTATTTTTGTTAGCACCTATCACAATGTCACCTCGACAATTGTGAAAAAATAATGATAAATTTGTTGTTGTGTTTCTAACGCAACAATTGTAATGTTAATTTAATTTAGATTAGTTCAGGTTGCTTATGATCTAAGAGAGACTTTTCCACCAAATTAATGTCAAAGCAAATAGGAAAGACAACCAGCTGCATTGCACAATTGGCTTATGATTTAGGCCATGATGCTGCCTACTTGTAATATTAGAAGAAATCTCAGACGTCTGGTTGGTGGAACTAGTTACAGAGAGAGAGAGAGAGAGAGAGCCAACTTTTGCTACTTGGGTCAAAAAGACAAGATGGTAAAATTGACCAATACATATATATGTCTTCTTCTAGAGTACTATTTTTTATTTATTTTTTTAACGTCACTGTCATTTACTGTTTTGTTGGGAGTGGGAGAATTTTCCCAGTCAAAAGAAGGCACCTATACTGTGCAGTCATAATCAGAGGTCTGTGAAAGGTTGTATTGACTGATTACAATTTTTTATTACAGTGGCAATTACTACAATTGGAGTCTCGTTGAGCATGAGCATGAAAATTTTATATGAAATTCTTTACATAATGTTTATGAGTGTTTTTTTTATAAGAATGTTTATGAGTTTTTAAATGGATGTTTTTTTTTTTTTTTTTTTGATACGTTTAAATGGATGTTTATTCATTACACTTTCTCATGAATCAATGATTCTATTTAATTTAGCTAGTCATATGTATTTATTCTGTCTTCACTCTTCACCTTAACCTCTCAATCAACCTTTTGTGATAGATATCTCATCGCACATGCTTTACCCCAAACTTTCAACAAGGCTGAAGACTTTATATGATAACTGTCTATACTTTAAACAAATTTACGAATCAAATTAAAAATATTGGTACAATTAAACTTGCAAGTTGCTAGTGCTTTAGGGCAGTGTAGTTTGAGTAATATTATTTGTATTTTTTTGAAATACGTGTAAGTAAAAATATGTAAAAATGTGTGTAATGTTGTTTAAAAATTAAAAACATGTTGCTAAAATGCTTTACTAAACGGACTCTTAATACGTGGAAGCTTTGGCATGAGTATTTTTGGGATGAAGATGTATACCTTTATTTTTTTCTTTTTCTTTTTCTTCTTTTAATATAAAGAAATATTGTACCAACCTTTTACTAAAATCTATCAATTTATCTGGTAAATTACTGGAAACTCATGTAGTCCATGCTGGATTAATCATATTCTATGTCGGAATTACAATGAACCTATTTAACTACTTCCTTCGTCCTAATTTGTTTGTTCTGTTTGAAAAATCAAAATTTTTAAATAAACATCATTTATTAGTTTGTCTGTCTTATAAAAATATATAAGTTTACATAATTACCCTTAAATAAATTTGAGTTTGACTTATCTCTAGTACTTTTTTAACTGGAGGTGTCCTTTTGTTTTAAATACACAATAATAAGTGGTAGTAAGTTTTAATCTCCACCTTCTATTTAGTTAGTAGGTGATGTGGCAATTTTTCATTAAAACAAAAGGAAATTCAAGTTAAAAAAAGTATTCGAGGTAAGCCAAACTCAATTAATTTATCAGTTTTTTTTTTTTTTTTAAGTTGTTCTTAATGAGGCAACTAAAAATGTGTCCTAATTAGATTGATTTTTTTAAATATTTGTTAGTTTTCCTTTCAAATAGTCTTGAAAACAAAGCAGGAGTATATTAGGAATATTAGTAAATTAATAATTTCTATTTTTATAAACAAGACAATATTTTGAGGCATTCTAAAATAGAATATAGGACAAACAAATTGGGATAGAGGGAGTATACTTTAAACAAATTTACGAATCAAATTAAAAATATTGGTACAATTAAACTTGCAAGTTGCTAGTGCTTTAGAGCCTGTGTAGTTTGAGTAATGTTATTTGTATTTTTTTGAAATATGTATGGATGAAAAAGTGTGTGAAAAAGTGTATAATATTGTTTAAAAACTGAAAACATGTTACTAAAATGCTCTACTAAATGGACCCTTAATATGTGAAAGCTTTGGCATGAGTATTTTTGGTATGAAGATGTGTACCTTTATTTGTTTTTTTTTTTTTTCTTCTTTTAATATAAAGAAATATTGTACCAACCTTTTACTAAAATCTATCAACTTATCCTATAAATTACTGAGAGCTCATGTAGTCCATGCCGAATTAATCATATTTTGTGCCGGAATTACAATGAACCTATTTAATTACTCCCTCCAGCCCAATTTGTTTACCCTGTTTGAAAAATCAAAATTTTTAAGGAAAGATCATTTTTTGGCTTGTCTGCCTTATAAAAATGTATAAGTTTACATAATTACCCTTAAATAAATTTAGGTTTGACTTACCTCCAATACTTTTTTAACTGGAGGTGTCATTTTGTTTTAAATACACAATAACAAGTGCTAGTAAATTTTAATCTCCACATTCTATTTAGTTAGTGGGTGATGTGGCAATTTCTCAGTAAAATAAAAGGAGATTCCAGCTAAAAAAAGTACGGAAAGTAAGTCAAACTCAATAAATTTATCAGTTTTTTTTTTTTTTAAAAGAGTTGTTCTTAATGAGACAACTAAAAAGGTGTCCCAATTAGATTGATTTTTTAAAAATATTTGTTAGTTTTCTTTTCAAATAGTTTTGAAAATAAAGCAGGGTATAATAGAAATATTAGTAAATTAATAATTTTTATTTTTAGAAACAAAACAATATTTTGGAACATCTCAAAATAGAATATATGACAAATAAAATAGGCCGGAGGGAGTATATTGTATTCCACGTTCAAGAGAATTGAGAAACCTTTAGAAAACTCATGCATCGATTTGACACCAAATGGAGAATTATAAATAGCAGACACAAACCATAGCCATTTTCTGGCTGTCTCAGCCTCACGATTACATTAACATCACGTAGCAAACTTATTACCTAATTAGTCAACCAATTTTTCTTTTCTCAATTTTATTTGATTTTATTGCTTGCAAGTTTAGAGAAGAACAAAACACTGTTTATTTATTAAGCATGGTAACAAGTCCTTTTTGTTTGCAACTTAGATTTTGCTATTTAGTGTGTGGCTATATCTTGTTAATTAAGAAATTAAGGTGATGGAGACATATAACTCCTTCTGGAGTTCGTTATTTCACCTGTGATTTCAAAAATGAATTTTCAATGTTGCTGACTTCTCTGTCAACATACAGTAAATAATTTTTATAAGTTACATTGAGAGGTTAGCCTGGACAAACAATTGTTATATAAAATTTGATTACCAAGCAAAATAATTACTTTCAAATTTTTATTCCTCAGACAGTGTCATAGACACACTATTGAATACTTCTGTTAAATCTTTCGAAAAACAAGAATTAGGCTATAAACATTAAACAGTTAGGAGGAGTTCAGTTAAAACCTTAATTAAAGGATAAATCCATGTTTGGTATCTTCACAAAATAATAAACTTAGGTATAGACGTATAGTTTTTTTAGGTGCAGTAGATTAAATTACTCAATTAAATTCAATCACATAATTTTAATGAATCTAATTGTTTTTGAAAAAAATAACATTATTTTTGCTTTATTGGTCATTACAACTGTGTTTAAATTTAATTAAGGACCCTAATATACAACATAAAGAACCATAACTAAGTTTTACCTTCTAGAATGATCAAAACCCGTTCAAATTATTCTTCAAAAATCTCAAAGAAAATTATATTATTATCTTGAAGGGCTATTTCCTAAGACTTATAATAAGGGGGCTGTATGATCCCTCCACCCTCAATAACGCCCCAAAATCATTAACAAATTCTACTCTTTTTTTCACTCAAAACAAAAAAAAAAAAAAAAAATGTTGTTAGTCAGTTTCTAACGCAATAAACTAGTCATCTGATCTTCCACATGGACAAAGACAAAGCAAACTATGTTTCTCTCTAAACACTAAAATCAAAATAAAGAAGTTAGATTGGAGTCTTCCTTCGCCATGCGTTGCCTTACCCAAAATAAAATAAAACTCGTTTTTTTAAAATAATAATAAATCTTTATTTCTTTTTTTGTATTTTTTTTACATGGACCATAATACATGATTCTCTATATGAAATTAATCTTGGTTTGTTATTATTAATTAATCAATTTATATGTTGAACTTGAATCTATATTTGATAAAGTTTGGCTAAAAACATGATTGCAATCAATAACTTATAACTCCCATTAAAACAATTAACGTTGTTACATATTAAAATTTATTCATAAATTATAAAAACAAATTTAAAATGGGTAAATTACACATTTAATCTCTATATTTTACATCATATTCCAATTTGGTCCATAATTTTTTCAATTGTGTCAATTTAGTCCCCAACCTTTTAATATTGTGTCAATTTAATCCTTCTGTTAGCTTTTGGATGAAAATTGTTGAGTGACAAACGGCCAAAATTTAAAAAAAAAAATAGTTTATAGTAATATCAATGGAAACTAATTTTTTGTTTTAGTCATTTGCCCTGTCAACAATTTCTATCCAAGAGATAAGAGCATTCACAGCAGTGAAGGCAAAATTTTAATCACTTTATCTATTATACCTACATACGTGCTGCAGCAGTCGATCTATTTTAACTTTCAACACAATAAAATAATATAAACATTATAATAAAATAATATAACCACTCTAATAAAATAATATATCACACTCCCAAAAAAAATCAATAGCACCACCCATAACCCACTTTACCATCAGCTACAGCCACAGCCACAGTCACAACCACCACCACTACCACCCCCACCCCCACCACCACCACCAGCAGTAGTCCACAGTAGGAAAAAAAAAAAAAAAAAAAAAAAAAAGAAACCCCCCACGAGCAAGCACTCCGATCACCAGTGTAGCACAGCACCATCATCCACCACCACCACCACCACCAGTCCACAGTAGAGAAAAAAAAAAATAACACCCCCCCACCAGCAGCAGCAGTCCACAGCAGAAGAAAAAACAAAAAAAAAAAAAAAAAAAAAAAAAAAAAAAAAAAAAAACCCACCACGAGCAAGCACTCCGATCACCAGCACAACACAGCACAATCAACCACCACCACTAGCAGTCCACAGCAGAAAAAAAAATAAAAAAATAAAAAATAAAAAAATAAAAAAACCCACCATGAGCAAGCACTCTGATCACCAACACAACACAGCATAATCATCCACCATCCACCACCACCACCCACGCCGATTCCAACGCGTTCTTGTTCTCATCGTGCCCGCCCGCCCACCCATCAAAACCAGGTTGCCTTCACAGCTTGCCAACGGAGAAAACAACGGTAACCCATCTGGGTATTTGGGAACCAGGTTGACTCGGCGATGGGGCTTGGGGTGGGTCAGTGGAACAAATCGGCGATGAGCGAGCTGGCCGGCGAGCTGAGGGATGAGGGAGATGAGTGGACGGCGAGCTAGAGAGAAAAAAAAAATTGAGGAAGAGAGAAGAAAGAACAGAAGCCAAAGAGAGAAAGAAAATAGGAAAGGATTATTTAATGAGAGAGGAGGGAGAAGTCTAATAAAAAATTACTTTTTTTTTTTTAGATGTGCACTGTAGCTGTGGAGCTAAAATTAGCTAAAACTGCTGCGGCAAGAATTTTGTGATTGTGGAGCTAAATTTTAGCAATATAGCAATATACTTCCACTGTTGTGAATGCTCTAACGGTATAGACTATATTAACGGGTTCAGGACAGATTTCTTTGTGCCCAAACCCGTCCCGTAGGCCCACACCCAAAACCCAAACTCGCCCCCGTTAATAAACGGGTTTTTTTCAAACCCCGAACCTGCCCATCATGCCTCGCCCAACCATGCCACCTTAGGCTTAATCAGTGGCCCAAAAAAAATAAAAAAAATAAATAAATTTTGTCTGAATCTTTAAGCCGTGTAGAACAGCATACCCAACTTGTAGAACAAATCAGAAAACCTTGAACTTCATAACTAAGCCAAATGGGGTTAGAGAGAGCACAAATATGAGGAAAAAAAAAACACTTCCAACAAATTTGACAAAATAAATTTAAGTAATTAAGTATTGTGGATAGAAACCATCACAAGACCATCTTTACCATCCATTCATTCATTCACTCACATGTTTCAAATTTTCAATCATAAAACAAACTTATTATTTTATGAACCTAAAAAATGAAAGAAAGATTTTAATTATTAAAAGCTGAATTGTCGTTTCTTTCTCTTTTTCAGTCACCAATGGCAATGGCGGCGGTGACGACGGCACCATCATCTTCGCCGTCGACGTCAATCTCTACTCGACGCTATTCAACGCGAGCTCGAGCCTCCAAAACGACATCGTCGATTAAGAAGGGATGCGAAGTGGGGAATTTGGGACACTTGGGTGAGGTGGTTCGCAAGGACATAGATTTTCTGAAGAAAGGAATTCGGAGAGGAATAGAGTGGGCAAATGAAGCTCTTAGCGTTCCTCATGTCTCCAAAACCTTAGACGACCTCTCGTGGCTTTGCCACCTCGAAGAGCCTCAAGCTCCTCCATTAGAGCCTCAGACTTGGCCTCAACCTTGCTATCCAGGTCAAGCATCTACTTTCTCTTTCTCTCTTTTCCAGTGATGGTGAGGGAGACAGGGACCGGCAGCAGCAAGTGAGAGGGAGAGGGAGAGTGAGAGTGAGGGAAAGGGAGAGCGGCTGAGAGTGAAGGAGAGGGAGGGCGGTTGAGAGGTTAGGGGAGAAATGAGAAAGAGCAGTACTTATACCTAGGATTTTTTAATTTTTTTAATATTATATATATGGGTCAAGTTCAGGCCAGGTATGCATAATGCCCGAACCCGCTACAGGCTGGATTTTTAAAACCCGAATCAAGTCAGGTACCTGCGGGTTAGGGTTTTTTTGAATCTTTATTTCTTTTCCTTTTTTTTTTTGTATTTTTTTTAATGGACCATAATATATGATTCTCTATATGAAATTAATCTTGGTTCATTGTTTTTTTTTTTTTTTTGATAGGATTGGTTCATTGTTATTAATTAATCAATTTATATGTTGAACTTGAATCTATATTGGATAAAGTTTGGCTACTAACTTAGTTATTGTCAATAACTTATAACTCCCATTAAAACAATTAACGTTGTTACATATTAAAATTTATTCATAAATTATAAAAACAATTTAAAATGGGTAAATTACATATTTAATCTCTATATTTTACATCATATTCCAATTTGGTCCATAACTTTTTCAATTGTGTCAATTTAATCCCTAACTTTTCACTATTATGTCAATTTAGTCATGCCGTTCTCTTTTGGATGGAAATTGTTGAGTGACAATCAGCCAAAATAAATTTTTTAAAAAAAAAAGTTTATTACCAAATCAACATAAACTAAGTTCTTATTTATTTTTTAATTTTAGTCATTTGCCACATCAGCAATTTCTATCCAAGAAATAACGGTACGGATAAATTAACACAGTATTGAAAAGTTAGAGACCAAATTGACAATTAAAAGGTTATAGACCAAATTAAAATATAGTATTAAAGATAAAGAACCAAATACATAATTTACTTAGTATATAATACGACTAAAACTAACAAATTGATAAAATATATGGATCAAAGTTTCTCTCCAAACTAGTTTGGAGAGAAACTTTTCAAACTTCTCATATATTTCTTTTTTGGGTGTGAATTTTGAAAATTTAACCGTTGAATTTCATGTTCCTTATATTCTTAACATGCGTATCAAATTTCATTCAAATCGGATGTTATTTACTATTTGATCAATTAACTTATTTTTTATATACAACTTTAGATATAAAAAAGCTTGAAATTATAATACTTCTTTGATGACATAGAAATTAATCTTTGATCTTTTTGAAATTTTGTAAGCGTTAAAGATGTAATAAGAACATACAATCTAACGGTTAGATTTTCAAAATTCATATTCAATATAAAAGATATATAATGAGTTTGTAGGGTTTTTCTCCAAACAAATTTGGGGGGAAACTTTGTTGAAATAAATAGACGGTGAGTGGACAACTGAAATAAAATAGATAAACATTTCTGGCTGTCTTTTTTGTCTCATTATCATTAGGTTGACATTTCCAATTTAATCGAATCTGCAAACTTTCAATTGAACTTCAATATCCTTCGGTAACATGTGCAAGACTTTATAGCTTATTTGGATGGATGAGAAGTAGAGGGGAGTAAAGTGGGGGGGGGGGGGGGGGAGAGAGAGTAAGTTAAATTACCTTGTTCAGTTGTTTTTTAAGGGAGGAGGGGGAGGGTAGAGTATAGAAATGCTTAACCAAATGAATTACCAAATTTATCCTCTCCATATTAACCAAATTACAAACTATGAAAAAACTAATTATTTCACTCCCCCTTACTTAATTTTAAAAACATCCAAATAAGGTGGGAGATAACTATAACCCTTTATTCTCCTCTCCACTACTCTCCTCTCCTTTACTCCCCTCTACTCTCTTTTCTCTCAAAACTTCCAAACATAGTATTAAAGTCTTCTTCCTGTCCTAAGAAATTGGATTTCAGAAACATGTTTATTTATCATTATTTTAAATTTGCCACTTGGGTTACTAGCTAACATTTCATTGGCTAAACAAAAAATAAAATTACTTCACTTGTGGACGTGGCTAGGGTGGCGCAGGCTCACAAATTTTTTTTAAGGTTGATTGAGAGAATTGAATTGATCACTTCATTGATAATGACAACAATGATATATAATGATCACAATTGAATTTGCACCTCCTTTGATAATTGAACAATTATAAGAGGACTATGTTGTAATTGGTATTTATTAAACTGTTGTTTTGTAATGAGAATGTGATTTTACTTTAAGTGAGTGAGGAGGTTATCTTGATTTTTATACTAAATGAGTTATTTGACATTAAAAAAAAAAAAATCAAAATAGACACTTAGTACAAAAATTAAGATAATTGTTAATAAACTATTTTAAGAAAGTTTTGGCATCATTATTATGGGAAATAAAATTAGTCATCCATTAACTTTTCCTAAAATTAAATTTGAATTCTCATTGTGAAGGACTTTAATATGGATATAATTGTTTTAATATCTTTCTTAGGTGTAGGAGTGTCCAGCCCACCCACCCAACCCACTTATACTTAACACGTAACCACCCGATTTAACTGCTCTGGCGATCAAAATCGGGTTCCAACCTTCAAGAATTTGATGCTAGCGGGTTGGTTTTAGATCTCCTCCTCCAAAACCCGTGAAACCTGATCTAACTAGATTAAAATACAAAAATTTTGGAGATTTTCAAGTTTTCCGGTGAAATTTCCAACTAAATATGGCAGCACCAAATCTGCCTGAAGTTCATCAAATCCAGCAAGTTCTCTACATGATTAGGCAAAAATTGCTACAAATCCAATGAGATCTCAGTCGGATCTCACTGAACTTGGACAGATTTGGTAAGATCTCACTAGATCTAACGAAATCTCACCGCTTCTCAGCGAATTCTGGTGGTTTTCAGTTTTACCTAAAACCGACTACCACCTGAGAGAGACCAAAACCATTGAACCTGATACTGTTGCAGGTTGGCTATAGGTATGAAAATTCCTCACCTAATCTGGTCAAGTTGGTTACGGGTTGAGCACAAACTGGACCTGTGAACAGGGCTACTTAGGAGATAAGCCAATAGCCCTTAGATTATTTGGACCTCCTAAATACTAATAAGCCCAATAAGCATCCCAACAAGTATGTTCTTTTTTGAATTGGATCCCTTCCCCTACCCCTCCCTAAAAAAACAAAGGATTTAAAACCCTAATCAAATTCTCATTGTAAAAGAAAGCAAATTCTGCCCCTACTTCTCCTCTAACATAATTTAGCCAAATTTTATTGATTTATCAGTTATAAATAAAGTAAGGGAAATGTTAACGAATGCCCTTAGGGCATTGGTTTATGAGCTATTTTTAGAAACGTTTTATTGAGAGAATGATAAAACAATAAATGTTGTCGATAGCTTTTTATATTTCTCATAAAAATGGTGTCAAAACTTTCTTATTATAGTTTATTAACAATTGTCCTAAAGGAATTTGTTAACATGACCTAGTAAGTAATATTATTTTCATGTGTATACAACTATATATCACTAACCCTATCTTTACTATACACTAATCACAACAAGTCAAGAAAAAAAAATCACAATAAATAACATTAACAGTTACAAAACTTTTATGTACTTAAACTAATTGTTAATAATTGTCACGAGCCTCTAAGTCTTTTTTTTTTTCCTCGTTATAATCAATTCCTTACTAAAAATATAAAAGGCTAATTTTTTTCTTTAAAAAAAGGGGTAAACCACATATTTGGTACTTATCCTTTACATCATATTTCAATTTGGTCTCTAACCTTTCAATTGTGTCAATTTGGTCTCAAAACTTTCAATTGTATCAATTTGGTCCCTAAATTTTTATTTTGGCTATTAGAAACATTATTAAGTTTCATCCAAAAAATAATGGTAGGGACTAAATTGATACGGTACTAAAAAGTTAGAGACCAAATTGACCTAATTGAAAGGTTAGGGATCAAATTGAAATATGGTGTATACGATAGGGACCAAAAATGTGGCTAAAATGGCCCAATACCATCATTGGCCAAAATATGTAGTGTTCTACCACAGTTTGCAAACATTTTAGCAATCTACCACTTTTTAAAACTTAAGTTTTTGAAACTCAAATTTGACATGTAACTTAAGTTTCACAAACTTAAGTCTCACAAATTATATAGTGTAATGTGAAACTCTATTTCACTAAAATCGAGTTCCTTGTTAGGAGTGTAGCAGTTTAGGCAACCTTTTGTATCAATAACATAGTTTTCGGAACCAGACTGAATCAGGAGGTCAGACCATGAAAACCGGTTTTTTAAGCCTAAAACCGGATTTTTAGTTAATTCCATAACTCCTAAAACCGGGGTTGGACCGCACGAACTGGTGGCAACTGTGCGGTCCAACCCCTTAGCAAATTTTTTTTTTTTTTAATAAATATAACTTAACACAATTTTATTCTACTTAATTAAATTATCCATCTTTTACAAGGAATAAAAAAAAATTATAATTAAAATCTTTCAAAGATATTCAACTTTACTTCAAAAATTAATCATAAATTTTAATGTTTTCATGGTTATTATTTTATTTTATTAACTTTATTATTTAATTATTAAATATATGCTTAAAAATCATTAAATTTCCCTCACATATATAGATATATTAGTCAATTTTGCTAGTTTTATAAGTTTAATATCTATATTTAGGCTTTAATTAATTATTAAATTAATTATGACGTCATCACGGTTCAACCTTGGTTCGACCTCAAAAACCTTGAAGCTCTCCTTTTTACGGTTTAATGAATAGTCTGGGTCTGAAAACCTTGATAAATAACTCTCAATCACAGCAGCCTCTCTCTCTCAGTTTTCTCTTTCATTTTGTTTGGCAAGATTTTGAATAAATTTCAAGTTCACTGATGATAAAATTTTCTGATTTTTGGGCACTATTTTAAGTTTTTTTTTTTTTTGGTCCATTTTTTTTTTATCTAGATTAAAAAAATAAATAAATAAAAAAGAGAGGAAGAAGAGGAGAACAAACCAGAGAGACCCACGCAGCTATTGCTGAGAAACTAAGAAAGAAAGACTTTGGAATTGGAACTAAAAGAAAAGAGTATAGGGAATTGATTAAAAGTAGTCGAATTTGTGATTTATGAGTGCTTTCAAAAAATATTTTGCAAATAGTGGTAGAATGCTATATATGTTTGTCAATGATGGCATTTGGCCATTTTGGCCCCCAAAATATAGTTTACCCCCAAAAAAAAACAAGTATAAATATTGGGCTACTAGATAATAGTGTAATATTGCAAATAAGGTCAAGCTCGAGTGAAGGGAAAAAGCAATTTTGATTTTATTCTTTACTTACCATTAAATTAAGATAGTTTCAATATTCCCCCTCAAAAAAAGAAAAAAGAAAAAAAGAAAAAAAAGAAAAAAAGATGATAGTTTCAATGTTACAAATTTCTCAACAAAGCAATTCCAATAATTTAATATTTTAATTTTAGACCAAAAAAAAAAAAAATCTTGATAATGCTACTAATTCACTTCTCTCTCCATGCACTAGAACTCACAAACTGCCAAGTATTTGGAAGTGTGGTCGCTAGTCGGTGTCTATATTTTTGTTATGATTGTGTAGTTGTTCGGTCGGTGTTTCCTATTTGTTTAAGAACTTATTAAATCAATCACTAGACTTGTTTTTGTAACCTAAAATATATATATATATATATATATATATATTATATATAAAGAAATTGTATACTGGCGGTTAGGAGGAGATACTAGTTCAAATTATTTATAATTCTCAATCGACCATGCTTCTTATTTAAGATTATAATAGCGGTGAACGAAAAAAATTTCAACTAGTATCTCCTCCTATTATAGCGGTGAAAATAATAAGATGATACTAGTATCTCCTCACTATTATAATAAGATGATAATAGCAGTGAACGAAAAAAATTTCAGTGAGAGAAATTGGTGAACGAAAAAAATAGCGGTGCGAAAACGTTCTATTTGCTCGATATTGAAAATGCAGTTAGATATTGCTTCTTTGAATCCTCCAATTTGTGCTATTTGTAAACGTGATATAGCTGAAACAGCTTCTCCAAACGATTGTGTATATTGCGTTTTGTATCAAACCGTGCGTTTTTGTATAGGAAAATGCCTATCCAAACGGGCTCAATGTGTAGAATTCGAACCAAACCAACGTGTGGAAGTTGAATAAAACCCAATGCAAGTGGTGGCTTCAAGAATTTTTTTTAAGGTGATCACTAATTAAATTATACAAAATTTAATAAATAAATAACTTAAATAAATCAATGTCACAAAAATATTATATACAAAAATATATAAAGTGTTACAATTTTTTTCTACTAACAAAGAGAAAAAGAAAAAATTGACTAATAAGAGATAAAGTGAGAATTAAGAATGTTGAAATGAGAGTAATAAAATAAGAGAATTGAAATGATAATAGAGAAGAAAAAGAAAAATGAATAATATTTGCTACAACTATCAGCTGTCACAAAAAATAGCAAAATTATTGCGACTGCAAAGCCAAAAAAAGCATAACTACCGACACTATCAAGGATTAACTCATGACTACAATATTTTTCTTGAGTCATTTTTTCTAGGCAAAATGAAATTGTTGATTATTTTTATATAATAGGTTGAAAAAGTTACAAATTTGAGTGATTATTTTTCTTTTCTTTTTTTGAATAGGTTTTTTATTGAATAATTTGTTCAGTCCTTAGTCCTTATTGTTTGGTCTAGTCTTGGTTTTTTATTTTATTTTATTTTATTTTTTTATAAATTTATTTTTCCTGTTTAAGGAGTATATTTGAAGGGTCATAATTATTTTTGGAGCAATGATATATCTACAACATTTTTAAATGCAAATATTATGCAAAAATTTGTTATTAATGGGTTAAAAAGTGACATCTATATTGAGCCAAAATTAGTAACCGCTTCCCGCTTATTACATAAGATTTTTTGCGAAGTTATTGTAAAAATGTTGTAAACATTACTCTTATTTTTATTTAACCAAAATTCTTGTAATTCTCAAATCACGGTCAATATTTTTATTAGGATGATAAAAATAGGTTAGTCTAGTGTGTGTGTCTCTCTCTGTGTATATATATGTATATATATATATATATATATGCATTTTTTGACAAGTCAAACGGTCCTGTGACCAGAGTGAGTTATACATAGAGCCACCTCTGCCCACTCTAATGAGCATTACCTTTTGTTTTTTTTTTTTTTTTTTTTGGAACTTAATTAATTAATTCCAGTACTGCATGCAATTAATCCCCAAGCAGTAGTAGCTAAATGAATATTCGGCTAACCATGCCCATCCTCATTCCTCACTATGACTGTCCATTGAAAATTGAAGCAACTAGTTTTGTCTTGGTAGAATACGTAATATATATATGGTTGAGAGATTGAAATAATTGAAATGGGTGGACAATAGCTGATGATGTGTGAAAATCAGTAGGCTGAATGTTTTGGGTTTTATCGGCAAGTGGATGACCTGAAAAGGAAAAAAAAAAAAAAATCTGACTTAACCGTTGGAGGGTCCTTAACTAGTTCACTCCAACCACTTTTGTACAACATATATATTGTATGAAGAGTTGCTATGACACATAGAGCCACCTTTGCCCACTCTAATGAACATTACCCTTTTTTTTTGGGAATTTAAAAATTAATTCCAGTACCGCATGCAATTAATCCCCAAGTTGTAGTAGCTAAAAGAATATTCGGCTAACCATACCCATCCTCATTCCTCACTATGACTATCCATTGAAAATTGAAGTAACTAGTTTTGTCTTGGTAGAATACGTAATATATATGGTTGAGGGATTGAAATAATTGAAATGAGTGGACCATATTTGATGATGTGTGAAAATCAATAGGCTGGATGTTTCGAGTTTCAACGACGGTTGGATGACCTGAAAAGAAAGAAATAGAGAAATTTGACTTAATTGTTGAAGGGTCCTTGGCTGGTTTTCTCCAGTCACTTTCATTCATTTGAGAAGAAGAAGATGGGATGGACAATGGGAGAGCAGTGGATAGACTAGTAGACAATCTAGATGCTACTCTCCTCCTCATTCCTTCCTAGAAAACCTCTAAAGAAATCCTAGGGATTCCAGACGAGAACAGTTCGTTTGTAGATCCACTCTCACCACTACTCTCACTATCACTACTACTACTGCTACTACCATTACTATTAATATTGTCGTAGTACTCATCTATCTCCCTATCATCCCTATCACTAGATGAGGAAACTACAATCTGAGCTATTTATATAAAAAATAAATAAATAAAAAACTCTAGAGAAAAAACCTACAGATGAGAAGGAAATGATACCTGATGCTAGAAGAAGAGGACTAAGGACAGGAGAGGACTTATAGATGAGACATGAAGGATGAACAAAGGTGAGAGTGTCAGAAGAGAAAATTTGAGAAAATGAGGAGGGCAAGCGAGGTATTGAGTTATTTATAGGCAACAAGGTGGGGCACTGAAGCGACGGGGACCAACTAGAAGACGCCACATGGCCACCTTCTCGAGGAATGAAGTGACATGATCCCTAGATCGCTCAAATCAAGCCATGTGGCAACGCCTACTCCAGTTGATTCCAACAAATCTCCAAATGCCATGAGTTTATGCATCAACAAATCAAAGAGTGCCACATGTAAAAAAAAAAAGAAAAAAGAAAAAGAAAATATTCAACAGGAATATGGACGACTCATGGACAAGAGGGCAATTAATGGTGATTTATAACAAGTCTCATTTGTCCATAAGGGTTGTCCAAGCCTAAAAACGTCCAAGATAATTTTTAAAATAGAGAAAATAGAAAGATGCATCACAAACATGAAAATAGGTCGTTCATGGAAGTGATAGCCATCCAAAGAGATACTAGTCATCCATATCATAAGAAGGTATAGATTACTAGCTAACACTTAGTGAATTTTCGAGTATTTTCTACAAACAAAAAACGATCAGACCACAATCCACTATTCTGAGATGTGGGGTGAATCCCCCGAAATTCACTTCATACTCCCCACTAAGTCCACACATCGATGTTAGTGGCACCTAACAAGTAGACTCACTCCAAACTCTCTATAAAAATGACCTACTCTCACCAGTCTAAGGTACATTATACTATTCATCCATTTACCATATTCGAGTCCTAGAAAGAAATTTGACTTAATCGTTGGAGGGTCTTTGGCTGGTTCAACTCAGTCACCTTTGATAGTCTCTTTCTTTCTTTTTAGGTCATCTAACTGTCGTTGAAACCTAAAGCATTCGGCTTACTGATTTTCACACATCATCAATATCATTTTGGGAAAACAATATTTATCAATATACTATCATTGAAGGGTGTAGGGGCTCCTTTTTTAGGAAGTGCACCCCCGACAATAAATTTGTAGAGAGTAGGGCAAAGGGCTTGACTCCGGCCGGGCTCTTGCCGGTGCTCCTTTCGTTTCTCCGTTGTTGTTCTCCGTCTGGGGTTGCTCCTCGGCTGGCGTCCGAGGAGGCCCCCCCCCTCACCAGAGGGGCTCTTTGCCTTATATACTCCTTATAGTTTGATCCTGACCCTACAGCTGTTGACCATCCAGGCCACTGCCTCCAGAGCCTGTCCCATTATACAGGTTCTTCACCACGCTGTGGGTTGTAGCCTCCAAGGTTGCACTGCTCAGGGGTCTTGTCACCATCAATGTAGCCTGGGGAGTCGGGCAAACTCACTAAGTGTAGATGTGACCACCTATTCTGGGTTTGCCCCCTACCCAGAATTAGACTAGGTGTGCCGGGGAAGGGCGTGTCCTCGGCATGAGTCCGAGAAGAGCTAAGACCCTTTGGGCGACTATCTGGGACGATTGTCCTCCTCGGCTTGGGCCTTGGGCCAGCCTAAAGGTGGGCCGGGGATTCCGGGCCCACGGGCCCCACAATAGCCCCTCAAAACCCTGCTGCACGTTTCCTCGGACGGGGAGGAGGGTTTTGTAAACCTCGGCCCTTATGTTCCGGAAGGCCTTCAGCTGGCTGGTGCTTCCTTGAGTGGCCGGATCAGCACTCAGACTCTTCAGTAGGTAGTTAGTTTCTCCACAGGACTAGGTCTTTGGATCACGCAGCACCTTGGCTCTGTCGTAAATAGCTAGCTCCCCATGGGCTTGGGTCCGAGGACCATGCAAAACCTTGGTACAATTGCTGCCTTCAGAACGAGTGGTTAGCTCCCCGTAGGCTTGGGTCCGAGGACCATGCAAGTCCTAGGTACAATTGCTGCCTTCAGAACGAGTGGCCAGCTCCCCGTAGGCTTGGGTCCGAGGACCATGCAAGTCCTAGGTACAATTGCTGCCATCATTGGTAAGTGGCTAGCTCCCCATAGGCTTGAGTCCGTAGACCATGCAAGACCTAGGTACAGTTGCTGCCTTCAGAACGAGTGGCCAGCTCCCCGCAGGCTTGGGTCCGAGGACCATGCAAGTCCTAGGTACAATTGCTGCCATCGTTGGTAAGTGGCTAGCTCCCCATAGGCTTGGGCCCGTAGACCATGCAAGACCTAGGTACAGTTGCTGCCTTTAGAACGAGTGACCAGCTCCCCGTAGGCTTGGGTCCGAGGACCATGCAAGTCCTAGGTACAATTGCTGCCATCGTTGGTAAGTGGCTAGCTCCCCATAGACTTAAGTCCGTAGACCATGCAAGATCTAGGTACAGTTGCTGCCTTCAGAACGAGTGGTCAGCTCCCCGTAGGCTTGGGTCTGAGGACCATGCAAGTCCTAGGTACAATTGCTGCCATCGTTGGTAAGTGGCTAGCTCCCCATAGGCTTGGGTCCGTAGACCATGCAAGACCTAGGTACAGTTGCTGCCTTAAGAACGAGTGACCAGCTCCCCGTAGGCTTGGGTCCGAGGACCATGCAAGTCTTAGGTACAATTGCTGCCATCGTTGGTAAGTGGCTAGCTCCCCATAGGCTTGAGTCCGTAGACCATGCAAGACCTAGGTACAGTTGCTGCCTTCAGAACGAGTGGCCAGCTCCCCGTAGGCTTGGGTCCGAGGACCATGCAAGTCCTAGGTACAATTGCTACCATCGTTGGTAAGTGGCTAGCTCCCCATAGGCTTGAGTCCGTAGACCATGCAAGACCTAGGTATAGTTGCTGCCTTCAGAACGAGTGGCCAGCTCCCCGTAGGCTTGGGTCCGAGGACCATGCAAGTCCTAGGTACAATTGCTGCCATCGTTGGTAAGTGGCTAGCTCCCCATAGACTTAAGTCCGTAGACCATGCAAGATCTAGGTACAGTTGCTGCCTTCAGAACGAGTGGTCAGCTCCCCGTAGGCTTGGGTCCGAGGACCATGCAAGTCCTAGGTACAATTGCTGCCATCGTTGGTAAGTGGCTAGCTCCCCATAGGCTTGGGTCCGTAGACCATGCAAGACCTAGGTACAGTTGCTGCCTTCAGAACGAGTGACCAGCTCCCCGTAGGCTTGGGTCCGAGGACCATGCAAGTCTTAGGTACAATTGCTGCCATCGTTGGTAAGTGGCTAGCTCCCCATAGGCTTGAGTCCGTAGACCATGCAAAACCTAGGTACAGTTGCTGCCTTCAGAACGAGTGGCCTGCTCCCTGTAGGCTTGGGTCCGAGGACCATGCAAGTCCTAGGTACAATTGCTACCATCGTTGGTAAGTGGCTAGCTCCCCATAGGCTTGAGTCCGTAGACCATGCAAGACCTAGGTACAGTTGCTGCCTTCAGAACGAGTGGCCAACTCCCCGTAGGCTTGGGTCCGAGGACCATGCAAGTCCTAGGTACAATTGCTGCCATCGTTGGTAAGTGGCTAGCTCCCCAAAAGCTTGAGTCCGTAGACCATGCAAGACCTAGGTACAGTTGCTGCCTTCAGAACGAGTGGCCAGCTCCCCGTAGGCTTGGGTCCGAGGACCATGCAAGTCTTAGGTACAATTGCTGCCATCGTTGGTAAGTGGCTAGCTCCCCATAGGCTTGAGTCCGTAGACCATGCAAGACCTAGGTACAGTTGCTGCCTTCAGAACGAGTGGCCTGCTCCCTGTAGGCTTGGGTCCGAGGACCATGCAAGTCCTAGGTACAATTGCTACCATCGTTGGTAAGTGGCTAGCTCCCCATAGGCTTGAGTCCGTAGACCATGCAAGACCTAGGTACAGTTGCTGCCTTCAGAACGAGTGACCAGCTCCCCGTAGGCTTGGGTCCGAGGACCATGCAAGTCTTAGGTACAATTGCTGCTATCGTTGGTAAGTGGCTAGCTCCCCATAGGCTTGAGTCCATAGACCATGCAAGACCTAGGTACAGTTGCTGCCTTCAGAACGAGTGGCCAGCTCCCCGTAGGCTTGGGTCCGAGGACCATGCAAGTCCTAGGTACAATTGCTACCATCGTTGGTAAGTGGCTAGCTCCCCATAGGCTTGAGTCCGTAGACCATGCAAGACCTAGGTGCAGTTGCTGCCTTCAGAACGAGTGGCCAGCTCCCCGTAGGCTTGGGTCCGAGGACCATGCAAGTCCTAGGTACAATTGCTGCCATCGTTGGTAAGTGGCTAGCTCCCCATAGACTTAAGTCCGTAGACCATGCAAGATCTAGGTACAGTTGCTGCCTTCAGAACGAGTGGTCAGCTCCCCGTAGGCTTGGGTCCGAGGACCATGCAAGTCCTAGGTACAATTGCTGCCATCGTTGGTAAGTGGCTAGCTCCCCATAGGCTTGGGTCCGTAGACCATGCAAGACCTAGGTACAGTTGCTGCCTTCAGAACGAGTGGCCAGCTCCCCGTAGGCTTGGGTCCGAGGACCATGCAAGTCTTAGGTACAATTGCTGCCATCGTTGGTAAGTGGCTAGCTCCCCATAGGCTTGAGTCCGTAGACCATGCAAGACCTAGGTACAGTTGCTGCCTTCAGAACGAGTGGCCTGCTCCCTGTAGGCTTGGGTCCGAGGACCATGCAAGTCCTAGGTACAATTGCTACCATCGTTGGTAAGTGGCTAGCTCCCCATAGGCTTGAGTCCGTAGACCATGCAAGACCTAGGTACAGTTGCTGCCTTCAGAACGAATGGCCAGCTCCCCGTAGGCTTGGGTCCGAGGACCATGCAAGTCCTAGGTACAATTGCTGCCATCGTTGGTAAGTGGCTTCGTCCTCGAGTATGAGGACATAGTGCTCACCTCTTTGGGCAACTCAGTCTCACATCGGATAGAAGTCCCTCCTATTAGCCCCTTGTAGGCTGCTGGAGCAAGAGTTAGTGTACCACTAGTGCACAGTTGCCTTCAATAGGAGTCCGTCCTCAGATCCGAGGACTTTGCTTTGGTGTGCAGATGTCCACGGGTCATTTTCTGGGAGCGGTTTTTCCTCAGGTCGGACTGTGACTTCACACGTGGGGCTGATCTCGCCTCTGGTTCGTGTTCCCCGCCTTCCTGGTTTACGAGGCGTCGCTTGGTCTCCCGTGCTCCGTGTTTGACGCTTCGGCGCCCGTAATGCGCCTTCATTAATGCCCTCGTGAATCAACACGAATCTGGCGGTTGGCAATCCCCTTGGAATTGGGTGGGAATTAATTCCCTTTGACAATTCCCCCTTCGAATTCTGCGCGGCTCAACTCCCACCGATTTTCGCCTTCCATAAAAGACGTTCTGGGGGGAGCGTTTCTCCTCATTCCATGAACCCTCCATCGCAAACAGAAATATACGTTTTCACTTCCCTGAGCCCCTTTGACACCGCCACTAGGATTGTGACCACAATCAGGAGATCTGGAGTTAAGGGCCGCTGTGGCCGCAGCCCCCACTGGGCTGCTGGCGCAGCAGAGTTCAGGCGTAATACTGGCAGGGCCTTGTACGGTGGCCATGGGGGACGTCGTTGAAGTACCTAACGCCCCTCCCCAGAGCGCACCTCTGACGAAGGAGGCACGCGAACTCCCGTCACTGCTGGTGCCCGAGTATTGCCGTCTCCGACGGTCAATGCTTGTGCAGTTTGGAGAAGGTCGAGGAAGCATCACGAGGGAAGGTGTTCCGGGGTCTCTGGGTCGGCTCCTCACTTTGTTCAAGCTTTGGTTTCAAGGTAAGCCAGCCCCCAGCCCCCCTTCCCGTGCTTTTACTGTCCAATTCTCCCATTCTCTGGACGCCAGTAAAAGCACAGGTTGACACTTCCCTCATTCCTGATATTAATTCTTTGTGAGCCTCTTGCCCGGCTAGTTCCAAGACCGGTCCGCCTGGGCCTCTGATTGTAGGATTAGTTGGTAGGATTTTTTGTAAAACACGCCTGTCTTAGCCTCTGATTGTATTTGTAACCTTTTTTTTTTTTTTTGAGATTGTAAAGATTATTGTATTTGTAATCTCCTTCTGAAATAATAAAGAACTTTTCTTTTGTTTGTTGTTGAGTTTCCTTTTCGTACTGCAATTCTTCTCTTCTTTTTTCTTTCTCTTTTTTTTTTCTTTGCACCGCCAACTTTTGAGTAGTAACTGCTTTAGAACGACCGCCGGTTGCGCCGGCCGGCGCACTAACCCTTCCCATAGACGACGCCAATTGTAGGGGCTCCTTTTTTCGGAAGTGCACCCCCGACAATAAATTTGTAGAGAGTGGGGTAAAAGGCTTGACTCCGGCCGGGCTCTCGCCGGTGCTCCTTTCGTTTCTCCGTTGTTGTTCTCCGTCTGGGGTTGCTCCTTGGCTGGCGTCCGAGGGGGCCCCCCCCTCACTAGAGGGGCTCTTTGCCTTATATACTCCTTATAGTTTGATCCTGACCCTACAGCTGTTGACCATCCAGGCCACTGCCTCCAGAGCCTGTCCCATCAGACAGGTTCTTCACCATGCTGTGGGTTGTGGCCTCCAAGGTTGCACTGCTCAGGGGTCTTGTCACCATCAATGTAGCTTGGGGAGTCGGGCAAACTCACTAAGTGTGGATGTGACCACCTATTCTGGGTTTGCCCCCTACCCAGAATTAGACTAGGTGTGCCGGGGAAGGGCGTGTCCTCGGCATGGGTCCGAGAAGAGCTAAAACCCTTTGAGCGACTATCTGGGACGATTGTCCTCCTCGGATTGGGCCTTGGGCCAGCCTAAAGGTGGGCCGGGGATTCCGGGCCCTCGGGCCCCACAAAGGGTATCATCTCTTACAAATTTAAAAGTGTATATTAAATTTATTATCATAAATAAAATCATAAATTACAAAGAAAACAAAGAAGACTATTTTGAACAGTCATATCTTTTTCTTTTATTTTTATTTTTTGTGGAAAATTGCCAAGCTGCCATGTACTGATGAGAACTTGGGTTATTGCATTGTGCAATACCACTTTTTAGGGTTAAAATTGAAACTTGAAAACTCCACTTTTAATCTTACTCTTAGGTCAAAAAAATTTATAACCTTTTAATTATTTACTTTTTCACCTTGATATCTCTTCTCTCTAAAAACAAAATAGTAATTGCACCTAAATTCGATCATAGAACTTGCTGGCAATTCATACATCTTAAACTAGATGATATTTCTCTTTATATATATATATAGTTGGGTTCAAGTAATGTTACACCACCCAATAACTTGTTATTGAATTAATATTTTAAAAATCTAACCGTTGAATTACATGTTCTATATGTTTTTAACAGACATGCCAATTTTCATATCAATTGGATGCTATTTACCATTTGATCTATAAACTCATCTTTTATGTATTATTTTAAACTACAAAAATTTGAATTTTAACAATTAATTGATGACATGGATATTAATTTTTGATCACTTTGAAATTTTGCAAGTATAAAAAATATATAAAGATAATATAATCTACCGGTGGATTTGTTAATATTTTCATCCAATTAAAAAAATATTGAATGGTGTAATATTGTTTAGAGTTAAACCTAGCCCATATATATATATATAATGAAGAAATACATCTATTTTCACTCTATTAATATTTTTTGAATTTTGAAGTTTGCTCTACTAATCAAAACAAATGCCACCGACGCATTAATTCTTTTGTAAACTCTCCACGAATCATAATTTTAAAAATAATAATAACCATGAAAGTTTCATTTCATTGGAGTTAATAGAAAATTTCAAGTATTTATACGGAAGGAAAGACAAACCTAAAGGAAATATACAAGGATTGGAAACAATAAAGAAACAAGACACGAAAGTATGAAATCAATGATTTGGTAGTAGTATTGGTAGGTGGAGTGATCTAAAAAAGTTAAATAAAGTATGTATTTAAACAAAATAAAAGAAAAAGAAAAGGATTCCAGTTCTAATTGCCAAATGCTTCCAAACACCAATAATGCATAAAATTATTAGAATTAGAACGTAAGATTCCTTCAGTTTTGCTTTTATATGAATCTTAGATATTTTCTTGTGGTAGGTAAATCTTTGTTAAATTAATAAGTTATAACTGAATTTTTAAATAGTCATAACTCATAATCCCATCCTATTATGAAAGATTCCCTGAATTTTACAGAATCCACTGTTCAAATGATGCGGTTCACTAGCTTCTTCATTCATTAATTGTAACAAATGCTAAATGTCATTGTTTTAATTGGTTGTGGCGTGTGAGTTTAAAGTTTATCCAAAAAAAAAAAAAAAAAAAAAAAAAAAAAGCAAAATGTCATTGCTGTTTTTGGTCATAACAGAAATTCAAATACCATTTCAGGTACTTGATTTAATTTTTTATTTTTTTTGTCATAATCGCATCTTTTTTTTTTTTTTTCTTCTGAAGAAAATAGTATTTTTTTTTTCTTAATTAACTAAAGAGCATATTCTTTCTCCCAAAAAAAAAAAAAAACTAGAGCATATTTATATTTGTTGCATGGTGAAAGTGAAATTTCTAAAAAAGTTTCACCCAATACCACTTATAGTGTTGGCTCCATGAATTTTTTCCAGGATAGTCATTATGAAACTTAAATTATACAAAATTTAATAATAAAAAAAAAAAAACAAGAACTTCACATCTTGATAAAAAAAAAAAAAAAATACATAAAGTCTTACAATTTCTTCCACAAGTTATTTTATTTTATTTTATTTTTATAATTTTGAAATCGTTGCATGATAATCTCATTATCAATATTACAAATTACATCTCTTTTAAAATTTTATTTCAATAAAATTTTTCCTGGGATTTTCCTTTTTGTTTGTAAGGATCTAATATATTGTTAAGGGGATTAAAGTTTAAAGACAAAATTTGGCTATAAACTTAGTTGTAACCTAAAATTACAACTCTTATTAAACAAATTAACATTGCTATATATTTTGAAAATTTAACCATTAAATTGCATGTTCTTTATGTTTTTAACACACGTGCCAAATTTCATGCTAATTGGATATTATTTACTATTTGATTGATAAACTTATTTTTTATGTATAATTTTAAATTATAAAAACTCGAAATTTAAACATTTGATTAATGATTTAACTATTAATCTTTGAATTTATTGAAATTTTGCCAGTATGGAAGATATAAAAAAAAAATGTCATATAATGGTGGATTTGTCAAAATCTACAACTAAGTTTATTGCCAAACTTTGTCCAAAATTTAATTATGGTGTGCTTAAAAAAAATTTAAGGTGGTCACAAATTTTTTTGAATGTAAAAAAAATCATAAAACTTTTATAAATTTGTAGATAAATTTTTTTTTTCTAGGTCAAGGTGGTTTTATGACTATCCTGACTTCAATGTGTAGCCATCTTGACCACTTATAGTAAGCAATGCATAAGCAAGAAAATCATGACACTTGAGATAAAAATTTAGGTAGAAAACCCTTTGGAAAAGAAATTTTGGAAAGAAGAAGTCAGAAGTTACAAGGAATTTTTTTGAGTAAAAAGATAGAAGAATTTACGGGAATTAGATACTAGAATGAATGAATTATAGACTTTTAAGTTGTGCATGTGTACTCTCATGTATTTAACACAAAAGGATGGCTTGTTTCAAATAGAACTGTATAGTTTGGTGAAAGGTTGTACTATTTGAGAGAGAGAAAACCCTTTCTAAGGTTATGACTCTTCATAAATGTGTATAAACACTTCTATAAATAGGACTCCTCTTAGATCCTTCAGACCATTCTAATCCTCTTACAAATTACCCTAGAAGTACAAACTACCGTGAAGCAAGAAGAAGCTTGGATTTGAAGTGTAGTTGTCAATTACACAGTTTAAAATTTTATAGATGAAATTTGGTGCTTCCATAAGACATATAGATCACAAAAGTTTCCTTGCAGGCATGGCATAGGCAATTTGGCATAACTAATTGGATTTTGTTGATAAATGCTTTAAGGGCAGTGATTAAAATGCATTTAATGTTTTATTAAATAATTTTTTTATACATTTTTCAAAAATTAAAGTCAAACTATATACATATATCCAAAAAAACACACACAACCACAATAAATTTGTGCATATAAACAAATACATCATTAACATATGGATTTTATTTATTTATTTTTAAATTGTGCATTATAACTCATAATTGAGCATTTATTAATTATTGTGATCTCATTTTATATATGTGGGGGATTATGCCCAGAAGGCCTGTGCAAGCCCACTGAATCAAAACTCAAAATAGGACCCAAGGCCCATTAGAGGAACTAAATATGGTACACGTGAAGGGAGTTAACTCTGAGCCTTATCACAATGAACCTAATCCTTAAGATCAGGATTACAGGTCAAAGGGACAACTCCTCGAGTGGTCAACTTAAACATTGACCAGCAACGAGGAAACTTGGGATAGGACGCGTATAGAGTGAGGTTGGTAACCGAGGGCTGGTAGTGTCATTGGGGAAATTTGTTGCCGAATGCTATTTGGCATCTGGAACAAGTTCTAAGGGAAGCCTCTAAAGTTGTGAGGATCCCTTGGGATTTTGATGAACGTGAGAATACGTGTGAAGTGGGAGAATAATGATGATCATCCCACTAACAAGAGACTATAAAAGGGGATAGAAGGTGATCATAAAGGGGTTGGAAAATTTTTGGGGATTGAGATACAAAGAGAAAAACACAGGGGAAACACTGAGGACTGAGGGAAACCAAAGTGAGGGTCCTGGGTTAAAGCTTGGAGAAGATTAACCAGGTGAAGTTTAGAGCCCAATTGTTAGGATTGTGAGATAGCCCACATAGAAATAAATTGGGGGCCCAAATACTATCACCTAAGTAGTATCTGGCGCTCACAAAAAAAAAAAAATATATATATATATATATATATTTTTTTTTTTTGTGAGCGCCAGATACTACTTAGGTGATATATATATATATATCACCTAAGTAGTATCTGGTGCTCACAATATATCAATATATATATATATATATATATATATATAATTCAATGGTTATAATTCAAATCTCATTCCTTTTTTTTTTTTTTCCTCAAAAATAAGGAATAAGATTTGAATCTTAATTGCATTAAGTGGTACTATAAGGTTCTTGAGCTTTTTTTTTTAAGTGTTATGTTAATGAGTGCTCTTAAGGCAATTGTTAGTAATTCATATTAGGAAATTTTTTATATCATTTTTACAAGAAATTTAAAAAATTGTCAGAAAAATTAATTACTTTATCATTTTCTCATATAATATTTCTAAAAATAGTTCTTAGATCAAGACTAATGCCCTTATACATTCATTAACATTTCCCTCCTTTTTGAGAATTTGTTGAGCCATTGTCAAGATTTAATTAATATTCCAAACGAATAAGTGCAGTCAATATTCACATTTATTAGTTATTATGAGATTGAAGGGTGCACCCATAATTATTTTGGTAAACTTTGTTTAATGAACCCAAACAACACCTGTTAATTAGTATGAGACCTATGACTTTCGCTGTCATGCCCGACATATATAAAAATCATTCATTTGAATTTAACATCGACATTATTATTACAACGATATCACGATATCAATAGTACTCATTAGCGCAACAATAATTCTGAAAGTCAATATTATGTTTCAACTTTCAATTTCAAAAGGTGACTTTGGTCCAGAAACAACTTAAAATCCCTCCAAAAAAACCATTTCAGAAAATAATCTTTACAAGGACAAAAACATTAGCCAGTATAATTTCAAATTTTGTAGATTCATTTGTTTGATCAAAACATTTTATTTCATTTTCTTAAACTTGGTTTCTTAATTGCCTTTTCTGGTTACTCGAGATGATTCTTAGTTGATTGCTGTTACCTCGAGATGGTTCTTGATGAATCAAGGAAATCCACCAATATGCCGCACGATACTCCTTCACTCGGACGACAACCTGTACGAAACAAAAGAGAAAAACCTGTCGAAGGACACCGGCGTGGTGCCGGCCAAATACCCTCCGAAGGTCAAGTTAGAACTTCTTTTCAACTCTAGAGTGCTAGAGAGGGTTTAATTATGCGTGCCTTATTTTGTGAGAGCATTAGGGCTTTTATAGTAGTAGATGGTTGACCTCCCTTTCTTGGTTCGGAAGTCTTTTCCTTATAGGACTCTTCTTGTAGGAATCCTAAACGTGATGGACAAGTCCCCCCCTTATAGGGAAGATTTTTACCAAATACATAAGATTTCCGGAGTCCTACTAGCGCAAGGACTCCATTTGGGCCCTTGTGAGAGTGGGCCAAATTGCCCGTTCAATCAGTCCATGCGCCCAGCTTGTCCAACTAGGGTCCGTCTGTGTTGAGGCCCGTCTAACCACACAAGGCCTTCCAGGGTATATCTTCCCTTTCAGTTCTTAAGAATATATCTAGCTTGAAATGCTATTTGACTTCATAGACTAAAGTCTGGAGTTCAAAAACACCAAATTCAATTGGACTTTTGAAATATGCTCAAGTTAACAATACGAGAATGACAAATCCTAAAAACTAAGGGCCGTTTGGTATAGAATTTCAAACACATGTTTTCAGTTTTTAAACAATATTACACGTATTTTCACCTACAAGTATTTTCAAAAAATACAAACAATGTTACTAGAACAACGTTATCAAACAACCCCTAGTTTCTAAAATGACTAAATTAAGCTATTGGATCAATCTAAAGTGACTATTAAATTCGAAGTAAACCAGATTGAAGTAAATCATTTTGAAATTGAAGATTTCAAAGTTAATCATCTTGACTAAAGCTAAAGTACAACAAATCATCTTTATTGAAGTCAAATCACAAGAAATTAAAGGATTCAAACCTACTAAAACACTAAATTGCTTCCAAATCAAAAGTAAATTAGATCAAACTAAGATTAACAGCTGCTAATTGCATAAAACAACTGGATACTTGATTGAAATCACAAAGACATGTACACAGAGGAACATAAACTTATAAGTATATGATGATAATCTCCTTATAGGCCTAAAAGACTACTTCCTAAGAATCTAAACTAATAAGCTTTGAAAGTACTCTATTTGTGCTCTTGATAAGTCCTCAAGGTATGGTATGTGCGTGTGTCCTTTGTTGCTAGTAAAATGAGGCCCTGATCCTGATCTATTTATAGTTTGAGGACTTGACAGTTATATTTTTCCACCTTTGTGCCATGTGTCGCTCTCTAATGCTTCTTGCTTGCCATGATCATTTAAGAATTGGTAACCTCTTTATAACTAACTGTTTGAGGTGTCCACATCTCTATATTTCATTGCTCTGCTCCGCATCTCTTTGTAACTGTTCCAATAACTTCTGTCTTCACGAGTTGCTCACGAGCTTCATTCAATCAAAGTTGTTTCACCTTTCCTTCACTATATTTATGCCTTTTTTATTTTTTTATTTTTTTATTTTTCATTTCATGGCTTCAAATCCACTGCTGACTAGTGATCTCATAGGTTTTTACTTTAAATGTGGCCCAATCAGATAATACCACGTGTGTCATTAATGAATTTAATTTTTCGCCCAACACAATCTTAAGACTTAAAATATGGTTACAGTAGTATTGCACAAAGGGAAGAAGGTACAGAAAGTAAAAAGATAAAACTTTTGTACTGCGATTTTTATTACAACTCTACTATGTTTGATAGTAAGTGATGGAGAAAAAAATAGTTGGCTTATTTGAAAGTAATTATCGATCACTTCTAACATGATAAATAATATGTGATGGAGAAAAAAAAAAGGTAGTTCATTTAAAGTAATTACCTACCCCCTCACAATTAATCACTTTAAAAAATTGTAGCAAAAATTTGTGGTTGTAGAAGAATTGTTTGTGTCCATGTACAGCATTGATTGATTTTCTAATGCTCTAACTACATGCCAAGGTTTGGAGATAACGTGGGTACTTGATATTTCCCTTTCACTAAGATAGTAATATGCAAATAATCGTTCTCATCCTATATGTGGGGTCACAAGTCCTGGATGGGCAACAATCGCACGTGACCGCTCTCTCTCTCTCTCCTTTCTTTTTTTTTTTTTTTTTTTTTTTTTTTTTTTTTTTTTTTTTTTTTTTTGAGGGAGGTGGTGGAGTGTTTCAAAGGCTAGTAGGATATTATTGATAATGAGGCGGTCAGACATGAATGCACTTTGGGATTCTGAAATTACTTTAGGTAGGATTTTTTGAGACAATTGGCTATAATTTTTGAAATGATTTTATAAATGATATTGCAAGGGTTAATGTGGTGAAAATCTTTTGAGCTTTTAGGTGATAACTTTGGGAATGAGAAATATGAAGGTGTGGTTTATGTTTAATGGCATAATTTCAGAGTTAAGAACAGATAAGGCAGCATCAATTACGTCGGGATCAACATGTTCCAATAAGTTTTATAGGAGGGGGCATATCATCCGGGCCTGAGGCAGTCAGAGCCTTCATTTGTTTTAGGGCTTGTTCAACTTCATATTCTGTAAAGCTTCTGGTTAGCTTCTCATTCATCTAGTCTGTCACCTTCACCTCTATCCCTTGTAATATCGGGTCAAAGTTGGAGGTGGCTGTTGACTGAAAAAGTTTGTTGAAGTGGTCAGTTAAAGCCTTTACAATTTTTTCTTCCTCCTCAACTGTCGACCCATCATCTAGAACCAGTTTTGAGATGTAGTTTCTCCTGTTTCTTGGGTTTGCCCGACTATGAAAGTAGCTCGTATTGAGGTCCCCTGCTTTCAGCCATTCCACTTGTGATCTTTGCTGTCATAAACAGTCTTCTTTCACCATTAGATCATAGACTTCCTCCCTTAGGGTTCAGACCTGATCATGGTTGATACCAGACATTGATAAAGCTTCTGCCTGGGCCAGGAGTTTTTTCTTCTGCTGTAACAACCACCGAATGTTCCCAAAAGATAACTTGCTCTAGGTCTGTAAAGAAAAGCGACAAGTTTCCACTTTCCTGACAAGTTTTTCCATTGGATTACCCAGTGTATTTCTTTCCCATTCATTCTTCACTACCCCTCGTACCTTGCATCTTTCATCCACACCACCTCGAAGCGAAAAAGGCTTTCCCTTTCTGTAGAATCTCGCATTCTCATTGTCCGAACAAATCCATAATGGGTAGTGATCAGAGAGGGAGCCTGAAATGTGGTGTACGCATACTGATGGAAACATTTGGGACCAATGTGTGGTGGCTACCCCCCTATCCAGCCTAATCCATGTCACCTCACCCTCATATTGGTTGTTACACCAAGTAAAAGGTGACCCCATATAGCCTAAATCACGAAACCCACAGAAATCTAATGCCTCTCTGAACTCCACCATCTGCCTTTCTTTCCGTGGTGCACCACCCATCTTTTCTTCAGCTTTAGTTATTTCGTTAAAATCACCAATGCACATCCATGGAAGATTCATCTTGAGACTTAGATGTTTTAGCAGCGCCCAAGGGTGTTCCTAGTTGGCGGTTACCAGGGTTCCGTAAAAAGCTGTAAATCGCCAAGCGTCATCCACTCCTGTAAATCGATCCCTTTTTTCCAATATAATGCTAGCCCACCCCCTGTGTTGAGTCTCGGTACTATGTGCACATTGTCCAGTCCGAGCTTGGACCGAAGATTTTTGAGGAAGCTTTCTTTTGATCTTGTTTCCATGAGGAAAATGATAGTGGGGGATTGTTTCTTCACCATCTCGGTGAGTTCAAGAATTGCGCGTGCTTGCCCTAAGCCACAGCAGTTCCAACTTATGTAATTCATGGTGACTGGCAGGGCTGAATGACAGCCTCCACCGTTTTGGTTTGCTCTGGTTTTTCTTCATCCTTTACTGTTTGCCTCTTCGTAGGTCTATTGTCTGCATGGTGTATTGGTGCCCTTCTAGGTTCTACCTCCAACATGAGAACCTCTTGTGGGCCATCTTTTGTAGTTCGGATTAGTCTCACCCAAGTGGACTTGGATGGTTTTGTGTGCTGTGGGCCTTCTGTTTTTGGAATGCGCTTTATTTCGAGCTCATCAACCCGTTTGGCTAGTTGACTTGGTTGGTCTTAGGCCTTGCTATTTTCGGACACCTCATTAATAGCGACATTATGGAAATAAATGCCAATATCCGAAGAGAGAGGGGGGACCGTTTCCATAAAAGTTTCCTGGAGATTTGCTTGTAAGGCTTCCCTGCAATTATTGTCATTAATGATTCTTGCTGTCACCACTCGGTTTGAAACGGTTGTCTTGTTCGCCTCTTCATCAGAAACTATGGTTTGGAGGTCTGTTGTCACTGGCATGCATGTCTGTGGAGTTTGTTTTTGTGGTGGGACCGACTTGTGATATTTGAGTTTAAAGCCTGGGATAGTGATGGATGACTTTCTAGTGGATAGTACAACTTCTGCTCTCATCCAGTCGCCAAAGTGTTGATCTTTCTTTTGCAGGGAGCCCTTGCTTCAAAGCCATTTTTCATAATCTCAGTCATCATGAGAGACTAAACCACACCAGTAGCAGAAGTTTAGGAGCCTTTCATATCTTAGAGCCGCCCATCCTATGAATTTTCCCTCCGACCAAATCTTTCGGACTCGGCTGAGAGGTTTGGAGATGTCAACCCGGACTCGGACCTTTAGGTAGTTTCCCTTCCCTCCTCCTTCTTCTAAGTCGGTCATGTGGAGAAGAGTCCCCAGAGAGTTGCCAATAGAATCCCGAGTCTCAGGGTTCAAGCAATGGATCAGTAAGTCGTGAATCTGGATCCAAAATGTGGTGTATTTGAATTCTAGTGCGAAGACCGGCACGATATCGACCTCTCTTTCAAACACCACAAGGTGTTTGTCGTATGTCCAAGGTTTGTGCTCGATGACTCTGTCGAAATCGTATTCGTCTTCAAATTTGAAGAAGATGATATTATCTCCCATGTCATTGATCTGAACTTCTTTTTCTGATCTCCACAGCGGGTGGAACGTTCAGGCCACTGACTCGATGTTAACCACTCGCTTGGTTAAGAACTTTGCTTCCAGAATATATCTGTGAGAGATTTCATCTTTTGGGTATCATACTCCTATTTCTTCGGCTTCAGACAGGGATAACTTGTTCCATAAACCCTCAAGGGAATCCATGGAGTGTTTAGGTAAGAGTAGTGCGAAATATGGAGGAAAAGGTGGTGACAGACAAGGAGTTGAGTAAACCCTACCAGTCACTAGTAACTAGAGGGGACAAGGAAACTTGTACAGAGACAAGTACAGAAAAGCTCCACTGAGAAACTCAGAGAGCAACCTCGGCAAAATACAGACACTCTTTCTCTCCTTTGTTAGCTACTATTGAGGTAAAGGACAATGACAAAAACAGGAATTTGTCTTTTAAGGGGATAAAATTAAAATATAATGATTGGTAAGTTTTCTTTTCCTTTTTTTTTTCATGCTATATATTACACTACATATAGTAGCATAAAAAAAAAAAAAAAAAAAAAAACCTAAATATGGTTCAAGATGTCAAAAAGTATTTTTTATAAACCAATAGATTTACATAATACAAAAGTGTTTATCAAATTAAAATAAATATGTGAGAAGATTAGGTAAAAATATTAGATATATACTTTTACTTATGTAGATAACTAATATAATCAAGTATCAAATTTGTACTAAAGTTCTTAGCAATTTTATTTTCAATATATACAACCAAAATATCCATAAAAGAATTCATATTAGAAGCTACCTCCCCTTTGGCCAAGGACACTTTCCGAAGTACTCTCTCAAACCTTCTGTAGAGGACTTGGTCAAAAAGCATTAGGTCGAGGACTCCCTTTGGTCGAGGATAATTTCTAAAGTACTTTCTCCGACCCTCACAAGTACATTCTTTGACGTGGCCAAGGATAATTTCCTAAGAACTCTCTCAGATCCTCTCAAGTACACTTTGACTTGGCTGAGGAGCATTAGATTAAGGACTCTCTTTGGCCTAGGAGACTTTTCAAAGTATTCAAACGCTCATAGGGACACTCTTTGACTTCACTGAGGAGCATTATGCCAAGGACTCCCTTTGGCCAGTGAGACATTCTAGAGTACTCTCTCCAATCCTCACAGGTACACTTTGACTTGGCCGAAGATCATTAGGCAAGAGACTTTCTAGAGTACTCTCTTTAACCCTTACAAGTACACTCTCTGAATTGGCCCAAGGAGCATTAGGTCGAGGACTCACTTTAGCCAAGGAGACTTTCTGGAGTACTCTCTCAAACCCTTACAAGTACATTCTCTGACTTGACAAAGGACTCCTTTTGTTTAAGGAGACTTTCCAAATAACTTCGACCCTTACAGGCACATTTTTTGACTTGGCTGAGGCTATAGAGCAACTTGAGATTAAGGTCTAGCCCTTACATAAAAGTAGCTTCTACCCACACAACAAATGGGGGCTAGATTGGGGTCGTCTATCATGGAAGTCTTTTTCAAGGTTCTCTTAGAAGGCATCAGACAATCAAAACCCTGGCCAGTTTAGGTATGATTGAGCCTAATGTCGCCACTATCTCTAAATCTTGGCTAGTCTAGGTATGGCTAAGCGTAATGCCACCATTATCTTTAACTCCTGGTCAACCCAGGTATGGCATAGCCTAGTGCCACAATAATATCAAAACCCTGACTTGTCCAAGTATGGCCAAGCCAAAGTGCCGCCATTATCTCAAAATCTTGGCTAGTCCATGTATGGCCGAGCCTAACATTGTCATTATCTCTAAATCCTGGCCAGCTTAGTTATGGCCGAGCCTAACGCCGCTGTTAGTTTGTTTACACCCCTATACACTCAAATTGTTTAACCTAATTAATTAACCAAGTTGTTACTTAGGTTTATTATTTAAATCTAGGTTAAATATATACAATCATATCACTAACTGCAGAAAAGTAAAGAAGACAAGCGATATGATGACCTAGAAAAACTAATGAAACCATCTAGTTTCAAGCTAAAAACCTAGAGAAGATTTAACCTAAACAATCCTCAAGGCAAAAAATTCACTATATATAATGGAAGTGTTTACAATAGATTTTTCCCTAAATCTAATGTTACCTCTTATAGTACTTACTCGTGTGATCACATGCAGATCTCAATTCATAGACTCTTCTGTCTTAATTTATTGCACACAAATACCCCCGTTTGTGACTTTAAGATCCCATTTAAAACTTTAGACCATCAGCAATAGTTGATATTGTATGCAGCAACTTATCTCCACCAGTTCTTGTATATGGATCTTCTTTCTAGTAGATGCTTGTTGAGTTAGAAGGTTACAAAACCTCACTAATCTCACAAGAGTAACTCACAAGCCTTCTTAGGGCTTTTGAAATGTGATTTAAGGTTTTCTTTTTATACCTAGCAGTGTTGGACTCAAACCCTATACATTTTGCAGGCTTTCGAGCCTAATTTAAAATCTGCAGAAAACGTAGTTCGATTAGTTGAACCTGTTCTCTCGATTGGTCAAGTAAGACAGTTTTTGAATTCTTCTTTCTGTAGCTTGACTATTCTTGAATCTTGACTTGAACCAACTTGAGCAATGTCTAACATTGTTCTAAGACATGAATATCTTAAACTAGACATGTTTTTGTACTTACTTTGCCAACTTACATAGAATTAGAACCTAAACATTTTTTCCTAAATATTTAGAACCTGAAAATCTCCCCCTTTGGCATTTCGTGACAAAACATACATAAACATGAATTGCTCAAATTCAAGAACTGACCCAATACAAGCTGTTGCCCTACTACAATTCAGTCATAATCTACTATCTGCAAGTTGCAATTATAGGTAGCAACATCATGAAAGAAATAACCTGTAAATTCTTGAAACATTGAAAACAAACCATAAACACATGTGTGAAAAATACAATATAAATCATAGCTTGAACTTGATTTCACAAAATCAAACTAAAACAAGATATCCAATTAGAATAATCAATGTATCAATAATCATCAAGTTTGTGAAACAAGAACAAACTAAACAATATAAACATAACCACAAGCTATACGATTAAAACATAAAAACATAAATACTCAAACTCAAAATATACATCTTCAAAAATAAAAACTGCTCCCCCTAAGTACAAAATATGCGCCCCCTAAGTACAAAAGCTCTCTCACATCTACTCCCCCCTTTTTGTTACATATTGTCAAAGGCAACCATCACATTCAAGGGTAGAGGTGGTGGAAAAGAACTCCTATACCCAGTAAAATCAGCTCTCAAGGTAGCTACATTAGAGATAAAATTATTCAAAATTTGTCCATGAGCCACCTGTGTCATCATGAATGTCTCCATCATGATATGCTATGACGATTGTGTCTCAAGTACTCTCTCAAGCATGGAGCAGAGAGAAGGAGAGGTTGTAGAAGGACCAGCAGCATCTACACCGGCATCATCCTTATCATTATCATCAACAACAGTAGTTGTAGGATCAGTAGGCACATCCTCATGTGAAGGCTTTACTCTTTGTCTCTTTGTTGTTCCTACACTCGGTTTAACAGGCTTCTTCTGTGCAATGCATTGTTTGAGGAAGGTAGATCCAATAGGGTGCTGTAAGGTGAACTAACTCAGAGGAGGGAAAACGCTCTAAATAGAAGTCTAAGATCCTATGGATAAAGAGAAGAAAGAAGAGTCGTTGTTTCCTAGTGTTATTCCTATGGACCTCAACAATAGTTTGTATGAAAAGAGAGGGAAAACATATGGACACACTAGTAATAAGAGCATATAGGAAGACGCACCTATCGATAGGAATGGTATGCACATGAGAAATAGGAAAGATGTTATGGCATGCAATCCTAAACATCAAGTAGGTAAGCTTAGTTAACTCAAGTGAATGGAGTCTAGGCTCAAAACCCTATATGATAGGTCTTCCACAGAGAAGAGACACAACATCATCTAATGGAGGAGACTTAGTATATGGATAGGTCGGACGCTGAACAAGAGGCACAGAAAGAGCAACAAAAACTATTTTCTTAGTTATCTGAAAATCTTCATCTCGAATCCAAGTAGTCAAGAGGTGACCACTAGATGAAACAAAGTAAATAGAGAGATTCGAATAGAATTCTATAATCAAGGCAGCAGAAAGAGGCACTAAATCAAAACAAAGAGATAACCAACTCCTAGACTCTAGATTTTGTTTGACAAATGGGTCTAACTCATCTAGGTTAATCTGCCTTTCACTCCAAATAGAACTATACTTGACCAAATTTTCAAACTTTTGAGCATTTGGGAGAGCCTGAAACCAAATCTGATCAAACTCCTCATTAGAGGTAGAAGTGGACCCAACTACTCTTTTGGCTTTGGTTTAGGGGCCATTTCTAAGATCAAAAGAGGGAGGAAACAGAACAAGATCGCAAAAACCAAGGGCAGACTGCATTAAAGATATAAATAGGATATATATGCATGGACTCAAATAATGCATGAACGAATGCATTAAGGTGTCCAAATTCACACAATTTTGAAAAATTGACTGAGAAAATCAAGTTTTATGAAAAAAAATCCCCAATTTATGAAGAACATAAATCATAATTTTTCAAAAAACATAAAAATTGAGCAACTAATCATCACAACAGGTATAAAACATGATATAAACAATTAATCAATCAATAACAACGGTCAGTTTTACCTAATTTTACCCAATTGAACAAAATCCCCAAATTCTCAAGAACACATGATGCGAACCTCAATTGACATGCTTTGAGACCAAACAAATAATACTGGAATATTTGCCTAAGAAAGCTAAAATTTAGATTTTGATAGAACCCCCCACCTAACGCTTATAAATGAAACACAAAATAGAGGTATAGGTAACAGACCTCAACCCAATGATTATAACTGAATTACAAACCGAAGGTATAACTTTTAAACGCTACAAGGAAGACTCCCTGATAAGTTCATAGTTCTTGAAGAACCAAAAGAAGAAGCAAAACCTCACGTTTTTCTGATTTTTTTTTTTTTTCAATAATCCCTCCATTACAATGAGTGCATGCCATTTATATGACATGACTAAAAATAGGAAAATATAAAAAAGCGTACTAAATAATAAAAGCCTAAATTAAAGTTGATTTAGTCTGAAATTAGCAGCTCCAAAATAGGAAAATAGCTAAAAAAAAGTTCTAAATAATAGCAGCCTAAAATAGGAAACCATAATTTTTCAAAAAAACATAAAATTTGAGCAACTGATCATCACAACAGGTATAAAACATGATATAAACAATCAATCAATCAATAACAATGGTCAATTTTACCCAATTGAACAAAATCTCCAAATTCTCAAGAACACATGATGGGAACCTCAATCGATAAGCTTTGAGACCGAACAAATAATATTGGAATATTTGCCCAAGAATCTAAAATTTAGATTTTGATAGAACCCCCAACTTAACGCTTATAAATGAAATGAAAACTAGAGGTATAAGTAACAAACCTCATCCCAATGATTATAACTGAATTACGAATCGAAGATATAAATTTTGAATACCACAAGGAAGACTCCTGATAAGTTCACAATTCTTGAAGAACAAAAAGAAGAAGCAAAACCTCACGTTTTTATTTTTATTTTTTTTTCAATAATCCCTCCATTACAATGAGTGCATGCTATTTATATGACATGACTAAAAATAGGAAAGTATTAAAAAAAAAACATACTAAATAATAAAAGCCTAAATTAAATTTGATTTGATTTGAAATTAACAACTCCAAAATAGGAAAATAGCTAAAAAATGTTCTAAATAATAGAAGCCTAAAATTAAGGTGGATTTGATCTGAAATTAGCAACTCCAGAATAGGAAAATATCTATTAATTGGTATGGAGCTAGAAAATCAATTAAACATTAATCCACACCATAAATCATGCCCAATTATGACAGATTAGCACTCAATAGCTTGGATTAAATTTATTACACCTTCATCTTCCTTTGGGTCAAGCTTGGAATGTTATGTGTTAGAATTAGTCGAAATATCTTGAATCAACCCATTAATTGCTTCTTTGATCTTCTTGGATCTTGCTCCTGTAATAGGCCTAACTGGAATAAGTAATGGATCCTTTAATGCTTGTTGATTATCACCATAAATCACACCCAATTATGCCAGATTAGCCCTCAATAGCTTGGATTAAATTTATTACACCTTCATCTTCCTTTGGGCCAAGCTTGGAATGTCATGTGTTAGAATCAACCGAAATATCTTGAATCAACCCATTAAGTGCTTCTTTGATCTTCTTGGATCTTGCTCTTGTAATAGGCCTAATGGCAATAAGTAATGGATCCTTTAATGCTTGTTGATTCTCATCAACACGTGAACCCTAATTTTAAAAATTTTCAAATTAAAGCAGAGGAAACGTGTATATATCATGCATAGACAAAAACCCATTGAACAAATCAACACAAAATACTCAAAATCCTCAAAATTTCTAAGTCAAAAAATTTTAAGAAAACTTTTGATTTATGCATGAATGAATGTGATTTAATAAAAAAGAAGGGGTAAAAGAGTCATACCTAATGTTGTAGAAGAAAACCCTTGAAGCTTTTACCCAGAAAATACAATTTTATTTATTTATTTATTGTTAGTTTGAAGAAAGGATTGAGACAAATTGAAGAGAAAGAGTGAAAAAGGAAAAACTGATCTGTCAAACCTCAAGAATTCGAAAATGTCAAATTTCGATCGGTCGAGAGGAATCGAGCAGTGATCGAAGAGAAGGTTTTAAAAATATCGATCAATCGAGCAAGAATTAAGTCAGATAAAGATTTTTAGCTTGAAAACTGGACATATTCAATTGGTCATGGATCAGCTTTGATCGATCGAACCAGTAAAAATTTGAGGTTTTGAACAATCCTAGAAATTTTGCAGAAAATCAACTAAAAAATAATTTTTATGATATGAAATGCACATGTACACTTCCAAAAGATTTTAAAAACATTTTGCTCTTAGATTTTCAAATTTTCACAAAATAGAAGTAAAAATAACTCGATTTAAGAACTTCTAAAACACTTTTCTTCATATTCAAGTCAAACAAACAAAAATTATCAAACATCACTTCATTAGTAATTAAAGATGGCCAGATTAGTCAACACCCAATCTTATGTATAGGATTTAGCATTGATTTACGTGTAGTGTGTGCAACTTGTAAGTGTACAAAGTACAAAAAATGTGATATGTAGATAGTAATTAAACAAATTTTCCACATCATCAATCACATTGGTTTGAAAGTGACTATCACCTTAAGAGTTGCATCATATAACTCTTACATCTCCTAAAAAGCACGCTTGCAATCATGTAAAAGTATTTTGATTATTTTTGCCTTTTTTTTTTTTTTTAGTACAATCAAAAATATCGTGCATGAGAATATAGGAGATAGAAAAAAAATACCCTTGTTACAAACCTTTTTTTTTTTTTTTTTTTTTTTTTTTTTTTTTAAGATAACACCTTATTTTATGTTGCTGTGCAAGTGCTACATCTTACCTAGTATGGTTTTTATGATTTGCACAAAGGTATTCATGATTGGCAAGTAACACTGATGAGATGGTTATTTGTGTTTTTCTCTTAGAATTTTCTAATCCTCACGATCAAAAGAATGTGACATCAAAATCAAGGTCGTTTGTTTTAAGACTATAAACAACTCACACAATTAAGCACTAAATAGCACAAATTAGAAAAGTGCAAAAAGTAGCTCATCAAAGCTAAGCAAGGTACATAGTCATGAAATGTAAATTTTACTAGCCAACCTTAATTACATACTTAGTGGTGTGCAATGCCAATTCTTTTTGAAAAAATTTTTTAAAAAAAATTAAAAACATCCTAATCAACCCTAAAATGAAATGCAGAAAATAAAAGCCTAAGCCAAACATTTTGTCCAAAGAATCAAGAGATTAAACATGAAAACCATGTCAAACAAACTCATTTATGATGAGTCTTTTGCATTCACACTTTCTTAGACGCAGACCTGAAGTTGGAGTTTCTAGAGACATGAAATTTTTTATCAACCCCAGTATTGGCATAGAGGCTAAGAGCCTTTACCAATTCATGAATAGGTGTTATGGGATCTTGTGCTTTTGGCATAGATACTTTTGGTTTAGTTGCTTGATTGCTAGCTTGCAACTTAAAGCAGTTTGGGCGAGTATGTCCAGCTCCACCACAGAAGTGACCAAAACATTGAAGTTTGTGTTGTTTCTTACCTACAAGATAAGTAGGTTGCTTGGGTTTGGTGTCACTTAGATCTACCTTAATTTTCTAGTAGCTAAGACTTTTTCCTTATGAAACCTAACTTTCTAGTTTAGGCATAGACACAAGAGGAACGAACTTGGTGGGAGTCACCACTGAAGTCAAACCACTCTCAATATAACCTAACCTAATCTTATCAGACGCAGACTTTTGAACACTCTGCATGTTATCAAGTTTAGAACTAGAAGTCCTACCAATTTGTTCTCTAGCAACAAGTAATTCAGATTCTAAACTTTTGACATTTTCAATCAAAGACATGTTCTCAATCTTAACAACAATTATGAGTTTATTAGCATCAAAAAATTTGACCAAAAGATTTTTCTTTTCATGTTCAAGAGTGTCTATCTTTTTCAATCCTAGGTCAACACTCATAGCATCTTTTGCTTCAATCTTGCATAACTTATTGTAAGCCTCCTACAAGTCAACATTCTCAGAGAGTTCCCCATTAGAAGAGTTCTCATCAACAATTTCAGATTTACCAACTACAGTAGTAGTAGTGAAAGCTATGAAATTTCCTTCTTGATCACTTTCAGACTCATGACCAGATTCTTCATCATCACTAAGAGTAACATTCATAGCTTTACCTATTGACCTTAAGTATGTGGTACATTCAGACCTTATATGTCCATACCCTTGACATCCAAAGCGTTGTTGGCCTAAAGAATTGTTAAAGAATTGAACAACCCTATCTTTAGATTTTTCAAAAAATTTATTTTTAGTTTGTTCATTCTTCTTTGCATTCTTAGGGTCAGCAACATTTCGATTTTTTGCCTTCTATTATTTTTTTTTTCAAAAAGTTTCGAAAATGTTTGGCAAGGTAAGCAATCTCTATAGATGTTATCGCATCATCAAACACAACTTCATCAACATCATCTACAATTTCAAGGCCATAGATTTGGACATGTTAGTCTTGGGTAGGTCAGACTCATAAGATTGAAGAGATCCTACAAGTTCATCTATAGGAATAGTGTCAACATTCTTCCTAATGATCTTAGGTTTCTCATAAACCTCACCCAAATTAAAAGCAGAGTTTACTATATCATTCAGTTTCGCAAACAACTCATCAAATGTCTCATCATCTGCCATTCTAATGCTCACAAACCTAGAAGTCAACTATTGTAGTTTATTAATCTTAACGGCTTTTGTAGCTACATGCACAGTTTGTACAATATTCCAAGGAATGTATGCTATTTCTACATTAGAAATCCTTTTGAATTCTTCTATTGAAACAGTATTGAATATTGCATTCATAGCCTTACTGTTAAAGCTAGCTATTTCTTTTTAAGCATTAGACCATTAAGCCACGAGAGTGGTAGCTCTTTCCCAACTAGTTTCCATAGACATCAAAACTCTTTCATCTAGAGATTTCAAGAAGGCTTTCATCCTCACCTTCCAGTAGGCATAGTTATTCCCATTGAAGTGGGGAGGGATCACTAAAGAGTGACCACGTTCCATGATAGCAGAGGTCAAGGATTAACTCTAGGTAAAGCTAGCAGAGGTCAAGGATTAACTATGCCTTACTGTTGAAGCTAGCTGCTTCTTTTTGAGCATCAGACCATTAAGCCACGAGAGTGGCAGCTCTTTCCCAACCAGTTTCCATAGACATCAAAACTTTTTCATCTAGAGATTTCAAGAAGACTTTCATCCTCACCTTCCAGTAGGCATAGTTATTCCCATTAAAGTGGGGAAGGATCACTAAAGAGTGACCACGTTCCATGATAACAAAGGTCAAGGATTAACTCTAGGTAAAAATACCTAATCAAGAGCTAACCTGCTCCCTATCAAAAAAAAAAAAAAAAAGCCAACCTACTCTGATACCAATTGTTAGTTTATTTAGACCCCTATACACTTAGATTGTTTAACCTAATTAATAACCTAGTTGTTACTTAGTTTTATTATTTAGATTTAGGTTAAATACAAACAATCATATCACTAAGTGCGGAAAAGTATAGAAAAAAGAGATATGATGACCTAGGAAAACTAATGAAACCATCCAGTTTCAATGTAAAAAACCTGGAGAGTATTTAACCTAAACAATCTTCAAGGCAACAAATTCATTATATAGAATGGAATTGTTTACAATAGATTTTTCCCTAAATCTAATGCTACCTCTTGTAGTACTTACTCATGTGACCACACTAAATTTGTTGCACACAAACACCCTCATTTGTAACTATGATATCCCACTCAAAGCTTTAGACCATTAGCAATAGTTGATCTTGTATGCAGTAACTTATCTCCTCCAGTTCTTGTATATGAATCTTCTTTCCGATAGATGCTTGTTGAGTTAAAAGGTTACAAAGCCTCACAAATCTCATACGAGTAATTCACAAGTCTTCTTAGGGCTTTTGAAACATGATTTATGGTTTTCTTTTTATACCTAGCAATGTTGAACTCAAATCCTAAAAGTTTCGCAAACATTTGGGCCTGATTTAAAATTTGCAGAAAACGCAGTTTGATCATTCGAACTTGTTCTCTTGACCAGTCGAGCAAGGTAGTTTCTAAATTCTTCATTCTCCAACTCGACTGCTCTTAAATTTTAACTTAAACCAACTTGAGCAATGTCTAACACTGTTCTAAGACATGAATATCTTAAACTAAACATCAACCTAAACATTTATTCCAAAATATTTAGAACCTAGCAGTTGTTATCATATCAAAACTTTGGTTTGCCCAAGTATGGCCAAGCCCAACGCCTAATGCTCTAAATCCTAACCAGTCCAAGTATGGCCAAGCCCAATGCCACCATTATCTCCAAATCCTAGCCAAGCCAGGTATAGCTGTTCCTAACGCCACCATTATTGTTGACACCCCATTTTGCAACCCGTATTTAACTACGCATGGAGGGTAAAAGGGTAATTTTGCCTTGGAAATATGCATCTTGATTCTAGCCATTAGATCCTTGGATTCATTTCACCAAAATGATCTTAATGTTGTAACGATCAAATCGACTAGTCATAAGCCCTAATCGGACCACCAAATTGAAAGTTATCATCAAATCAAGTTTTAATGGCTAAGATGTACTATCACAAATTGAGTCCGACTACATATGATTATGAACAATTGATTTCAATTGGTTATAGGAGTGATCAATTTGAGATCAATGATGTGTCATAATTTGATTGGTTAGGACTACATTTTATGGTGAGGTTACATACACCTAATTAATTAGATAGTTAAATATTGTTGGGAATTTAGACCCCTTAAACACACAGATTGCGTAGCCTAGATTAATTAGCCAAGTTGTTACTTAGTCAAATTATGCAATTCTAGGTTAAAGCAATCAAATAATCATATCAAGATATAAAGCAGCGGAAAATAAATGAACACAAGATATGATCACCCAGGAAACCACTCGGTAAAAACCTGGGGAGGATTTGACCCACCGATCCTCAAGGCATAACAGAATTCACTATGAAAGAATTGAAGTTCTTACAGAAGGACTACAAGCTCCCCGCTCGACTTTCTAATGCTACCCATCAGTAAAACTTCCTGACACGACCACGCACAGGCTCCGAATCCACGGACTACTTCTTTCTTGAATTCTTCAATCAGCTACAAGCTCCCCGCTTGTTTTTCTTTAATCTCCAATGGTAGCAACCTTGTTGATCATCAAGATGTTGAAATAATCTCTACCTTAAAAAACCTAAGTTTATGTGAAGGAAAGCTCCTCTAAGATCTCACAAGAGATTCACACAAACAGCAAATATGAGCAACAAAGACTTAGAGAAGTTTGGGTACAAAACCCTAAAAATAAAAGGAGGCACAAGAGGCACTCTAATCTCTCTCTTCCCAAGTCACAAAAACGTTCTAGGGTTTTCCTTACATATAGAAGTGTTTTACTTGAACCCCAAGACGTTTAAATAGAGTTTGGGCTGAACTGGAACTCTGCAGAAAAATAAATCTGTACGTGGTTCGATCGATCAAGTCTAATTTTCGATCGATCGAGCCTTACAGATTTAGTCCAATAAATCTGCACTCACTCGATTCTAGTTTTACAAATAAACATACTTTGAGCAAGCCTAAACAAGACTAAACAACTTGTTTTGATCATGGTTTGCCAACAATACAAATTAGAGTTCTAAATACATAAATTCCTAAATCTTTAGAACCTAACAATCTCCCCCTTTGGCAATCCGTGACAAAACACAAATTAAAAGCTCAAAGTTTACAAAGTAAAAGCCCATTACAAAAATAATGCTCATAACAACAAATCCAATCTTAACTACTATCCATCAGTTGCAAGTGTAGACAGCAGCTCAATTGAATCAACCTGTATATTTCCTGAAACACTAAACAAAATGCATAAACGCATGTGTGGAAAATACAAGTAAACAAAGATAAATTCTTGATTTCACATAGCACAAAATAAAGACATATACCAATGAAGAACTCATAAGTATAAATCAATAAGAAGTGAAACAAGAAACATAAATAAAAATATAAGTAAACTAACTCTCCCCCTAAGTTAGATACAACAAAAAGTTTTTATTTTCTTCCCTTTTAAAAATAATTTCAACTCCCCCTAAACAGGACAAACATGATTCCCATAAATCAATAATTTCTCCCCATTTTTGTCACGTATTGACAAAAACAACTCGTACAAAGAGTAAACAGTCAACATACACAATAAAGGATAAGAGAAAATAGAGAATCAAGGGGAACACAAAACAATTCAACTCTATAGGAAATAGAGACAGCTCCCCCTATGAACAACACAGGTAAAAAAACTTTTCTCCCCCTATAAAAATAGGAAAAACAAAACAAGTTGTGGGAAAAACAGTTTTGGGGAAAAATAAAGGAGGGGGGGGGGGAATCAGCAGCATCACCAACAGGATCAGGAACATCCTCACCAGCAGGACCAAAGTTAAAAAAACACAAACCAAAATTAAAAACTAAGGTGAGGATACACATGAAGAAAAAATATTCTCTCTTTCAATAAAATGCAAACATGGCATTATGTGACCCATAAACAGTTGCATGAGTAGAGAAAATATTTGCATATTGATTATCCATCATATCTCTTAAGAAAAATATTTTCTACAATTCACACATAAAAATAGCATATACTAGAAAGTACGTAACTCAAACATTAATCAATCAATTTTTAGATCAAGTTGAGTACCCAATTTAGCAAAGTGTATGCATGCTATGTATGAAAACAATGAGAGATATGACTGCAAAACTGCAAAATGGATACAGAAATCAATGCAATGCACGTGAATCCTAAACACAAACCAAGGGCAGACTGCAAGTTAGCACAAAAATCAATAGAATAAAATTCTATATGATGCATGAAACAATTACAATGCCATGATGCATGTACTAATGTAGTAAAATTAAGTTCAATTGAGATTAAATTGACAAAATTGATTTGAGCATAGAGTTTCTAACAAAAACCCAAAAATTTGAAAATCACTTGTTGAATTTTTAAACAAATTGATGAATTGAGCATCACATAACACAACTCACAGAGTATAATGCTTAATTTCATCAACACAACAAGCCAATTTCATCAAATTCAACTCAATTTCACAAAAGCCCCAATTCGAATCAAGAACAAACCCTTTTTAAAAACCTGATTCGCGACTTTCGATTGATTGAAAAATACATTCGATCGATCGAATGAAACAGTCATTTTTAAACAAATTAAAGCACTTTTTCGATCGATCGAAAATCAGAATGGATCGATCGAATTGGGCAGAGGCTCACAAAAGTTTTGAGAAAAATCACAGTTTTGAAAAACACAAACCTAATTTTGAAAACAACTTCTCAAAGCATTAAAAAACGAAAGCAAAATGCATAAGTATGAGATGAAATGCTTTTTCAAAAACCCAAATTTTAGAACCAATTTTCTCAAAAACAAGTTTCAATCATTCTCCCATTGAAATTTTCTTAAGCAACAAATATGTTCTGCACAAATCTCAAGATATTTTCAAATTTTTCAAACTTGAAACACATTTTGCATTAAAATCAAGGAACTTTTAATCTTGGATGGCCACAACAAGATCACACACAATAAAATGTACCAAGTTTAACAAAGAGTAACTTGTGTAGTGTGTGCAACTAGCAAAAGCTTGAGATACATGTGAGGTGATATGTGAATGGCAATCAAACACAAAGTCTACACAATTCATCACATAGAATTTAAAAGAGACTATCACCTAAAGAGTTACATCCTATAGCTCCCACATCTCCTACAACAAAAGCTTGCAATCATGTAAGTTTCTTGCATTTTTGCCTCTTATTTGGTTGAGATGGCATTCAGCCTAATAGTACACACCGATTTGAATTAAGTGAATTGGCATCAAGCCTAATAGTACACACCAGTTTTAATTTAATTTGAGGCTACACCTTATGTTCTTTTTGTGCATGTGCTACACTTTCTCGAGCACAGAATCTTATGATATGCACTAAGGTGTTCATGATTGGCTAGTGAACAGTGGTGAGATGGTTATTTATGCCTTTCTAAAAAAAAATCAAGTCCGACAGTTAAATAACATATGACTTCATGATTAAGACAAAGAGATTAACAACCATACACATCTTTCCCACACAACATACACTACAAAGTTTCAACTAGTCAAGTGCAATGAATAAGCTCATCAAAGCTAAACAAGGTACATAAACATGTTATGTAAAGATAATATGGCCAATCCTTGATTATAAATCCAAGATATATAATACAAAACACAAAAATCTTTTTGGTTTTAACAAACTTTATAACCAAAAACAAAAAAGCACATATTATGCTAAATGAACAATGCAAATGCAATGCATGACAGTGCAAAAACTAAGCTATAAAGGGTACACATACAAGAAAAATCAATTTCTTAATTAACTCTTGAGTACATGTACAAACTAGTACATACTCATTCAAAATAAAAAATAGCTTAGCACAAACTATTCAAGTTTCTCCACAATGTCAGGCATGTTCTAAATCAAGAGAGTTATTAAAACTTATGTAATCCTCAAGAAAAATAAAACAAGACACAAAATAAAATATTTTTGTCTTTTTAAGAATTTTTCAATGTTTTTGGATTTTTTTTAAAATAAAAAACAACCTAAAAAACAAAACAACCAAAAACAAAAACAAAACATGTCCACAATTAATTGAAAGAATTAAATCAAGGACAAGTTAGCAACACTCATCTTGGAGGATCTTTTCTCACCCATCTAGCACGAGTCTTCGGCTTTGTAGGTGAAAATCCATGAGAAGCAGAGTGTATTTGAGGAATTACACCAATCTTCTGAGAGAGATTGAAATCCTGCAAATTCCTTTCACAAGCCAACAAGCTCAAATTTTTCAAAAGCATATGAAATAATTTATTTGGACCTATGGTAGGAGAAATATCATCACATATCCTAGATTGAAACATAGAATGCTTAAATTTCAATTTATGACAATTAGGACGAATGTGACCATGAACACCACAAAAGTGACAAACAGGAACAAATTTAGGAACATCAGTATTCCTAACAGCAAATCTAGTCTCAGATTTTGGTTTTTGCCTCAACAAAAAACAATTTGGTCTAATATGACCAACAACACCACAAAGATGACAAGTAGGCACAAAAACAGATTTATTATGCTCTCTAACAGTAGGTTTAGACTTAGGTGTAGAAACTTCAGCGTCTACATCAGAACTTTTACCTTTGTCTAACCTAGCAAAATAAGCCTTATCTTTATTATTCCTCTTAAAAGGAGGGATATAAACTTTCTTAGTTTTAGGCTTAAGAGAAACAGAAACACTTCTGTTATCAACAGCATGCTTGGTACTAGTCAAATTTTCAAGTTTAGTTTGAGACTCAACTAACTCTTGTTCCAAGCTTTTCATCTTCTCATCTTGAGAGGAAATTTGATTTCTCAAAAATTCATTCTTTTTATTAGACTCATCTAATCTCACAATCAAATCCTCTTTTTCAAGATTAGCCAATTTTAACTCTTCCTTGAATTTCTTAGAAATTTTCAAAGATTTAGATAATTCCTTACGAAGAGTTTCAAAAGCATCAAAAAAATCAACAGAAACAATAGTGTCCTTTTTATTCAAAACATCACAGGCATCAATAGAATCAGCAGAAGCATGAGCAGAAATATGATCAGAAAGACACTTCAAATTATCCATGACAACAGGGGTCAAGGATCAGTTCTTAGATCAAAAGATCTAAAATAGAAGAGCTACCCGCTCTGATACCACTTGTTGGGAATTTAGACCCCTTAAACACACAGATTGCGTAGCCTAGATTAATTAGCCAAGTTGTTACTTAGTCAAATTATGCAATTCTAGGTTAAAGCAATCAAATAATCATATCAAGATATAAAGCAGCGGAAAATAAATGAACACAAGATATGATCACCCAGGAAACCACTCGGTAAAAACTTGGGGAGGATTTAACCCACCGATCCTCAAGGCATAACAGAATTCACTATGAAAGAATTGAAGTTCTTACAGAAGGACTACAAGCTCCCCGCTTGACTTCCTAATGCTACCCACCAGTAAAACTTCCTGACACGACCATGCACAGGCTCCGAATCCACGGACTACTTCTTTCTTGAATTCTTCAATCAGCTACAAGCTCCCCGCTTGTTTTTCTTTAATCTCCAATGGTAGCAACCTTGTTGATCATCAAGATGTTGAAATAATCTCTACCTTAAAAACCCTAAGTTTATGTGAAGGAAAGCTCCTCTAAGATCTCACAAGAGATTCACACAAACAGCAAATATGAGCAACAAAGACTTAGAGAGGTTTGGGTACAAAACCCTAAAAATAAAAGGAGGCACAAGAGGCACTCTAATCTTTCTCTTCCCAAGTCACAAAAACGTTCTAGGGTTTTCCTTATATATAGAAGTGTTTTACTTGAACCCCAAGACGTTTAAATAGAGTTTGGGCTGAACTGGAACTCTGCAGAAAAATAAATCTGTATGTGGTTCGATCGATCGAGTCTAATTTTCGATCGATCGAGCCTTACAGATTTAGTCCAATAAATCTGCACTCACTCGATTCCAGTTTTACAAATAAACATACTTTGAGCAAGTCTAAACAAAACTAAACAACCTGTTTTGATCATGGTTTGCCAACAATACAAATTAGAGTTCTAAATACATAAATTCCTAAATCTTTAGAACCTAACAAATATTAATTACTAGAGTAAATTTGGAACCAATTAATTCTTAAATGGGAGTGATTGGAGCCATTTAATGTTAATTGGGAGCTAATTTGGGACCTATTAATGTTAATTGTGCTGAAACCATTTTCTAACAAATGATCTCTGCTCACCATTTCATCAATATCTCTCAGAATATTTTGAATCTGTGAATGAGGTTAATTTTCCTATAAACTAGACATCCGGGGCTTCAATTTGAGCATAAGAACGAGACAATTCCGATCAGAATTGGATCAGATATGATTTTTCGAAGTTAGCTCTACAAGCTGTTACAGCAGCTACGGAAAAACCGAATTTTGGCTTGCTCCCCACTCCCACCAATCTCTCCATTTAATGCACCAGATTTTTCCCAAGGCTAAAATGAGGTCTAGGTTCATAATCCTTGTCAACCCTCATTAAATGGCCTTCCATTCATATTTCCTCCGCTACCACTATATAAACCCTCCCCCTCCTTCATTCCAGGACACCAAAAAACCTCCTCTCTTCTCCCATCTTCTCTCCTCTTGAGTTCTAGTGAAGTTGAGTAGTCTTGTCATATTTTGGTCTTTCTGAGACTCAAGGTATTGAGTGAGACTCACTCTCCCTCTCCTAGTTCTTCTTTTCTCCACCCTTAGGACCTCTACTAAGAGTCTCCTCCTCCATCGTATGGATCTTGCATGAAGGTATAATCCCTTTCTCTAACTTGTTTATTGTGTTGCCATGATTAGAATTTAGGATTAAAGCATGATAGTGATTATTTAAAAATTCTCTTGAATATGTTTGAATGTTCTTAAATGTTCTTATGCATTCTTTACATGTTCTTGGTTGTTCATCACATGTTCATGCATATCACTAGTTTTGATCTTAAATTTACATCAAAAATATGAAAAACATGTTTGTTTCATAATTCTTTCAAATCCTTGAATCTAGGTTATCACCATCCACACACATTCACTAGAATTTTATTTTTCAATCCAAATGTAATGTTTCATAAATTGAATTAGGGTTTATTACATGCACACACATTAAATTCAACATGTAAATTGATTGACATATTGGATGATATGATATGATTGTTGGCCACCATAGTCTAGAAGACCGGTTTTACCGGGCAAGGTGGGTGTCTAACACCTTCCCACCTTGTAACATAGTCTCCGAACTTAGATCAAGAGTTAGTAGATCAAATGCTTATCCTTGTAATTTTCAATTTCTAGATTGTAACTAGGAAACAAAGCCATGTACTTTATCTTAGATTGTATCTAGGACCAAAGCCATGTAATTTCCTATGTTCAATGTAAATTCAATTTCAAATTAATAAAATGAGGAATTTTTTTTAATTATGGTTTTCTTATTTTTCCAATAATTAAATAAGTGGCGACTCCATTGTAAAACCCTTAATCTAAAGGGGAAAATATAACTAGTCGAACCTCCATTTTGAGGGGCAATAACACGACTCCACCTATTCACGTGGGTTTGGCCCAACATTCATTAAAACGGGCCGGGGGCGCGGTCTCTCATAGTGGCGACTTCGCTGGGGATATTGAGGGCTAAGCTTCAATTAGATTATAGTGGGTAACCATGTCATTGTTTGTTTATTGCTTTTTTGTATATAATATGTCTAATATGTCATTATTTTGCATGTCATGCATCATTTGCTTGAATGGAATTTATTTTATTTGTGTGCTGGCCTGGAAGCCCGGTAGTATTAGCCGTGGATTGTGGTCTTCCTGAGACTCACATACCCAGCGGTGAACCTACCACCCACCGCGACAAGGATCATCATGGTTATGCCATGGTGGTTCATAAGGACAAACTGTACCGTTCGGACCAACGCGGCGCTCCTGGCGTCACAAGTTGGGAGGTACGACGTCCTAGCTTGTGGGGACCTTTAACCTACCTTCTACCCATGTTGTAATGACCCATAGAACCTACCTTTATGTCGGTCCATGTAAATTGCATTTCATTATGCATTTGTTTGACCGTTGTTTGAACCATGATGACTCAAGTCCAACGCTTAATCCTATCATAATTGTTTGAATCTTGTATGCTATGAATGAGCTCAAGCCCAAAGGCTTGTGATTGAACTCTACTTGGTATGGAAACCGAAAATTTCTCTTGAATCATTCTAAGCCCAATACTTGAGCCCATCGAAGGTGTATACACATGATCAACATCAAAAGCCAAAAGCTCACCAGATGCGAGCCTTCCAAGTGCAAGCCCAAGCCATTTCAAACAAATATCAAAAGATCATAATCAAAGTTCAAGCCTTTCAAGTGCAAGCCTAAGCCATTTCATCATAATCAAGGTTCAAGTACACCAAGCCTCAAGCATCCTAAATGGACCAAGAAGAAGCAAGTGACTCAACTTTGCCTCACTCCACATTTGGTTTGCAACATCATGGTTAAGCTTAAAATTTGTTTGTTTATTCCATGTTTCTATGTTTCTTTGAATTCAAAATTTTCATGTAGCATTTAATGAGCTTTGTTCATGTATATATATTAAGAAAAAAAACAAAACAAAAAAAACAAAAAAACAAAATTTCAAAATTTTTTTTCAAGATTTCCAAATCTTTCCAAAAAAAAGAGAAAAATTTTCAAATGAAAACAATCCTTGGATTAGGGGCATTGAGCCCTTAAGTTATTTAAAAAAAAAAAAAATTCTTTGAACTAGGGGCATTGGACTTGCTAGTGGTTTTTTCAAAAAGATCCTTTTTTTTTTTCTTTCAAAGATTTCAAGATTCTTTAAAGTCTTTTTTTCAAAAGGGCACATGAAGATCTCTTGGACAAAACTTTTTCTAAATCTTGATGTTTAAAGGCTTGAGCAATCAACTTGTACCAAGGAATGATTAATTTCATTTGATTCATGTAAAGACTTTTGCTACTTGACTTAGAATATAAGAAGAAGTGGTCTTAAAAGGCAATAAAAAAGAATCCATCCATCGGAAAATCCCAAGAATCCATGCACTTGATCCAATTTTCAAAAGTCTTTTGTTTCACATCATTAGAGCATTCATACTTTTTCTTTTAAGAGACATTTATTAAAAGAGCTCAAGTCACTGTGCCTACAAGCAAGCATTACTAGGGATAGGAGGCCATCTTTGGTTAAACCAAATTATTTCCTATTACCTAGAATGATCATTATCCATTGCTAGCCCATTTGAGCCTTTAAACACTTAGCCTCTTTTTTACATAAACCCACTAAAATCTAAACCTAGGGTGGGAAAATTCAAAGTATGCATGCTTAAATCTCATGTTGAGGAGGAGTCGACCCGGTAGGTTTGAAGCTAATTGATAAAGCTCTCCTAGAAGAGATGAAAGACAAGTAGAGAATTCATTAAACTAAATGAGCTTTCACTTAATCAAGGAAAGAGAAATGAAATTCCATCAAGGTGAAAGAAAGCAAAATGTGCATCAAGTTTGAAGAACCTAAAATTCATCATGCTAAGAACAGTAGAAGGTTCATTTAAAAGAAAGTTCATCAAAAAAGGAAAAAATCATTAAGCATAGAAAGGTGCAAGTGCATTGAGCTAAGAAAGAAGTCTAGAAAGTGCATCAAAATGACCAAAAATCATTAATTTGAGAAAAATAAGGAGGGCAAAATGTCCCCAAAAGTTCATTCAATCAAGAGATGAAAAAAAAAAAGAAAAGAAGAAAAGAAAAGAAAAGAAGCCCACTGGGCTGAAAACCCAAAAGGGCGGTCTAGGCAAAAGTTAGGGCCAAAAAAAAAAAGAAAAAAAAAAGAAAGAAAGCCCACTAGGTTGAAAACCCAAAAGGGCGGTCTAGGCAAAAGTTAGGTCAAAGAAATGAAGAAGAAGAATAGAAAAAAAATTGGAAGATTCTACCAAGTTCGAAACTTGCCGATGCAAAAGAGAATAATTTTACAAGATGAAAGTCTAGAGGTATGATTCAAGAGGAATGAGCATTAAAACGATTGTTGATACAAGTGATCAATGAAGACTAGTGAGAAGATGACAATGAAGAAATTGGAAAACTCCTCCAATACTTAATTTTTGAGTAATGCATACTTGCGGGAAACATTATAGGGAATTTTGAGCCTTTTTATATCATTCATTTCATAACCTAAACCCGGCCTACATTACAACCCATGAATAAGACCTCCTTGAAGTCTTGCTAATTGTAGGAACATCTTAAATTCTAATAATATTTTTCTCTTGAATTAAAAAGGAAAAAGGCTTAAAATTGTCAAACCCCACAGGATGATATGTTAGAGGACAAAATTTCTCAAATTCTCAAAATGACTCAAAAGAACTTCCAAACCTGGAGCAGTCTCCTTGTTTGCACCCAACAATGTGATTCATAAATATTATCACATTTCATTTCTTGATTGCCTTTGGAGACTCAATCTGATGATGTTCAAAAGGATGAAGCAAATTTGATTACATAAGTTTAATGATCTTAATTCTTCCTAATCAAAGAGATTTGTTTGATTCTTAAACACTTTGATTTGCCAAAATGGTTGTTTAAATGATCACATCTTATTCCAAAAAAAAAAAAAAATAATAATTATTTTCCAAAATCCAGTTCTCTTGAACTACATCTTGACCTGATCCTCTATGAGAGAGGTACGTAGGCAGCCTTGCAGAGGCCCGGTCCCATTCACCTAAACAACCTTGGAGAACAAAGTCAAAACAATGTGACAAAATTGTTTGGGTGCATGTTAGGTTAAGCCTATCTGTTTGCATTAAGCATGTTTAAACTTGAAGCATTGGCCTATTTATATTGTGTGCAAGTTTTCACAATAATTGGTTTCTAACAAGCTAGAGAAAGAAAGTCTTTTTGCAGGAACCAAGGATGGCGGACCATGATCTTCTTTCATATACCCCAATGGTCACAACATCAAATAAATTTAGCTTCAATCTAAGCATGGAATATGTCTCAAACTAGGGGCATTGGGTAAGTACTTCCAATTCAATGAACAAATCCATTGCTAATTCAAATTATCTTTTTGCAGGAATTAAGCAAGGACTTATCCAACAATCCACATCAACTTCCAGCCAAAGTTACTTTCATTCAAATGATAGGTTTTTCAAAAAAAAAAAAAAAAAAATCATCATATTACCCCATTTTAATCTTCATCTTCTTCATTTTTTGTTAATGAACAAATCTTCATATTAAAAAAAAAAAATTCATCAATCAAAAAATTCATTCCTTCAAAAAATTCAAGATTTCCAACTTTTTCAAAAAAAAAAAAAAAAAAAAAAAATTCATCAATCAAAATTTTTAATTCCTTCAAAAAATTCAAGATTTCCAAATTTTTCAAAAAAAAAAAAAAAATCATCAATCAAAATTTTCAATTCCTTCAAAAATTTCAAGATTTCCAAATTTTTCCAAAAAAAAAAAAAAAAAAAAAAAAATCTTCATTAAATTCTTCTTCAGGAATAAAAAGCTATGATCCTCTTCCATATTCTCCAATGGTGCAACATCAAGTCAATTGTCCACCCTCAACATTCATCGAAGTATGGAATATGTCCCAAACTAGGGGCATTCGCCAGGTATGCCAAATTCTTTTCAATGAATGACTCTGTTACTAATTGAAAATATTTATTTTGCAGGTACTAGGGGAAAAGGCCCACACACATTGGCATGAGCCAAAAGATCCAAAAATCCTAGGTCTCTGAAAACATGAGCTAGGATCCATAACCTTTGGTCCTCTGAAAACATGAGCCAAAGCCCCAAAAACCCTTGGTCTTCTGAAAACATGAGTCAAGATCCAAAAATCCTAGATCTCTGAAAACATGAGCCAGGATCCAGAACCTTTGGTCCTCTGAAAACATGAACTAAAGCCCAAAAAAACCCTTGGTCCTCTGAAAACATGAGCCAAGATCCAAAAATCCTAGGTCTCTGAAAACATGAGCCAGGATCCAGAATCTTTGGTCCTCTGAAAACATGAGCCAAAGCCCCAAAAATCCTTGGTCTTCTGAAAACATGAGCCAAGATCCAAAAATCCTAGGTCTCTGAAAACATGAGCCAGGATCCAGAACCTTTGGTCCTCTGAAAACATGAGCTAAAGCCTCCAAAAAACCCTTGGTCCTCTGAAAACATGAGCCAAGATCCAGAAATACTAGGTCTCTGAAAACATGAGCCAGGATCCAGAACCTTTGGTCCTCTAAAAACATGAGCCAAAGCCCCAAAAGCCCTTAGTCCTCTGAAAACATGAGCCAAGATCCAAAAATCCTAGGTTTCTGAAAACATGAGCCAGGATCCAGAACCTTTGGTCCTCTGAAAACATGAGCCAAGATCCAAAAACCCTAGGTCTCTGAAAACATGAGCTAGGATCCAGAACCTTTGGTACTCTGAAAACATGAGCCAAAGCCTCCAAAAACCCTTGGTCCTCTGAAACATGAGCCAAAGCCTCCAAAAACCCTTGGTCTTCAAAAAACATAAGCTAAGATCCAAAAATCCTAGGTCTCTAAAAACATGAGCCAGGATCCAGAACCTTTGGTCCTCTGAAAACATGAGCCAAAGCCTTCAAAAACCCTTAGTCCTCTGAAAACAAGAGCCAAGATCCAAAAATCCTAGGTCTTTGAAAATATGAGCTAGGATCCAGAACCTTTGGTCCTCTGAAAACATGAGCCAAGATCTCCAAAAACCCTTGGTCCTCTGAAAACATGAGCTAAGATCCAAAAATCCTAGGTCTCTGAAAACATGAGCCAAGATCCAGAACCTTTGGTCCTCTGAAAACATGAGCCAAAGCCTCAAAAACCCTTGGTCCTCTGAAAACATGAGCCAAGATCTAAAAATCCTAGGTCTCTGAAAACATGAGCCAGGATCCAAAACCTTTGGTCCTCTTAAAACATGAGCCATAGCCTCCAAAAAGCCTTGGTCTTCTGAAAACATGAGCCAATATCCAAAAATCCTAAGTCTTTGAAAACATTAGCCAGGATCCAGAACCTTCGGTCCTCTGAAAGCATGAGCCAAAGGCCCAAAACCCCTTGGTCCTTTGAAAACATGAGCCAAGATCCAAAAATCCTAGGTTTCTGAAAACGTGAACCAGGGTCCAGAACCTTTGGTCCTTCGAAAACATGAGCCAAAGCCCAAAAAAACCCTTGGTCCTCTGAAAACATGAGCCAAAATCCAAAAATTCTAGGTCTCTGAAAACATGAACCAGGATCGAGAACCTTTGGTCCTCTGAAAACATGAGCCAAAGCCCCAAAAATCCTTGGTCCTCTGAAAACATGAGCCAAGATCCAAAAACCCTAGGTCTCTGAAAACATGAGTCAGGATCCAGAACCTTTGGTCCTCTAAAAACATGAGCCAAAGCTTTCAAAAAATCCTTGGTCCTCTGAACATGAGCCAAAGCCTCCAAAAACCCTTGGTCCTCTGAAAACATGAGCCAAGATCCTAAAATCCTAGGTCTCTGAAAACATGAGCCAAGATCCAGAACCTTTGGTCCTCTGAAAACATGAGCCAAGCCCCAAAAACCCTTGGTCCTCTGAAAACATAAGCCAAGATCCAAAAATCCTAGGTCTCTGAAAACATGAGCCAGGATCCAAAACCTTTGGTCCTCTTAAAACATGAGCCATAGCCTCCAAAAACCCTTGGTCTTCTGAAAACATGAGCGAAGATCCAAAAATCCTAGGTCTCTGAAAACATGACCCAGGATCCAGAACCTTCGGTCCTTTAAAAGCATGAGCCAAAGCCCCAAAAACCCTTGGTCCTCTGAAAACATGAGCCAAGATCCAAAAATCCTAGGTCTCTGAAAACATGAGCCAGGATCCAGAACCTTTGGTCCTCCGAAAACATGACCCAAAGCCCAAAAAAACCCTTGGTCCTCTGAAAACATGAGCCAGGATCTAGAACCTTTGGTCCTCTGAAAACATGAGCCAAAGCCTCAAAAATCCTTGGTCCCCTGAAAACATGAGCCAAGATCCAAAAATCCTAGGTCTCTAAAAACGTGAGCCAGGATCTAGAACCTTTGGTCCTCTGAAAACATGAGCCAAAGCCTTCAAAAAATCCTTGGTCCTCTGAAAACATGAGCCAAGATCCAGAAATACTAGGTCTCTGAAAACATGAGCCAGGATCCAGAACCTTTGGTCCTCTGAAAACATGAGCCAAAGCCTTCAAAAAACCCTTGGTCCTCTGAAAACATGAGCCAAAGCCTTCAAAAAACCCTTGGTCCTCTGAAAACATGAGCCAAGATCTAGAAATACTAGGTCTCTGAAAACATGAGCCAGGATTCAGAACCTTTGGTCCTCTGAAAACATGAGCCAAAGCCCCAAAAGCCCTTAGTCCTCTGAAAACATGAGCCAAGATCCAAAAATCCTAGGTCTCTGAAAACATGAGCCAGGATCCAGAACCTTTGGTCCTCTGAAAACATGAGTCAAGATCCAAAAACCCTAGGTCTCTGAAAACATGAGCCAGGATCCAGAACCTTTGGTCCTCTGAAAAATTGAGCTAAAGCCCCAAAAACCCTTGGTCCTCTGAAAATATGAGCCAAGATCCAAAAATCCTAGGTCTCTGAAAACATTAGCCAGGATCCAAAACCTTTGGTCCTCTGAAAACATGAGCCATAGCCTCCAAAAACCCTTGGTCTTCTAAAAACATGAGCCAAGATCCAAAAATCCTAGGTCTCTAAAAACATGAGCCCGGATCCAGAACCTTTGGTCCTCTGAAAACATGAGCCAAAGCCTCCAAAAACCCTTGGTCCTCGGAAAACATGAGCGAAGATCCTAGGTCCTTTGAAAACATGAGCCAGGATTCTTGGTCCTCCATGTTTTTCTTGACCTCAGGTAAGCATGTTTTGTACTCATTAAAAAAAAAAAATTTGCATGCATGAACTACGTTTAGACCTGATCCTCTCACCAAGAGGTACGTAGGAAATCTCCCTTGAGATTCGGTCCACTTTTATCTACATGCATCATACATTCACCACGGTTAAATACTAATTGCAAAGTTGGGTGTGTCTTTCATACATTGACGTTCGCTTTGCGAGCTCTGCCAATGAGGGGCATTCTATTGACTCCCCATTTTGCAACCCGTATTTAACCACGCATGGAGGGTAAAAGGGTAATTTTGCCTTGTAAATATGCATCTTGATTCTAGCCATTAGATCCTTGGATTCATTTCACCAAAATGATCTTGATGTTGTAATGATTAAATCAACTGGTCATAAGCCCTAATCGGACCACCAGATTGAAAGTTATCATCAAATCAAGTTTTAATGGCTAAGATGTACTATCACAAATTGAGTCCGACTATATATGATTATGAACAATTGATTTCAATTGGTTATAGGAGTGATCAATTTGAGATCAATGATGTGTCATAATTTGATTGGTTAGGACTACATTTTATGGTGAGATTACATACACCTAATTAATTAGATAGTTAAACATTAATTATTAGAGTAAATTTGGAAGCAATTAATTCTGAAGTGGGAGTGATTGGAGCCATTTAATGTTAATTGGGAGCTAATTTGGGACCTATTAATGTTAATTGTGCTGAAACAATTTTCTAACAAATGACCTCTTCTCACCATTTCATCAATATCTCTCAGAATATTTTGAATCTGTGAATGAGGTTAATTTTCCCAGAAACTAGACATCCGAGGCTTCAATTTGAGCATAAGAACGAGACAATTCCGATCAGAATTGGGTCAGATATGATTTTTCGAAGTTAGCTCTACAAGCTGTTATAGCAACTACGGGAAAACCAAATTTTGGCTTACTCCCCACTCCTACCAATCTCTCCATTTAATGCACCAGATTTTCCCCAAGGTTAAGATGAGGTCTAGGTTCATAATCCTTGTCAACCCTCATTATATGGTCTTCCATTTATATTCCTTTCACTACCACTATATAAACCCTCCCCCTCCTTCATTCCAGGACACCAAAAAACCTCCTCTCTTCTCCACTCTTGAGTTCTAGTGAAGTTGAGTAGTCTTGTCATATCTTGGTCTTCCTAAGACTCAAGGTATTGAGTGAGACTCACTCTCCCTCTCCTAGTTCTTCTTTTCTTCACTCTTAGGACCTCTACCAAGAGTCTCCTCCTCCACCGTATGAATCTTGCATGAAGGTATAATCCCTTTCTCTAACTTGTTTATTGTGTTGCCATGATTAGAATTTAGGATTAAAGCATGATAGTGATTATTTAAATTCTCTTGAATATGTTTGAATGTTTTTAAATGTTCTTATGCGTTCTTTACATGTTCTTGGTTGTTCATCACATGTTCATACATATCACTAGTTTTGATCTTAAATTTACATCAAAAATATGAAAAACATGTTTGTTTCATAATTCTTTCAAATCCTTGAATCTAGGTTATCACCATCCACACACATTCACTAAAATTTTATTTTTCAATCCAAATGCAATGTTTAATAAATTGAATTAGGGTTTATCACATGCACACACATTAAATTCAACATGTAAATTAATTGACATATTGGATGATATGATATGATTGTTGGCTACCATAATCTAGAAGATTGGTTTTACCGGGCAAGGTGGGTGTCTAACACCTTCCCACCTTGTAACATAGCCTCCGAACTTAGATCAAGGGTTAGTAGATCAAATGCTTATCCTTGTAATTTTCAATTTCTAGATTGTAACTAGGAAACAAAGCCATGTACTTTATCTTAGATTGTATCTAGGACCAAAGCCATGTAATTTCCTATGTTCAATGTAAATTCAATTTCAAATTAATAAAATGAGGAATTTTTTTTAATTATGGTTTTCTTATTTTTCCAATAATTAAATAAGTGGCGACTCCATTGTAAAACCCTTAATCTAAAGGGGAAAATATAACTAGTCGAACCTCCATTTTGAGGGGCAATAACACGACTCCACCCATTCATGTGGGTTTGGCCCAACATTCATTAAAACGGGCCGGGGGGGCGGTCTCTCACAATTATCTCTAAATCTTGGCCAGTCTTAGTATGGCTGAGACTAGTGCCGCCATTATATCAAAACCCTGTTCAGCCCATGTTTAACCAATTCCTACACCGCCATTATCTCAAACCCTAGCCCATCCATGTATGGTTGAGCCCTATGCCTCCATTATCTCTAAACCCTAAACTGTCTAGGTATGGCCAAGCCACAAGCTAGCCAAAGTCCCAAGAATGAATCTAGTGTCCACTTCCACTTCTCACTTCAAGCAAGTGAAAACTAGGGGCTATTATAGGTGGTCCTATTTAAACAAATAAATAAAACAAACAAACAAACAAATACAACCACATATTCTCTGTTCACCCACCACCACATATTCCCTTGAGCACCTAAAACCACGTTTTTCTGTGTAAAAGGGAAAAAGGCCATTTGGAAAAAGGGGCTCATTCTCTCTCACTCTCTCCTTTTTAATTCTCTTAGAGTTATTACCCTCTTAGGAGCTATCTCCCCTTTGGCTGATGAGACTTTCCCAAGCACTTTCTCAGACCCTCGCGAGGACACTCTCTGACTTGGCTGAGGAACATTAAGCCGAGGACTCCTTTTGGCCAAGAATACTTTCTAGAGTACTATTTTTGACACTCATAGGTACACTTTCTGACTTAACCGAGGACTTCCTTTGGTCAATGAGACATTTTGGAGTACTCTCTCGGACCCTTTCAGGTACACTTTGACTTGGCCAAAGAGCATTAGGCCGAAGACTCTCTTTGGCTGAAGAGATTTTCTGGAGTACTCTTTCAGGCCCTTACAGGGACACTTTTTAACTTGGCTAAGGAGCATTAGGCTAAGAATTCCCTTTGGTTGAGGAGACATTTTAAAGTGCTCTCTTTGATCCTTACATGTACATTCTTTGACTTAGCTGAAGAGCATCAGGCCGAGGACACCCTTTGGCCAAGGAGACTTTCTAGAGTACTATCTCTGACTCTCACAAGTACACTCTTTGATTTGGCTGAGGAGCATTAGGTCAAGGACTCCCTTTGGCCGATAAGACTTTCCAAAGTACTCTTTCAAACCATTATAGGTACATTCTTTGACTTGGTCGAGGAGCATTAGGCCAAGGACTCCCTTTAGCTAAGGAGGCTTTCCTGAGTACTCTCTTTGACCCTCACATGTACACTCTCTGACTTGGCCTAAGAGACTTGCCTAAAGACTCCCTTTGGCTTAGAAGGATTAGGCTGAGGACTCCCTTTAACACTCTTAAGTACACACTCTTTGACCTTCTCATGTACACACTCTCTTCGACCCTCATATGTACCTCTTTTTCTTGATGACACCTTCTCGGCGACTCATTGTTAGGATTAATGCCCTTAAATCCTATTGTATGATGCTATGTATAATATTATGTATGACATTATGTATGACTTAATATTGTGTTTAATGAATTTGTTTTATTATTATCTGAAATAATGGTAACATGAATATTAGGACATTATCATTTGGTCCATGAGATGCATAGTATGTGATTTATGTGAAAAGTCACAGAAGATATAAATCACAAGTTCTTTGTAAACTCAGAATTATAGTTCGTAGTCGGTGATAAAATTGGGTATTTCATCTGCGAAGACTATAACATATCAATCACGATGATTTGTCTTGATCATAGAAGTGGAGACTTCTGGTTGATATGTTAATATGTTTTAAGAGTTAAGACATATTGAACTGGACTGATGTGAGATTTATTATTTTCCTAATGACTGTCATATGAATAATAAATCTCACGACTTGTATTTACATGAACTCTTAATCCTGAGAGAATAATGGACCTGATCATAAGGTGTAGGTTGCTTTGATATATCAGGAGTGAGATCTATAGTTATAGTCAAAACCTCAGTATGCTGGGCAGCCACATTTAGTGTTGATGGAACATGTATTCTCAAGATGGAATTCATAGTCTCTTAACAGAGATATAAAGTATTCCCTTGAGATAAGTTTAATGAATTTGTTATTCAGAGAGTTAGGCCTAATCACTTTAGTAAGACTAAAGTATATATTTATGGAATTGGATTTCATAAATATATAATGAATAACATTAAAGGATTAAATCGGGTACTCAAGGATTAAGATATAGTAATTTACAAAGTGGCAGTCTACAGTAATGACTTTGTATTACTACGAATATTTTATGAAGGGGTTACATGTATAATAAAGTCATGGGATATAATTATGGGTAAGGCCTAGAGTGCAACTATATTTATATAGTGGTATTAAATATAGTTAATGATAACTTTGGACTTGTCAAAAGTTGACAGAAAAGCCCAAGACCCATTGGAGCTAGTGTCTTATTGGTCCCTTTTGGTCCCACTCCAAGCCACACACTTAAGCCCAATTGGAAAGGCCCAAGAGGCCAGCCCAATTAGATTATTGGTTAGATACAAAAGGGAAAAACGTACAGAATTTTGGGTGTGTGAAAAACAACATTGTATTGGTGGAAGTGAGTGTATGTCACTCTCTAATCATCCCTTTGTAACCAATTGAGAGTCCACACTTCTTGGGCGTTAGTGGAATTGGAGTGAAGATCAAAAGTATTCCTAAGTGCTTCAATCTTCGGTTTTTGAAATTCACCGCTTCAAGGTACACTCTCTTGTTCTCTAATTCTGAAATTTACTTTGTGCATGTTATCAATATCGAATAAAGTAGATCCGTTTTAAACTTAATTTTCCGCTGCATTCACATCTATTTCCATCACTCATGATGTACTTAGTTTCAATTAAGCCTCCTTTAATTAACAAATTTATTAGAGAAAAATCAACCAAATCAAATTTGAACCCATTATATATATATATATATATATATATTATTTTTTAGATTAAAAATTTTTAATATACCCTTAGATAACTATATTTAAATGGTCACAAGACTCACAACCATATATTCGAAATATAGAAAATTTAAATTTGTTGGAAGGGAAATTTAGATCCCGGTTGATAGAATTAACAAATTTTAAATCCAAGTTGTTAATTAGATTTATTATGAATAAAACTTGTTAAAACAAACAAACATCAATATCATGTCAAAATCATGTGCAAGAGAAAAATAAATAAGACAAGATATGATGACCAAGGAAAACTAATGAAACAAACTAGTTTCACAATAAAAAACCTGGGGGGAAACCTTCCTGAAAAGCAATTCACTATAGTAAAGAGAAGTTTCAAATCTAGTACAAAACCTTTGTGCCTAGACTCTATAATCCATGTAGATGAACTCACAGTAGAAACCTTTTACCGCTTCAAAACTTCTGAACTCTTCAATATATGAACGCCACCCTTTTTAATGCACAGATCCCCGTACATGACTAACACAAAAGATGCACGGCTTCCAGTACATGACTAACATACCAACTTGAAGAAGATGTTGGCTACAAAGTTATTCACTTCATCAACAATGAAGATCAAGAAGCACTTGGTTACAAAACCCAAAGGCGTTAAGACGCAGTAGCTTCTTTCAGAGAGAATAAGGCATCAGTCACCTTTTGCATATGTTCTCCTTGTATTCTCTTATATGATAGCCTCTAAAATAAGCCTTATATATGTTTAGGGTTGTGAGAAAAGAAACCATACACAAATACATAAGCATGGGCTGAAAATCTGAATTTCGTAAGGCTCAGTAATTCTCGATCGCTCAAAGAGGTGTCGAGGAGCTATCGAGGGGACAGGAGCTTTCTCGATCGATCCACCAGCTGTCGAGAAGGTGTCGAGATTGTGATAAGAATAGGTTAAGATCTTGATAGATAGCCTAACTGTTGAGAGGTGTCGAGCAGCTATTGAGCTTTAAAAAATCAACACTTCTTCACTTGTTTCTTGGACAGGCTTGCATGGTTTCAATGCTAGACTTGAACTCTTGTTCCTTAAAGTATTAAACACATCCTAGATCTACCTAAATACAAGTAAAGTGCATTTTGTCAAAGAATTAGCCAACTACATAAAATATTAACATATGTTCCTAACATGATCCATAGGGATGGCAATTTAAGCTCGACCCGCGGGTACCCAGTCCGATAAAGAATAGGGTCAGGTTTGGATTTAAAAAAAAAAAACCCAAAACAGGTTCGGGTTTTAGCCAAAAACGGGCCCGAACCCGGACCCGACCCAACCCGATTAACTTAAATATAAAATTACAAAAAAACCTACATATATATATATATATATATATCAAACCCTAACCTAAAACTCATTTCTCTCCTTTCTCTCTCAACTCAGCCGCCTCTCTCCTTTCTCTCTACACTTAGCCGCCTCCCTCACTGACTTTCACTCTTTAATCAGCTCCACCAAGACTCTCAAAGTCGCAAATCAGGTTCAGACACTCACATCTGATCCTCACCCTCAATTCTCCATGGATTTTCTTTCATCTCACGTGTGACTTGTTGAACAACGTCGTTGGTTTTGTCTCTAAAAGGAGAACTTGTAGAATCTTGTGGTGGTTGTCGTTCTTGTCACAGAGGAGGCCATGATTGTTAGATCGGAGAGAATCTTGTGATGATTGCTGTTTTTGTCATAGAGGTGGCCGTGATTGTTAGAGATCAGAGAGAGATTTAGTGGTCTGAGTTCTTTTTTTTTTTTTTTTTTCTTTTTTTTTTGGTTTTTTTTTTTGGGGGTTCATTTCCTCTCTTAGTAGTTTTTGTTTTTGGGTATTTGTTTGAGGATTTAATATGTAAAAATCTGTCCATAAATGTAAAAATTGGAGTTTTTTTTCTTCCATAAATGATAAATGGAGTTTGAGGATTTAACTGATAACAATGCTGATTGATTTGTGTTTGTATTTGGGATTTTTTTTTTTTTTTTAATAAGATTGGGTTGGATTGGGCTGCCATGGAATAGGCCTAGAAGTGGCTGGATGGGGCCTGCAGGGCCTGTGGAGACCTGACAGGCCGAGTTTGGGGCTTAAAAAAAGACCTGTTTATTAAACGGGCTGGGTCCGGGTAACAGGGGAAGACCCGCGAGTCAGGTTTGGGTATCAAAAAACCTGGCCTGAACCTAACCAGTTGCCATTTCTAATGATCCACATATGTCCTAACAAAATTATGTATGACAATTCATAGTGTGTTTAGATGACTTTATTTTTTATTAAAAAAGCAAGCCGTATGAAAGTATAATTATATTTTAAAATTGTACCTAAACTGAGAGTGGAAATAAGCAAAAGTTTCAAAAGTTGCTTTTGGAAAATATGGGATTTTAACTATTTTCTCAACAACAAAAAGATAGAGAAAATAAATAAATAAAAGAAAAAAAGTGCTTTTAAGATTTATCATTATTATCTATACTACTTGTGAGAGATTGCGAACTTCCTTAATGAGGAGGGTGCTCTCAAAAAAAGATATTCGGGTGCTTTTAAGGGCACCTCTCTTTTTGTGTAAGTGGAATAGAGTCGCTACTTATTTTTTTTTATGCAAAAAAAAAAAAGAAAAAACTAAATGCAAAATATATATTCATAAATGCTTTGAATGTTATTGATTGAATAAAGAACAATACAATTTTGGTAAATTAAACCTTACAACGCTTTGGGTCCTAGTGACAATCTATGTAAAAGAATACAACACTTTTTGTCCTAGTTACAATCTACCAAAAAAAAAAATAATAATAATAATAAAAAAACACTAATCTACCTATCCAAAAACCTAAATTCGGGGGCAAGATTACGGAATGGGAAGGCATTACGCACCCATTCTACCCAGACAAAATCTGGTCTTTTAGACTCTAATGACCAATATACTCTTTTTTGCATGATGTGAATGATATGTTGAGAAACATTTGACCAAAAATAACTCAAGTAAATTTATCTTATGAATGTATCCATTTTTTTTTTAGAAAAATTCAGATCTATTTTGTGAATAAAAAAAATTAAGATTTGTAATGAAAAAGCAGATCTGTTTTTGTGTAGATTAAAAAAAAAAAAAAAGAGTTTTTCAAGAAAAATCAGATTTGTTTTGAATAGTTTAAAAAAAAAATTGGGTTTATATAAAAAAAATCAAATCTGTTGTTGGACATAACATAAAAAAAATTTTGAAAAAAGATTTACACTCGTAAAATAAATTATTTTACATGCATCACATATTAAGAAAAAGAAAATATTTCAACCTAATTTTTAATTTCTTCTTTTAAATGCCAAAATCTACAATTTTGTGTCAAAAAAGACTTTTTCTAAAAAAATCAAATCTGTATTTAATGAAAATACAGATCAGTTTTGAATCTTGAAAAAAATCATATCATTATTTAATGAAAATACAGATTAGTTTTGTGTGTTAAAAAAAATCAGATCTGTATTTAATGAAAATACAGATCAGTTTTACACGTTAAAAAAATAAAAATCTGTATTTAATAAAAATACAGATCAGTTTTACGTGTTAAAAAAAATCAAATTTGTATTTAATGAAAATACAGACTAGTTTTACATTTTTTAAAAAAAAAAATCAGATTTGTATTTAATGAAAATACAGATAAGTTTTATGTGTTAAAAATCAAATCTGTATTTAATGAAAATACATATCAGTTTTGTGTGTAAAAAAAAAATTAGATATGTATTTAATGAAAATAAAAATAATTTTTTATGTGTTAAAAAAATCAAGTCTGTATTTAATAAAAATACAGATCGATTTTTAGTTTAAAGAGATCTTTGACAATTAGCATATTTTGAGATTCTAGAGAGAGAAATCACAAATAAAAAATAAAAATAAAAATAAAAATCATCTAAGAACATCTTTAAAGAAAAATTTTAAACAAAACATGGCAATTATATCAAGAATCAGATGTAATCAAACATGCATCATCAAACAAAATTAATAGAGAAACTAGAAAAATAAAAGAAATAGACTACCTCATGCATGAGCGTACTCTTCTTAGTGAAAGGATATTTTAGGATTCATAGAAATTTATTCAACTCTTTGAAGCCTAAAATATTTCGCTTACAAACAAGAAATTCCTAAGGCAAGAGCCTCCAGAATGTCTTTAACGTAAGGGGGAATTGAAAAGAAGAGAAGAGCCAAAAAGAAGGGGGTTAGAAAGCGTGAAAAAGTATGCTAAATTTTGAGAGGCATCCTCTATTTATAGAGGTTGGAATGCTTTGAAAAATTAGCTGAATGATCAGAATACGAACTGGGACGCGTCCTTATCTCTAAAAACTCGAAAAATGTAAGGTTTATCTCAATCCAGAAATCCTCGAGCCGGTCCTCAAATTTGTGCCAATCGGCACTTGAAAAGTGCTGAATGGCCCTCTTGGGTGTTGGACCCGCGTTTGAGTTTCAATCCACTTTGGACTCTTTTTTTGAGGTTTTTTGAGTCGAGACTTGCACTTGGACACGTTTTTAATCCGTATTCTAAAAATTAAACCTCTTTTCTGATGATTCAGGTCTTTATAGTAATGATTATCTTGTAAATAAATACTCCAAAAAGTCTTGATTATCCATAATTTCATTGTAATCTAATTATTCACTTTATTCCTATGCAAGCAAGTCTATTTTTGACACTAACTAACAACCAATCACAAAATTATTTAATTAATTTTAATTGTCTAACCAATCAAAATTAATTTAAATTAATCATGTGTGGTTGGTTTCACCCAAACAAAATGCATGTAGACCGTGCAAGCTTGATCATGTGATATCTTTCAATTCGATGGTCCAATTTAGAAATCAGGCATATTGCCACGTCCATTAGAATCTCAAAATCATTTTTATGATATGTAACGAATGAATTAATGCATGTGATGTAACTATGATTTTTTTCGGGTATATGAATGATCACTCTAACCATTTTCCTTGATTAAATTATGGGTGCAAAATCGAGTGTCCACACTACTATTTATAAAGCTTCTCTTATTGGGATAGACATTTCGTTGGTTCTATATCTTAGGTTTAAGCAAAAAAAAAAAAAGAACTAAAGGACAATCCAATTAAAATACATCTCTAAAACATTGCCTAAAATCTAAGACAACTCTCCCAAGATCAGCCACCACTTTATGGTTACTCAAAAAATCCACTACAAACTACAAAGCAGTTAACCAAAAACACAACACTTATTACCCGTCCTCCATATTTTTTATTTTGACAATTGTGGAAAGGGCTTTCAAAGTGTGAAGTGGGTAGGGGTATTGCTCAGGACAGGAGGTATGTATTTTTCAATGAATTTAAGTAATATTTACATTTTACATAAATATTTACACGTGATGTGCATCCTTGCTATTGTGAATTGCGATACAGAGTAAATTGTACAGCAATGGAAATGCATTGTAGCACGGGCGTTTAGCTTAGGATTTTGACTAAACTGATTATACTTCTAGATAGCCAGATTTTATATTATTATTGTTCTCTTTTTGTTTAATCATTGCCTTTTCCTTTGTTTTATAAACAATATGCTAAGTTTTCTTCGTCTACTCCATTGATATTGTCAAAATGTTAGTTAATTTCTTGAAGAATTATGTATCATTATTCTTTTTTGTGCTAGAATTTCACATATGTAAGAACCACTAAAAATTGCTTCAATGATAGTGACTATAGCGATGTAATTGCCCATTATGTATCAATGTCTGAGCTTACTAGCTTAGCCCCATGCTCTGTGAGCATCTAATGTTTGTCTGAATTGCTTCTCTACTCGAACAAAGATTCACTTACTGGTACTAGATATGGGCATACAATTTTTTTTGGCAAGTATTCTAATACAAACTAATATAACAATCTATACCGCAAGTATGAATATACTGTTCACCCAGATGAACTTTACAAACTAATATAACAATCTAACTAGTTTCTAAGCACGCATAGGATTTATACCTAAGTATTTTTTGTGATTGAAAATGTAATAATGTCAAATTATAATAAATGAAAATTATTAGGGGATGTTTGGTAAAGTAGTTTAAGTAATGTTATTTGTAGTTTTTTAAAATACGTACGCATGAAAAAGTGTGTGAAAATATGTGTAATGTTGTTTAAAATGTGAAAATGTGAGTTTGAGCTTACTTACCAAAAAGGCCCTTAACCTTTAAAAACATAAAATAGAAAAACTTTTAATAAGCAAGCTCATGAGCGCGTGGTTAGAAACGAGTCCAAATCTTTTGTCTCATCAATTGCGCTCTACTTTATACTCTACCAATAAAACTTGGACAGTTAGCCTTTCTCATTAAATAAGAGAGGCTAACTCATTAAAGTAAGAGTTATCTTATTTAATGAGAGAAGCTAGTTGTCCCAGTTTTATTGGTAGAGCACAATTAATAAGACAGAAGATTTAAACTCAGTTAGACTAGTTATTTTTAAAGTTAATGGGCTTTGAACTTGAAGCAGTTTGAACAAGCCATGCTAATGCAAGTAAAAATAGAGAAAACGGGGGATGTTGATGTAAATACGTGATGCGTTGCTTTTAGATGAGTACAAATGATTGGAAAGAGAAAGACACGTCCTTGCCACGTCAGGTCAAGATATGCCAACGAATATTATTAGTGGAATTTTCACCGCTACGGTACCTGCTAAGTTTTTATTTAAATTTTATAAGGTAGAGAAAATTTCAATTAATGCCTTCGATGGGTTTATCATAAATATTTTGGACAATTATTTGTTTACATGAATAGTACAACGTAAATTATAAACAATTAAAAGAAAAGTGAACAATTCTTTTTAACTATATAATGTACACTTTACAAGAATAATACAACGTAAAAATATAATTTTTTTTAATACATAAATATAATATTTGTTTTTAGTATATGACATTCGCTCAAAGGTGATAATTTTTTATCATCTAATTAAAATATTAAAAGGTTTTTGTTTGCAATGATCTAATAAGACCCACTTAAAAAAAAAAAAAAAAAAAGTTCTACCACCTTTAGAAAAAAGACCTCACCTTATTATAAATTTAGTCAAATTAAGAGGTGTCCTTAAAGCAATTATTAATAAATTATTTTTAAAAAGTTTTTATATTACTTTTATGGAAAATTAAAAATATTAATTGTTTTCGTTTTGGGTAAACTATAAAGTTAGTCTATATTATTTACATTATATGTCAATTTGGTCCCTAACTTTCAATTATGAGTTCCTAATCTTTTCAGCGTGGTGTCAATTTAGTCCCTGCATCTAATGGCAATTGATAGAAAAAACTGATGTGTTAAACAGAATAACAAAAAAAATTTTCATACCACATAAAATACGAACTGTACCACCACATCAGATTTTTTTTTTTTAGGCTGTGTTTGTTTTGTGTAAAACATTTTCCGGAAAATATGTATTTTCCGGAAATGTTATTTTCCGGAAAAGGAAAATATTTTTAAGTGTTTGGTTGATTTATGAAAATTGTTGTGGAAAATATTTTCATGTGTTTGGATGTATTCGGAAAATGTTATTTTCCGAAAATTTTTTCACATTTTCTTAGCATCCAAACAAATTTTATTACAAAAAATTTCAACACCACAACCAATTCAACAACAAATTCCGGCAATAAAAACACAACAACACAACAACAATAAATTCCGGCGACAAATTCCGGCAACAACACAACAACAACAACACCAAATTCCGGCATCAACAACACAACAACCACAACAATAAACATTCAGTTCATCAAAAAAAAAAAAAAACAAAAACAACAATCAAACTTAAAAAAAAAAAAACGGAGAGATCGAGGAAGACGTCGACGACGGCGCGGCGCGGCGCGGTGCGACTCGCTGGTGCGAAGAGCGCCGAAGGTTGACGAGATCGAGGGCGATGGTTCGAAGTCGAGGTCGAAGGCGATGGTCGTCGATCTTGGTCTGGGTCGACGGTCTGGGTCTGGGTCTGGGTCTGGGTCGAAGATCGGTGGGTCGTGGTTCTGGGTCTTCGTGGGTCGACGGCGAGTGGCGTTGGGTCGTCGGTCTTCGTGGGTTGACGCCGAGTGGCGGTGGGTCGCCCGGTCTGGGTCTTCGTGGGCTCTGGGTTCGTGGCTCTCTGTTCTTCTTTCTTCCTTCCTCTGTTTCTTCCTCTCTCTCTCTCTCTCTCTCTCTCTCTCTCTCAATTTTTTCCGGAAATAGTTTGAAGGGAAAATAGGTACTGAAATTGATTTCCGTTGGGTAACGGAAAATTTGGAAGTGATTTTCCGGAAAATAGAATTTTCCGGAACACCCAAACACGCGGAAATGGCGAAAATCATTTCCGGAAATGATTTTCGCCCGATTCAAACGCAGCCTTAATCCAAATTAAATTGTTGACGTGTGAGTCTAAAATCCTAAACTCCCTTAACATTCCAGCCATTCTACATAAATTACTACGTTGGATCCAAACTAATGGTCATTAACGTTCAGGTAACAGTATATTACATTATTAAAAAAAATAAAAAACTTTACATCAGCCGACCACATGAAATCGTCTTATGCTAAGGATATCAAAATCATCACAACCAATCCCTATTTTCACTCCTTTTTTTTTTTTTTTTTTTTTTTTTTTGAATCAGCTACAGCCACACACTTTTGACACTCTTTATCAAACCTCTAGTTTCACTATTGCTTTTAGGTTTTATTATAAGATCACCATCAACAAAAAGTCACGTGAATGGTAAGTCAAGTGATTTTTTTTTTTTAACTAAATATTATTGGTAAAAAAAACTTATTTTAAAATTTATTAGTGCTTATTTTTATAATTTAAAAATTATTAATTATTTATTTATAATGCCATCGGTTCAACCATCGGTCTAACCCCAATCGGACCAAAAAACCAAGAACTACTTTCTAATCCAATTCTTTGATCGATTCGATTTTTAAAACTATGCTAAATCATAAGGGGTAAATTACGATTGAAACCCATGTCATAAAACACAAAATAAAAAATATCATGTTTAAGCATATTTAATGATTGATTCTCAAACCATAACCATATCAATTGGATAAAACTTAAGGAAATTAAGTTAAACAAAAGACAAAAAAATACACAAAACTTATTCAATTTTATGGAAAAAAAAATTGGATTAAATGAATACAAACCTGGAAGGTTGTAGGTAGAAGAATAGAAGAATAGAGAAAAAAAAAACCATATGGTAAGTATTTATTATGAATTATTTGATATATATATATATATATATGTGTGTGTGTGTGTGTGTGTGTGTGTGTGTATACTCCACAATATTTTTCCATGTCATAAAACACCCAAAAAAAAAAAAAAATCATGTCTAAGCATATTTAATGATTGATTCTCAAACCATAACCATATAAATTGGATAAAACTTAAGGAAATTAGGTTAAACGGAAAAAAAAAAAAAAAACAAAACAAAACAAAACAAAACAAAACAAAAAACAAAACAAAACACAAAACCTATTCAATTTGATGGAAAAAAAAAATTAAAGTAAACAAATACATACCTGCAAGGTTGTAAGTAAAAGAAGAGAAAAATAGAGAAAAGAACCATATGGTAGGTATTCATTATGAATTATTTGATACACACACACACACTCCACAATATTGAAGAAGTTAATCATATGAACAAAAAGTTTAATGTTAATCTAATTTGTGGAAGTGTGAAGTAGAATTTTTTTTTTTTTTTTTGGTGTATTATGTTTGCTTATTTTTATTTTATTTTATTTTTTTAAGTGTAGTAATATAATTGGAAAAAAAAAAAGGATTAGATATATACAAGAAGTTTAGTTTTTTTTTTTTTTTTTTTTTTTTTTTTTTGAGAATAAACATTGAAGAAGTTGATATGAATAAAAAGCCTAATGTTATTTATACACACTCCACAATATTGAAGAAGTTGATCATATGAACAAAATACTCTAATGTTAGTCTAATTTGTGGAAGTGTGAAGCAGTAATTTTTTTTTTTTTCATGTACTACGTTTGTCTTTTTTTTTTCTTTTTTTTTTTATTTTTTATTTTATTTAGTGTAGTAACATAATTTAAATAAAAAAAAATATGGATTAGATGTTGTAGGGTCACAATTTTCAAACCAAGACCAAAGAAGAATTGGGCGATAGTCTGATGAGCTCAATACAATAAATTTGTAGAGAGTGAAATGAAGAACTAGGCTTTAGTGAAGTTCAATAATGGTTAGTATGGATTTGAAAGAGGAACATGCAAGTAAGACATATAAGAATGACTGAAACTGTCATCCGAGAAGGCAAATTATGATATAAATCAATAAAAATGATTAGCAACCCAGTTATGAGTGCTATAGTAGTCTTTTTCTATTTTTTTCCAATCCCCTTCTCATGGAGGGCTCTTTACATTATATAGTTCCTTTCAATCCATCTTGATCATACACTTGTTGGTCATCTAAGCCTTCACTTGAGTGCATGTCTCATCAGACACCTCCTTTGGCCCATTTGTGAGTTGCAATGACCAAGGAAACACCGTTCAGGGGTCTTCTCCACATAAATGCGGCCAGAAAAGTAACTACAATGCATTTAATGCGGTAGCAGCAGCTTTCCCTTAGATATTTCCTAGCCTCCTTTACTCTTGCATGTCTCAGAGGTATTTCTCCACCACTAGAGATTCTATGGAGATCATTCTTATAGCTGGAATTCAAACTTGAGGCTTATTAACCATTGCCGAGGATAGATTACTACTCGGATCACCTTTTACTTATTTCTTACTCATCAGACTTTAAATTCGAATTTCTCTACTCTATTTGTCTCTCCTTGGACATAATAGTGCCTTCAGATAAAGCCCAAGGCCCAATATATGAATTTTTGGGCCCTTCTCCCCCACAATAGCCCCCCAAAAATTCTGATTTTTCTCTTCCCTTTCATCCAAGGAGAAAAAGAGGGGCTTTGATCTTAAAGAGACAAGTTCATTTATTTCTCCAGCTTACACGTGCGAAAGCACCATTTTCCGCACTTCATAACTGCTTCTGATGCTTCGTGGTCTACGAATTACCATTTATGGCTCCAAGCGGCACTCTGTTCCCCGAAATCCAACGGTTGGGTACAGATCGAACGGCTGGGCTTTTCTTCTAGAATTCTGAGCTGGGTAATTCCCGCTTACTTTTCTCCCACTATATAAAGCCTTCAGGTGACTCATTTCTTCTTTACTTTGCAAATTTTCAGAAACTCTAGAGAACTTCAGTGCTCTTACTCACAAAACACTCTAAACTCCTTTGCCTTCACAATTCTCTCTCTAAGACAATTGTAAGAGATCCTTTCCAAAGGATCGGGGTTAGCACACTTACCTTTGTAAGTTTCCATTTCCCTAGACTCCTATCTTCTCCTCGGCCTTTTTAGTTCTTGTTTCTTCGCTTTGGAATTTTAGTCGCTTTTCTAGAGTTGCATAAATGGGTAGATTCGAGAGTTTAATGGATACCCCTGGTTAAGATAGAGGCCTCTAAACAAAGATTCCATATTCCCCAGGAGGTCGGCCTACGATATTGCTCTCCGGAGAAAATCGTTACACATAGAGAGGTGGGAGAGGTCATTATCCCCATAATAGCCTTCTTAGAAGGAGGGATGACCCTTCCCATGGGTAGGATAACCCGGGACTATCTCATAAACCATAGGCTGTGTCCCCACCAATGTGCGCCTAACATGTTTAGGGTCTTAGGCTGCGTTGATGCTCTCATCGAGCATCTCAGGTTAGGACTTACTTGGCATAACATGGTCCACATGTATGAGTGTCATTCCTAAGCTGACGGTGGGTTTTACCTCAAGTCTAGGTCCCCCGTTGTCAGGCTCATTTCGTGCCTCCCTAAATCCAACATAGGGATGAAATATGACTACCTCATTATTTTGGGGGCATGGCATGACAGTCTCTATTGCCCGACCCAAGAGAGAAAGCCAGATAGGATACCTTAAAGTTAGGTTCCTTAGTAAAAGACTTAGATTTTTAATCCTGCCCATGTCCTTTATTTTATTTTTGTTTGATAATGAACCTCAGTCATCTAATTGTGTTTGATTTCCTGGTTTGTTTTTGCAGATAGGAGGCAAGTCGCTCCTCGACTAAGTTTCACCAATGTTGAGGCCCTCAACTACCTACTCCGATCAGAAATCTTTGTGAGCGAGGACCGACAGTTGCGGGCTGTACACCTAATTCTGAAGTTTGCCCCCATATCGAAGATATTCCAAGAGGTCGGCCACGCCATCCGAGTTAGTGATCCTCGGATAAACCGTATTGATGTATCCAAACCGGACTTCTTGGCCCCACACGACCTTCCTCCTGTCATAGTCCGAGGTCATCAGATTCCTCCTCAACTCGTAGTACCACTACAACAAATCCCTCTCGGAGTAGTAGTTGCAGTGGAAGAGGGAATTGCATCCTCGCACTTGTCTTTGGACGAGGAGATAGATCGGTTTCATTTCAGAGAGGAAGAATTCACAAGAGAACCCTGTAGAGCTCTTGGATTCTGAAACTGAATCTGACAAGCTCTCTTCTGCTCGCCCTTCAAAGCCAATCGTTACTCCGATTGATTCAAGCCCTGAGGGAGAGGAAGAGATGGAGCAGCAGAAGAAAAGGTCCAGCTTGAGGAGTTTAATGGCTAATAGGAACAAGGGGGCAACTCTGGCAGAACCCCTTAAGGTCCTAATTCCTGCCAAGCTTCCTCCTCCTCCTCCTGCCAACCTCGGATCACGCGTTGATCTTGATCTGAAGAAGAAACGGCCAGTGCAGGAGTTAGAAGAAGGGGATGTGCTTCCTTAAAGGGTCACCAAACAGCAAAAAACCAAGGACCTTAAAGACAAGAGGTCCAAATCCGTCGACAGTTAGATGACGTTGAGGTACGCTACCAATAGCGCATGTGGGCCCCTGTGATAGAGATGGACGGGGCTCCTATCCCTTATGACCCTACCATAAGGGAATCTAGCAAAGGACACGCCACCTACCTGGCCCAGGCCTTGGAGCAGCTCTCTTTCTCCCTCGGGACATAGATGCCCTCAAGCGGACAAGGCAACTAGATTTGTTCATGTCTCTGAGAAAGGACCTCGTTGTGGTAAGCAAGCTTCTACTAATGCTTTAATTCGCAAATGTGTACCCTTTATTTTATTTTATTTTATTTTATTTTTTATTTTTACATAGGTTTCCTAACCGTTTTGCTCATTTCATGTAGGTCACCTAATAGGTCTATGTTGTCGAAGAGTGGGTACGAAGCACCTATCACAAACTTGACGCTGAGTCCCACTTTCGGCGCGAGGTAGAGAAGGCGCTTGGGGCCAAGAAGGAGGAAAAGGCCCAGTTGGTTGAGAAGCTGAAGACCTTAGAACATAAGCGTTCTAGCGCCCTAGCAGGGCTGAAGAATGCTTAAACTCAGGCTAAGGACCAACGAAAGCAGCTGTACATGATAGAGATCAACTTGGAAACCCAAAAACAGCTAGTCTCGGACCTCAGGGCTGAGCTACAGAGGGTCAGGGATGCAGCAAAGGAGGCAAACCAGGTGGCCAAGGAAAATACTAAAGCTGTAGTGGCCGTGGCCTATGAGCAGGGGGTGGAAGAGACAGAAAAGAGGCTGATTGAGGAGGTGGCCGAAGTTTGCAGGGACTATTGCACTATCTCCTAGACAGAGGCGCTAAATAGTGCGGGAGTCCCTGTTGACTCCAACTTGAGAAAAGCTGAGAACATATACTTCCCTGAGCATATTCGAGAAGTTCTAGCCGATCTCCCTCCTACTACTGCTCTCCCTCTTACACTCCCTAAGCAAGCCCTTGATGCTCAAGCCCATACCGTGGGTACCGAGGCACCCTTGGTGGAGGTTGGAAAGGGCAAGGAGCTCCCAACCTCAGTTAAAGATGCCCCTTTTGATGACAATATTCCCATTAGGGACATGGTCTCACAAGCTAAGGCGGCAGAGTCCAAGTCTGATGCTGGAGATGCCAAGCTCAAAGCCACCGAGTCCAAGAAGAAGTAGCTGTAGCGTTCTATTTATTATTATTATTATTATTACTACTTTTATGTATTTTTTTTTGCTTGTCATCACCATTTTTGTTGTGGGCTCCACTATTGTCTATAATGACAATACTTTTCATTAATGAATGAAATTATCTTTCTATTTCTTGTATTTTTATTACATATACTATCAAGTTTACTGCCATTATAGATAATCTTGAATTGTCGTTGCTTTAGCTTGAATAGAGTCAATAACAACACCTTACCAATGATGCAAGTAATTTAACTAAGTACTGACAAAAGTTGGTTTGTATAAGTTAGTAGTAAACTTAGTAAATAATGGAAGAGAAAGTTGCCTTTTACACTTTTCAATACTTAAGCAAATAATTAAGGATCTTGCCTTACTCGAAGATGTCAATTTAAGGACTTGGTTAGGGCTTTAGACATATTTTGGTACTTAGTAACTTTACATGAATTGGGCTCTATCTAACATTTACAAAGAATGCCACTGAGTGTTAATTTCTCCCAAGCATGTGGTCCGAGAGACCTAACATGACTTAGGATCTGTTTAAACTCTTATAAAGAATGCTAGTGTATTAATTACCCAAAAGCATTTGGTCTAAGGACTTCAGTCATGACTGAGTTTAAGTTTAAATACTTATATAAGTTGTAATGGAGTGTTAACTACTCATATCATCTGCTCCGAGGACTTCAGGCATGACTGAGTTTAATTTTAAACACTTATATAAGTTGTAATGGAGTGTTAACCAATTCATATCATTTAGTCCGAGGACTTTAGGCATGACTAAGTTTAAGTTTAAACACTTATATAAGTTGTAATGGAGTGTTAACCAACTCATATCATCTGGTTCGAACACTTCAGGCATGACTGAGTTTAAAATTAAACACTTATATAAATTGTAATAGAGTGTTAACCAACTCATATCATCTGGTCCGAGGACTTCAGGCATAACTGAGTTTAAAGTTAAACACTTATATAAGTTGTAATGGAGTGTTAACTAACTCATATCATTTGGTCTGACGACTTCAGACATGACTGAGTTTAAGTTTAAACACTTATATAAGTTATAATGGAGTGTCAACCAACTTATATCATCTGGTCCGAGGACTTCAGGCATAACTGAGTTTAAAGTTAAACACTTATATAAGTTGTAATGGAGTGTTAACTAACTGATATCATTTGGTCTGAGGACTTCAGACATGACTGAGTTTAAGTTTAAACACTTATATAAGTTGTAATGGAGTGTCAACCAACTCATATCATCTGGTTCGAGAATTTCAAGCATGACTGAGTTTATGTTTAAGCACTTATATAAGTTGTAATTGAGGCATGACTGAGTTTAAGTTTAAACACTTATATAAGTTGTAATAGAGTGTCAACCAACTCATATCATCTGGTTCGAGAACTTCAGGCATGACTGAGTTTAAGTTTAAACACTTATATAAGTTGTAATGAAGTGTCAACCAACTCATATCATCTGGTCCGAGGACTTCAGGCATGACTCAGTTTAAGTTCAAACACTTATATAAGTTGTAATGGAGTGTTAACTAACTCAAATCATTTGGTCTGAGGACTTCAGGCATGACTGAGTTTAAGTTTAAACACTTATATAAGTTGTAATGAAGTGTTAACCAACTCATATCATTTAGTCCGAGGATTTCAAGCATGACTGAGTTTAAGTTTAAACAATTATATAAGTTGTAATTGAGGCATGACTGAGTTTAAGTTTAAACACTTACATAAGTTGTAATGCAGTATTAACCAATTCATATCATCTGGTCCGAGGACTTCAGGCACGACTGAGTTTAAGTTTAAACACTTATATAAGTTGTAATCGAGTGTTAACCAACTCATATCACCTGGTCTGAGGACTTCAAGTACGATTGAGTTTAACTTTAAACACTTATATAAGTTGTAATGGAGTGTTAACCAACTCATATCATCTGGTCCGAGGATTTCAGGTATGACTAAGTTTAAGTTTAAACACTTATATAAGTTGTAATAGAGTGTTAACCAACTCATATCATTTGATCCGAGGACTTCAGGCATGACTAAGTTTAAGTTTAAACACTTATATGAGTTGTAATAACAAAAAATACAAAACCCTTGTGTAATAGATAAACATATTGATCGAGAAAAAACTCGTTAATAATAATACCTTTTAAGGCTGTTTACATTCCATGGACGTGGTATTACATGATCATCTAAATCTTCTAGAAAATATGCCCTGATGCCAGCCTCTAAGGTAATACGGTATGGTCCTTCTCAATTTGGTCCTAATTTTTCCTATGCTAGGTTCTTTGCAGTGCCCATAACTTTCCTTAACATCACCAAGCATTAATGGTCTCAGCTTCACGTTGGCATCATAACCCTGTTTGAGCTTATGTTGGTAATATGCTAATTGGACCATTGCATTTTCTCTCCTCTCTTCAATTAGGTCCAAATTCTTTTTAGCTGCTCATTATTATTTCTCGGACTGAATGAACTGGTTCTTAACGTTGGGAAACCAGTCTCCAAAGAGATAATAGCCTCAACCCTATAAGTCATTGAAAAGGGGGTCTCCCTAGTAGATCTATAAGGTGTTGTCCTGTACGTCTAGAGAACATGTGGCAATTCTTCCACCCATCTCCCCTTCGTATCATCTAGAATTTTCTTTAATCCGTTTACTATGACCTTGTTAACAGCCTCCGCTTATCCATTCCCTTGGGGATAAGCAAGGGTAGAATATCTATTCGTGATTCCCAATTTACATCAATAACTTCTGAACGCTTTGCTATCAAACTGAAGGCCATTGTCTAAGATGAGGGTATGAGGAATCCCAAACTGAGTGACAATGCTTCTTCAGACAAATCTCTTGGCATCCACATCTCTGATGTTCGCTAGGGGTTTAACTTTGACCCATTTGGTGAAATAGTCTGTGCTGACCAGCAGGTATCTCTTTTTTCTAGCTGCTTTGGGGAATGTACCCACAATGTCTAAGCCCTATTGAGCGAATGGCCAAGGGCTGGATAGTGGATTAAGGATTCCCTCCAATTGGTTTATGTTTGGTATGAACCGTTGGCACTGATCACATTTTTTCACATATTTGTGAGTCTCCCTTTGCATATTTGGCCACCAATAGCTTTGGGTGATAGCTCTATGTTCTAAGGATCTACCTCTAGTATGGCTTCCGTAAATCCCTTCATGTAGCTCCTTGAGGAGTAATTCAGTTGTTTCAAGATGTACACATATCAGATATGGTCCTGAAAATGAACATTTATATAATTTCTGGTTCTCGGACAGCCAGAACCGAATAGCTTTTCTTCGTACTTTGTTAGCTTCTAACTTTTCTTCAGGCAGGGTATCTTCTTTCAAGAATAGAATTATAGGGTCCATCCAACTAGAGCAAGGTCCATCCAACTAGGCCTTGCTCTGATCTAGTGGACTCAGACTATCTCTCTTCTCATCTCTGCGGGTTTGTACAAGTTCTCTGTGAGGATAATCCGAGGTAGATTCTGCGCCAAGAAGGTCGTAAGTGTGGCTAGGGAATCAGCATGTGTGTTTTTGCTTCTGGGGATGTGCAACAAGTTGAAAGATTTGAACTCTGATTGCAGGTGTCTAACTTAACTCAAGTACTCTTGCATTCTTTCATCTTTCACTTCGAATTCTCCTTTTATTTATCCGACGACTAGCCTTGAGTCTGAGAACATCTCCACTACCTTTCTGCCCATTTTTTGAACCATGGTCATTCCCATCAATAGAGCTTCATATTCGGCCTCATTATTTGAAGCCGAGAAGTCCAACCTCAATGACTTTTCAATGGTAATTTTCTTAGGGGATACTAGCATTAACCCCACTCCGGAGCCTTTATGATTCGCTGCACCATACACGTACACTTCCCAGGATAAGGGACCTCGTTGGGAAATCATGCTAACCGATTTTTCATCCATGATTTGTGTCGTTGCTTTTTCCTCAAAATATGGTTTAGTAAACTTGGCCATAAGATCCGCAAGGACTTGGCCCTTGATGTAGGTGCGCGGCATGTATTTGATGTCAAAAGCTCCTAAAACCATGCCCCATTTAGCGATCCTTCTAGTGTAATGAGCACTTCGTAGTATGGCTTTAAGTGGAAGTTGGGTGAAGATGACGACTGTATATGCTTGGAAATAATGGATCAATTTTCGTGTGCCATGTACTATTGCTAAGATGACTTTCTCCAGTGGAAGATAACGAACCTCGCCTCATGCAGCGACTTGCTCACATAATAAATTGGTTGTTGTACACCACGATCAACTCGTATCAATACCAAACTTACAACATAAGGGGCCACAGTGATGTAGGCAAACAAAACTTCATCTAATTCAGGACTGGACATGATAGGTGGCCGAGCAAGATATTATTTAAGTTGCTGGAAAATTAAGGCACATTCTTCAATCCATTCAAACCCTTTCCACTTGTTAATCAACAAGAAGAAAGGTCTGCATCTATCTGCTGACCAAGAGATAAATCGATTCAAAAGCAGCGGCCATTCCGGTCAATTTCTGAACCTTTTTAAGATTCTAAGGTGGTTTCAAACTGCTAATAGCCTTTATCTAGTCAGAGTTGACCTCAATCCCCCTGTGTGTTACCATATAGCCCAAGAATTTGCCTGATCCTATGCCGAACGAGCACTTGGAAGCGTTTAGATGCAACTTATATTTTCTAAGAACTTCAAAGATGTTTCCAAAGTCTCCCACATGCTCAGAGACCACTTTGCTTTTCACTACCATGTCATCGATGTAGACTTCAATATTCTTACCCAACTGTGGCTCAAACATCCTCGTCATCATTCTTTGGTAGGTAGATCCCGTATTTTTCAAACCAAATAGCATCACCTTATAGTGGTAATTTCTAATGGGGGTAACAAAAGTAGTTTTCTCATAATCATCCAGGGCTAATGATATTTGGTGATACCCTTGAAAGGCGTCCAAGAAGCTCATCTGAGGATGGCCTACAGTTGCATCAACTAACTAATCTATTTTAGGCATAAAGAATGGATCTTTCGGGCAAGTCTTATTTAGGTTTGTGAAATCTACGCACACTCGCCACTTCCCACTCTTCTTTTTCACCACTGTAGTATTAGCTAACCATTCAGATTATAAAAAAAAAAAAAAAAAAAAAAAAAAAAAAAAAAAAAAAAAAAAAAAAATTCCTTAATAGCTCTAGCCTGCTTGAGCTTCGTTACTTCCTCTCGTACTACGTCAGAGTGTTCCTTAGACGGGTGCCAAGGAGACTGTTTCTTAGGGGTGACCAATGGGTTGATGTTCAAATGGTGACAAATGAATTTTGGATCCACCCCTAGGGCTTCGTAAGCATTCTAAGCAAACACATTGACATTTCGCTTAAGAAATTCTAGTAACACCTCTCTCTCTTGAATGGGTAATTGAAACCCAATTTGAAAGAACTTCTCAGGATCGTTGCCAATAACAATTTTTACTAAATCTTCGCATTTTGCCTTCTCAGCTGAATCGTCGATGGGCAACACCGGATATTTTAACTGGTATAAATCCTTTCCAGCAGAGGCCGAGGACTCTACCTCAAGTTTATGTTGGATGGCGGCCACTAAGCACTGTCTGGCCATACTTCCAAAACCTCCTTAACTTGGCCTTTGTATGGATATTTAACCTTTTGGTGCAAAGTAGAAAAGACAGCCCCTAGTGTATGAAGCCAGGGTCTGGCTACAACCACAGTGTAGGGTGAGTATGCGTCCACAACAATGAAATTAACTTCTACTACTTCTGAACCAATTTACACAGGTAGTCAGAATTGGCCTTTTAAGATGACGACCTTCCCATTGAAACTCACCAGGGGAGAGCTGTAAGGCGTTAAGTCCATGGGATTTAAATTCAGCCCCTTGTATAAATCAGGATACATTATCTCGACTTCACTACCTTGGTCCACCATTTCTCTCTTCACATCATATCCCCCAATCCTAAGGGTAACCACTAGAGCATCATCATGGGGCTGTATGGTTCCAATTTTATCCTCATCCGAGAAGCCTAAAACAGGTTGAATTTCTATTCTACTACTTTTCATATCTTGGTTAGCGTCCTTAGCGGATAGCCGAGCCACAAACATTACCCTAGACGGACATGATCCAGTTCTCCCTAGTGCAGCGAAGATAACATTTATTGTTCCCAGGGGGGTTTGGAAGAGTCATCTCTACGAGATTCTGAGCTTGCCTGGCTGCTTGGACCACTGGAATGGCGTAAAAGTTGTTTTAATTTACCTTCACGAACAAGCTGGTCTAGGTGATCCCACAAACTCCTACAATCCTTTGTGGTGTGTCCATAATCTTGATGGTATTGGCAATATAGGTTGTGATTGCGCCTTTCAGGATTTCCCACCATTTTACTTGGCCATTTAAAGAATGGCTCATTCTTGATCTTCTCCAGAACTTGATGCATCGGCTCTCGGAACACGACATTGATTGCTTGAAGGTTTGATGATCCTAATTGCCAAACAAAATCCCTACGTGGTTTGTTATTGTTGTACTGATCCGACCTGGAATCCCTCCTTTCCTGAGGGATAACCTTATCATTTCCTTTCCCTTACTGTTGATATTCTTCAACTCTTTTATACTTATCAATTCGATTCATGAGCTAACACACGTTAGTAACGGGCTTACCAATCAAGGATTTTCTTAAACCGTGCTCAGCTGGAAGGCCGAGCTTAAAAGTACTGATGGCCACATCGTCAAAATCACCTTCAATCTCATTAAACATCTCCCAATAACTGTCGGAGTATGTTTTAAGATTCTCCCCTTCTTGCATGCTCAAGGATAGGAGGGAAGCCAATGACCGAGGAACTCTCCTGCAAGTCACAAACCGGGAGCCAAATGCTTGAGTGAGCTCATGAAAGGAGTTTATAGACTCTGCCTTTAAGCCATCAAACCATCTTATCATGATAGGTCCGAGACTAGATGGAAAGACTTTGCACGTCAAGGCCTCATCCTTAGAATGGACAGCTATTCTCTGGTTGAAATGGCTCACATGCTCAACAAGATCTGTTTGTCCGTCGTAAATGGTGAATGTTGGCTGATGAAAACGCTAGGGAAGTCTTGCTCCCTCAATCTTACACGTGAAGGGAGACTTAGAGATTTGGTTTAAGGCTCTGCTCAAAGCATCGTTTCCTACGCCCCTATGTGGCGAGCTTCTAAACTGTCGCTCGTTATGGTGTTCCTCTTCAAAGGAGAAGAAATAGTGCCTGTAACTAGTGTCTCTTTCATCATTAGAAGAAATATCACTGTCAGGGGAAGCTCGCCTCCTTTTTGCATGGTGTAATTCCCTTTTCAACTGGTCAATCTCCAGCTGCATGCCCCTATTGCTCTTCGCATGGGAGATATGGCTTTCACCTTGAGGCTGACTCCTCTCAATGTGTGTAGTGTGTACACTTCCTTCACGGTCACCTCTCTATTTAAGGTTGAGGAAAAGATCACCATGCTGGGATTCCCTCGACTCTACTTGTTGTGGACTTGGTTCTGCCATAATTGACTGTCACCTTCACTATAACACAAGCCACTTCCCACAGACAGTGCCAATTGTAGGATCACGATTTTTGGCCCAAGCCCAAAGAACAATTGGGTGATGGTCTGATGAGCCCAATACAATAAATTTGTAGAGAGTGGAATAAAGAACTAGGCTTTAGTGAAGTTTAATAACGGTTAGTATGGATTTGAAAGAGGAAAATGCAAGTAAGATATATAAGAATGACTGAAACTGTCATCCAAGAAGGTAGATTATGATCTAAATCAATAAAAATGATTAGCAACCGAGTTATAAGTGCTACAGTAGTCTTTTTCTTTTCTTTTCTTTTCTTCTTCTTCTTTTTTTTTTTTTTTTTTTTTTTTTTTTTTTTTTTTTTTTTTTTTTTTTTTTTTTTTTTTTTTTCTGATCCCCTTCTCATGGAAGGTTCTTTAAATTATATAGTTCCTTTCAATCCATCTTGATCATACACTTGTTGGTCATCTAAGCCTTCACTTGAGTGCATGTTCTATCAGACACCTCCTCTAGCCCCTTTGTGAGTTGCGGTGACCAAGGAAACACTGTTCAGGGGACTTCTCCACATAAATGTGGCCAGAAAAGTAACTGCAATGCATTTAATGCAGTGGCCATGATAAGTTACTACTCAGACCACCCTTTATTTATTTCTTACTCGTCAGACTTTAAATTAAAATTTCTCTACTCTATTTGTCTCTCCTCGGACATAATAGTTCCTTCGGATAAGGCCCAAGGCTCAATATATGAATTTTTGGGCCTTCTTCCCCACAAATGTATACACTCCACATTGAAGAAATTGATATGAACAAAAAGTCTAATATTAGTCTAATTTGTACGTGGAAGTGTGAAGCTGAAATTTTTTGTTTGTACTACTTATCAACTTATAAATTATAATAAGAAAATGGTTATTAGATGAAGAATTTGGATTATAATCAAATTAAGATTTTTATTAACTTAGAAATGATAGGAGAAGAAGATAAGAACAATATATATATATATATATATATATATATATATATTTTTTTTTTTTTAAATCTAAAAATAATTTTTCAATTTTGTGAAGCCATTTGACACTATCATGACTTCTAAACCAGACTTTTATTATATACTATATGATATAATATGATATACATATGTACAAATTCTGTGTTCTAGCCATTAATTACTACCTTTACAAACTTTTTTTTTTTTGGTATTCACGAGCTTTACAAACTTAATTGCCTTTATGCGTAGAAGTGTATAAAAATATAAAAAAAATTATGTAAGACTAAATTTTTGCCATTTTATGTAGTAAGACTAGATTGTTTCCTATTAAAGTTATTTTTAGTAATTAACAAAGTTAGTAATGTAAGAAATAAAGTTTGATTGGAAGGTGTAAACTTTGGGGAATGAAAAGGTTACTTGAGATGTGTAAAGGGTGAAATGTATTAAGCCTATAGGGGAGATGTATATCCATAAGTGTACTCATTATTACAACCTTATCTCATAAATTCTACAAACATTCCACGGTCCTGTATATATATGGGATTACTTTACTGTTATTGTACACATATCGAAGAGAGATCAAAGGAATTGTGGATGACTACTTGAACATAAGAGTTTGTCAATATATATTTCTTGTTTTCTTCTTACTTTGTTTTCTCTATTTCTATCATTTCACAACACGTTATCAGCATAAGTCTGTACCCAATTTCAAAAGGAAGTTGTAATCCCATTGTTCTTCAAACATCAAAGATTATTTGTGTAGTTCTCTCAACTCATTGTAAGTTTTCTTTTTAAGGAATTAGTAATTATCCTATTTGTTTGTCTTTACGTTTTATGCTCATAATTTTAGTGATTTTTAATTGATTAAAAATTTTATGAGATTCGCATATCCTATTGTTGTATAATAGAAGACACATATATCATGTTTCGGATGTGCTTTTGCAGTAGCAATATCGAATGCATATATTCATAAAGTGTTATAGGTGTGGTATGGAAGGTCATTGGTCATGTACATGTAGTACTCCTAAACATTCGGTAGATTTGTTCCAAGCCTCCATAAAAGAAAATGAAAAGGGATTTGAAACGAACTTTGCTAGTCATAATGATCTTGAAGATCCTATGAATTATCTGGATTTTTCCAAATGGAGTGGATATGACTCATCTTGATATGTCGTTGATGGAAAATTTGATAATTTGATTAGTGATGGAAATCTCCATACCAGTTAATTGTTTTCTTTTATTATATTATTGCATTGTAATAAGTATGTTTACTTTGCTATGCTTTATTTACGTTTAAAATAATAAAGTTTAATTTATGTTTTGCATATATGAAGATGCATGGTTCTAATGGTAAAATCAATTCCAAGATGACTAGGAAAGATTTTTGTCTAACAAACAGTGCAACAACTCATATGGTCCTTAAAGATAAAAAAATATTGTCAAAATTTAAAATTATGCAAAGCCAATGTCAATACCATATCAAGTTTATTGAACTTAATTGAAGGATGTGGAAGAGCAATTATCATGTTGCCAAAGGGCACAAAACTTTTTATTGATGATGCTTTATATTCTTCTAAATCAACCAGAAATTTACTCAACTTTAAGGATATATGTTATAATGGTTATCATACTGAAACCAATAGCGAAGGCAATGAAGAATTTCTTTATATTACTTCAATAGTATCGGGCCAGAAGCTCATATTAGAAAAACTGCATATTTTCTTTTCTGGGTTATATTATATTACAACGAGGACAGTTGAAACAAATGTTGCAATACACTAGAAGTGTTCATACTCAAAGGTTTTTATGCTTTAGCATGATCGTCTTGGACATCCAAGATCAATAATGATGCGTCAAATTATTGAAAACTCTCACGAACATCTCTTAAAGAACCAAAAGATTCTTTTATCTAGTTATTATCCATGTAATGCATGTTCTTAAGGTAAATTAATTACCAAACCATCACATTCAAAGATTGTTGTTGAGTGTCCATCTTTTTCGGAAAGAATTCGAGGTGATATATGCGGACCAATACACCCATCTTGTAGTTTATTCAAGTATTTTATGGTTTTAATTGATGCATCAACCAGATAGTCACATGTATGTTTACTTTCTACTAGAAATGTTGCATTTGCTAGGCTTCTTGCTCAAATAATTAGGTTGCGAGCGCAATTTCCTAATTATCCAATTAGGAAAATTCATTTAGATAATGCTGGTGAATTCACGTCTCAAGCTTTTGATGACTATGGCATGTCAATTGGAATTGATGTTGAACATCCTATTGTCCATACACATACTCAAAATGGTTTAGCTGAACCACTTATCAAGAGACTTCAAATTATTGCTTGACCTTTGCTTGTGAAATCAAAATTACCAGTTTCTGCTTGGGGTCATGCTATTTTACATGTTGCATCATTGAAGCATGGAAGATCTATCGATGTTAAAGATAAAATTTCCCAGAAGAGAAAAGTACAAGAAAAACAAGTTGCAACCTATAAAGAAGCTATACCCAAGAAACAAGTTACATAAATAATTGATCTATCCAAAACTTATGAACAAAAATCTCTTGAAAATAAACCTCTTGAAGAGTTATTCCCGGAAGAGGATTAGGTACCTGAAAATAACGAGATCTCAATACATTATGTACGTACAGGAGAAATATGAGATATAAATAAAATTGTTGTCAACAACATATTTTCATATAAAGTTGCCCTTGATATTACCAGAAGTAATGATAATGAATATGAACCACAAATCGTTGATGAATGTCAACGTAGAAATGATTGGCCAATGTGGAAAGCGGAGATTCAAGCAGAATTAAATTCATTAAGTAAACGTGAAGTTTTTGGACCTATAGACCGAACACTTAAAGGTATAATGCCTGTTGGATACAAATGAGTATTTGTACATAAGCGAAATGAGAAAAATGAAATTATAAGATACAAAGCACGACTTGTAGCGTAAGGTTTCTCGTAGAGACCTAGTATTGATTATGAAGAAATATATGCTCTTGTAATGTACGCAATTACATTCAGATTTTTTATTAGCTTGGTAGCAAAAGAAAATTTGGATATGCAATTAATGCATGTTGTTACAGCATATATGTATGGATCATTAGATAATGATATCTATATGAAAATCTCTGAAGGATATAAAATGCCTGAAACATATAATACTATGTTCCAAAGTATATATTCTATCCAGCTACAAAGATCTTTATATGGGTTAAAGCAATCCGAACGCATGTGGTATAATCGCTTTAGTGAATATCTTTTGAAAGAAAGATTTGAGAATAATCCAATTTTGGCCATGTGTTTTGATCAAAAAATCAGAATCTGGATTTGCTATTGTTACAGTATATATTGATGATTTAAATCTTGTAGGGACTCTAGAAGAGTTAACAAAAATAGAAAATTGTTTAAAGAATGAATTTGAGATGAAAGATCTTGGTAAGACAAAATTTTGGCTTGGCCTGCAAATTGAACATCTTCCAAATGAAATTTTTATTCATCAATCAACGTACATAGAAAAAGTCCTAGAGCAATTTTACATGGATAAAGCTCTTCCTTTAAGCACCCCAATGGTGGGTTGGTCACTTAATGTCAAGAAAAATTTGTTTCGACTATAAGAAGTGTTGGGGTTTATGCTCTAAAATCCAATTTATTGGCATGTCATAAATAATTAAATTTTTTAATTATATGAGATTATCTATAAATGAACTAATGGGACATTATCATAGTCCATAAGATGCACTGTATGTGATTTAGTCACAGAAGATATAAATTACAAGTTCTTTATAGACTCAAAACGTAGTTCATAGTCGGTGATGAAATTGGGCGTTTCATCTACGAAGACTATAACAAATTATCTAAGATGATTTGTCTTGATCATGGAAGTGGAGATTTCTAGTTAGTATGTTGATATGTTTTAAGAGTTAAGATATATTGAACTGGACCGCTGTGAGATTTATTATTCTCCTAACAACTGTCAAATGAATAATAAATCTCACGACTTTTATTTACATGAACTCTTAATCCTGAGAGAATAATGGACTTGATCATGATGTGTAGGTTGCTTTGATATATTAGGAGTGAGATCTATAAGACACGATCAAAACGTCAGTATGTTGGGCAGTCACATTTAGTGTTGATGGAACATATATTTTCAAGATGGAATTCATAATCTCTTAACGGAGATACAAAATATTCTCCTGAAATAAGTTTAATAGGTTTAGTTATTCAGAGTGTTAGGCCTAACTACTTTAGTAAGGAGTTACTAAAGTATATATTTATGAAATTGGATTTCATAAATATATGATAAATAACTTAAAGGATTAAACCGGGTACTTAAAGATTAACATGTAGTAATCTTCAAAGTGGTAGTTTACATTCATGACTTTGTATTACTACGAATATTTTATGAAGAGGTTGTATGTATAATAAAGTCTTGAGATATAATTTATTAATAAAGCCTAGAGTGCAATTATATTTATATAGTAGTATTAAATATAATTAATGGTAACTTTAGACTTGTCAAAAGTTAACAGAAAAACCCAATGCCCATTGGAGCTAGTGTCTTATTGGTCTTTTTTGGTCTCACTCTAAGCCACACACTAAAGCCCAATTGAAAATATCCAAGACTAGCCTAATTAGATAATCAGTTAGTTATAAAGGAAAAAACATACAGAATTTTATTTTTAAGAGAGATATCATTGTGAAATGGTGTGAATGTGTAAGTGAAGCCACTCAATTATTCTCCCCTAGAAACTGATTGAAAGACCACACTTCTTGGGCGTAAAGTGGAATTGGAGTGAAAATTAAAAGTGTTCCCAAGCACTTCTAATCTTATGTTTTGAATTTCAGCGCACCAAGGTACGCTATCTTGTTCTTAAATTTTGAAATTTACATAGTGCATGTTATCAATCATGAATGAAATAAATCTATGTTTGTTGCTTCCGCTGTATGTTTTGTATGAGATACAAAACCAGATTTTTCAACAAGAAAATGGTGAAGAAACTCTTGGTCCTAAAGTACCATATCTTAGTGCAATTGGTGCTTTGATGTATTTTCTAAATTACACACGACCTGATATAGCATTTGCAGTTAACTTACTAGCAAGGTATAGTTTTGCACCAACTCGAAGACATTAGAATGGAATTAAGTATATTTTATGTTATCTTCGTGGGACTACTAATTTGGGATTTTTTTATCCAAATGTATCAAAACCACAATTAGTTGGATATATTAATGCAGGTTACCTTTCTGATCCACACAAAGGTCAATCACAAATAGGATATTTATTTACTTAAGGAAATATTGCTATTTCATGGAGATCTGTTAAGCAAACAATTTCTGCTACTTCCTCAAATCATGCAGAGATTATTGCAATTCATGAAGCGAGTCGTGAGTGTGTTTGGTTGAGATCGATAATTCAACATATTCATTAGAACTGTGGATTATCATCAATCATAAAAAGTCCAACAATATTATACGAAGATAATGCTACTTGTATCATTCAAATTAGGGAATAATATATCAAGGGTGATAGAAACAAACATATTGCACCAAAATTCTTTTATACACATGAGCTCCAGAAGAGTGGCTATATTGATATCTGTTGACACCCCATTTTGCAACCCGCATTTAACTTCACATAGAGGGCTACTTTCACTTTTAAATATGCATCTTGATTCTAGCCATTAGACTCATTTCACCAAAATAATCTTGATGTTATAACGATCAAATCGACTGGTCATAAGCCCTAATCGGACCATTAGATTGAAAGTTATCATCAAATCAAGTTTTAATGGCTAAGATGTACTATCACAAATTGAGTCCGACTATATGTGATTATGAACAAGTGATTTCAATTGGTTATAGGTGTAATCAATTTGAGATCAATGATGTGTCATAATTTAATTGGTTAGGACTACATTTTATGGTGAGGTTGCATACACCTAATTAATTAGATAGTTAAACATTAATTATTCAATGAGCAATTTGTGTAATTATCTTTTAATTAAAGTAAATTAGGAACCAATTAATTCTGAAATGGGAGTGATTGGAGCCATTTAATGTTAATTGGGAGCTAATTTGGGACCTATTAATGTTAATTATGCTGAAACCATTTTCTAACAAATGACCTCTGCTCACTATTTCATCAATATCTCTTAGAATATTTTGAATCTGTGAATGAGGTTAATTTTCCCAGAAACTAGACATCTGGGGCTTCAATTTGAGCATAAGAACGAGACAATTCCGATCAGAATTGGGTTAGATATGATTTTTCTAATTTGGCTCTACAAGCTGTTACAGCAGCTATGGGAAAACTGAATTTTGGCTTGCTCCCCACTCCCACCAATCTCTCCATTTAATGCACCAGATTTTTCCCAAGGCTAAAATGAGGTCTAGGTTCATAATCCTTGTCAACCCTCATTAAATGACCTTCCATTCATATTCCCTCCACTACTACTATATAAACCCTCCCCTCCTTCATTCTAAGAGACCAAAAAAAATCCCCTCTCTTCTCCTCTCTTGAGTTCTAGTGAAGTTGAGTAGTCTTGTCATATCTTGGTCTTCCTGAAACTCAAGGTATTGAGTGAGACTCACTCTCCCTCTCCTAGCTCTTCTTTTCCTCCACCCTTAGGATCTCCCTCAAAAGCCTCCTCCTCCACCATATGGATCTTGCATCAAGGTATAACCTCTTTCCCTAATTATTTTTTGTGTTACCATGATAAGGGTTTAAGATTAAAGCATGATAGTAATCATTTGAATATGTTTGAATGTTCTTAATTGTTCTTATATGTTCTTCACATGTTCTTGGTTGTTCATCATATGTTCATGCATAAACACTAGTTTTAATCTTAAATCTACATCAAAAATATGAAAAACATGTTTCTTTCATAATTCTTTCAAGTCCTTGAATCTAGGATATCACCATGCACACACATTCACTAGAATTTATTTGTCAATCCAAATGAAGTGCTTAATAAATTGAATTAGGGTTTATCACATGCACACACTTTAAATTCAACATGCAAATTGATTGATAACATATTGGATGATGTGATATGAATGTTGGCCACCATAGTCTAGAAGACCGGTTTCACCGGGCAAGGTGGGTGCCTAACACCTTCTCACCTTGTAACATAGCCTCCGAACTTAGATCAAGGGTTAGTAGATCAAATGCTTATCCTTGTAATTTTCAATTTCTAGATTGTAACTAGGAAACAAAGCCATGTACTTTATCTTAGATTGTATCTAGGATCAAAGCCATGTAATTTCCTATGTTCAATGTAAATTCAATTTCAAATTAATAAAATGAGGAATTTTTTTAATTATGGCTTTCTTATTTTTCCAATAATTAAATAAGTGGCGACTCCATTGTAAAACCCTTAATCTAAAGGGGAAAATATAACTAGTCGAACCTCCATTTTGAGGGGCAATAACACGACTCCACCCATTCACGTGGGTTTGGCCCAACATTCATTAAAACGGGCTGGGGACGCGGTCTCTCACAATATCAAGCAAATATGATCATGTGATAATTTGGCTGATATGTTTACTAAGCCATTACTAATTGCGACTTTTAAGAAGATGGTGCACAACGTTAGCATGCGTCGACTTAAGAATATTTTTACCACGAACAATGGAAATTCTATATACTCATGAGGGGGTGTAAATTTTCTAAAGGATGTGTGCTGATTATACTCTTTTTCCTTCGCTATGTTTTTTTCCCACTGGATTTTCCTTAGCAAGGTTTTAATAAGGCAATCCTAAAGCACTAGAAGTGATGCAAGAATATTGTACTCTTTCCTTAGCCAAAAATTTTTCCCATAGGGTTTTTCTTTGGCAAGGTTTTAACAAGGCATATTTTTAGAAAGTGATCATCCAAGGGGGAGTGTTAGAAATAAAGTCTGATTAGAATGTGTAAACTTTGGGGAATGAAAAGATTACTTGGGATGTGTAAATGGTGAAATGTTTTAAGCCTATAGGGGAGATGTATATCCATAAGTGTACTTATTATAACAACTTTATCCCATAAACTCTACAAGCATTCCAAGGTCCTATATATGTGGGATTACTTTACTGTTATTATACACACATTGAAGAGAGATCAAAAGAATTGTGGATGACCACTTGAATTTAAGAGTTTATCAATATATATTTCTTGTTTTCTTCTTACTTTGTTTTCTCTATTTCTATCATTTGACAACAAGTAATAATTTTATCCAAAGAGTAGTAATTAAATTCTAAAATATTTTGGTGACTCCGTACTAGGGAAAGAATAATGTTACTCTTTTTTTTTTTTTTTTTTTCGTGGTGGTTTTTTGCTCTAATTGACACAAAAATCTTATACAATATTCAGAAAGTGTATATACTCACGTTTTGAAGTTTGTGATAATGGAGTATTGTTTTTGATAAATTACTCTTATTTTTAGTATATTGTAAGTTAGTTTATTTATTTTGGGAGAAGGTAAATTGAATTTAAAAATCTTTAAAAAACAACTACATATTTTTTTGCAACGACCCCCGCTAAAACCTCTTGGTTGATTTGTTAAATGAAAAGTTAATGTCATCTGATAATAGTAATCTATCTAACTTGAATATAAAATATGACTATCATTTGAAAAATGGTTCAAAATCAATGGCGACTCTAGGAATTTTGTCCAGAGTGTTCCTGAACAAATCGAAATAGTAACATACCCTATTCCACTTGAAAAAAATTCGGATTATTTCGGTCTCTATTTCGGGTGTTTTGGGACATTTCAGTAAATACCGGCCGAAATTCAAGATTTGGCCGACATGAAATTTGTGCTTAAAAATAAATAGTTCTTAAAACCAAAATAAATTTGCATTCTGTATACCGAAAAACCTCAAAAGGAAAAAAATGAAAAGAAAACAAATGAACAAAGGTAATTGTACAATAAACTATAAATTCATTTGAAATATTAATAAAATTATTAATTATTGTTGTTTAGTTGTTTCATTAATTTGTTTGTCTTTTATAAACTATAATTTGTTGTATTATTGTTTCATTAATTATAAAATTTTTAATTTTTTTTTAGCCTAACATAATTTAATTTGTTTGTCTTTTATAATGTATTATTTAATTAAATCATTAATTATTGGTGTTTAGTTGCTTCATTAATTTTTTTTTACTAACTAGTGGAGGTCTAGCACACACTCCATTGTGCATTAACACACACCCATGTGCAAACACAGCCCCACCTCTATGCCTTTACTTCCCTAATTCAAATATCTCACCCCACACCACATAGCCCCATGGCCCCCATCTACCCTCACTTAATAGAGGGGAGCCAATCAGATAAATTCACAAATCACAACACACTAAAAGACAAAGTCACCAACATCAACTGACCAACACAATGACACACCAACGGATAAAGTAAAAAAAAAAAAAGGGGGGGGGGGGGTGCAAATAAATTGAATAATTATAAAGACTTAAAGACTAAAGAGAGAGAATCAAACTTAAAGACGAAAGAATTGAATAGTTATAAGAGCTCTCTTTCAAACCACAGCGGCACAGTCCACACTCCATAACAAAATCCAAAGATTAAGAGAGAAAAAGAGAGAGAAGTAAAGTGTAAAATATCTTGAGGGAGGCCTGAGGGGCGGCGTTGTGGGCTGTGGTAGCACATTGAGGCGTTGGAGGCGAGGAAGGATTCGAGGCCAAGCGTCAGCGTCACAAGCTCTGATCCAAGCTTAGTTGTTTGAGTTTCAGGCGAAGGCGTCGTCGTCGCGTCACGCCTATGTGCCTGATGATGAGGTTTCAGGCTGGCAGAGGCATAAGGTGTTGTCGTTGATGAGGTTTTTTTTTTTTTTTTTTTTAGGTGGTTTTTGATTTTAGGTTAGGTAAGTTTCTGATTTTAGGTTTTTTATTTTAATTGATGGACGTGTATTCGTATTGGGTTTTGGTTGGTTTTTTTTTTTTAATTTTTTTTTTTTTTGAGAATATGTTTGGGTTGGGCCTGTTAGGTATTTAGCTAATAATGTATTTTGATTTAAAAATTTGGTTGGGGTTGGTTTTGTTTAGGATTGATGTTGGGCTTTTTTTTTTTTGGGCTTGCTCTGCAACAATTTTTTTTTTAATTTCTTTTTTTAATTTTTATAGTTCAAAATTTGTTTGGCATAATAATTTTGAGGGTGTTCCTGATTTTGCTTGAGGGCGTTCCTATATATATATATATATATATATTTATGGGTAAACAAATAAAAAAATTTAATTATTATATATAATTTTTTTTTTCAGGTCAAGGTGTTCGTAGGAACACTCTGAACCCAACGTGGCACTGCCACTATTCAAAATCACCTGAAGTCAGTTCTAATTCATAATATTATAGTAGAAATTGATTGGATAACTTTATTGTTTCGTATAACCTTTTAACTAGATGTTATAATATTAATTAATTAATTAAATTCAAGATATGACTTATTATTTACTAGCATTATACCTGTGTGATACACAGCTTAATCAAAATTCATATGTAAATAGTTTTTCCTATATTAATTTACTTAAAATTAGATAATAGAGTAGATAATAAAAATAAATTACTATTTCACTTTTAAGTTATATAATGAATGCTTATTGTGTAAAACTAAGGTATTATAAAATGTATATATATGAAAGTTCGAAAATATGTTGAAAACACAAGAGCAATATAAACCCCCAATTAAAATTACAGCTCAATAGATTTTACACTAACTTAATACTAAGTGTGAAATAGTGTAAATGTGAGTGGATGAACAAATAAGCTACTTTAATCCATAAACTAAACAATACAGTAGTATAATGGAATATAAAAAAGTATGGAAGAAGGATGCAAACATAAAAAAAAAACTGAGACGTGTTTTCGAAGAGGAAACTGAAGAATTCGGCGAAAAACCTCTCTGCTACCCTCCAAGCGGAAATCGATCCACTAGACAATCAGTTGGGATACATGGATTAGCAAGAGACCCTCCAAGCCTAATCTATCCGATGTACCTAAGCCCTCCAAGCTCCTACTCCAACAAGGCTTCTCGGAACCGTGTCTTGTCTAGCTCTTTGGATCCTGCAACAAGCTCCATGTTGCATCTGCCATCATTGGCTTCTTCCAATGCTTCCCAGCAGCACAAAAACGTCACACAACATTCTTAAAGGGTGTGGTAAGTGTTTGGGCTATCACCCTCTCAAAGGTATGGAAAATGGAGAGGAAAGGGTTGAGGAGATACCACAAGTAAGTGTATAAAGAAAGGTGGGAATGACAATCTGTAATTCTCAATGTGTTAGGCTATGCTTTTTCTCTCTGAAGCATTCCTCAACATTTGTGGGTAATGAGGGTATATATAGGATAGGCACAAAAAGTGTGAGTCATTCAGTACAGGCTGGTAGAACAGACAGCCTCGCGGGTGTCTCATGGGAAGGCCTTACCCGCGAGATACTCGCGAGACACAATTGTCTCCACCTGGCCTGGCTCTTCGCATTCTAGCATGTGCAGGGCACATGTTTCACTTCACGGGAAGCTAGGTCGCGACATATCCGCGAGAATTCTTCAGCCTCCAAATGCTTGAGTCTTCACACTCTCTCTTTATCACACAACCTTTACAACAAATCCCACAATAGATACATGGTATAAATGATTGATAATAATTACAATTAAATTTGGCACGAAATAAAAGCCAACAAAATACATAGTTGTAAATAACAACTTTACAATCTCTCCCTTTGGCTATTCCGTGACAAAACCCTAAAACAGATTCTAGACTTAAACGTGAGTTTGGGAACAAACGTAAAACTCACTCACACCTAAACTAGAAGCTGAAAGGCTCTTGAACATATGAACAAGTAACTCCTGAAACACAACAACACAATAATATCATTGTATGCAGAAAACTTGAAATGCATATGGAGCAAATATAATGTGATCAAGCAAAATGGAATAAAACATTAGACCATGGCAAGATCAAACAAGCAATCACTATACAAAAGTGATCACTATGTTCATTCACACAAGGAATGAACATATGGACATGCAAGATGATAAGCTCATTTGAAGAGTATCATTTGCAAATCCAACACTCAACTAATGAAAAATACACGAAGTATTTACATCTAGGAAAAGTCCTACTAGGGCACAAGAGTGTTCATCACTCAACCAATGCATAGAACGTATATGTATCTAGGAACAATCCTACAAGGGTACAAGAGTGATGTACTGAAGTAAAATGTATGACATTAAACTTCAAGAACACAAGCATAAAGGCTGCATAAACAAGGTATTGCATATCTGACCAACCCACGAAGGGTTGTGAAGTTGGACCTGGTACGAAGAATGAATCTATATCTGTGTACGGAAGTAGCTGGCCGGCGGCTGCTCAACTGTTCGAGCGCAATACAGTGGTGGTTGGTTCTGATTCGACAAGGGTAGAATGCCTGCTTGAAGGTCTAGTACAGTAGGTAGTAGGCGTTTCGTTTTGGCTCCCGAGCGAGAACGAGAAATATGCATGCCACAAACCATAAAGGCCTACAAAACATGCAAGGAAACAGACCCTAAAAGCTTACAAAAGCAACATGGGTACAAACTATAAAGTACTTCCCTATCATATCAGTCCCCCTATCATGAATCATAGGAGCTGTGATGAACTTGGAACATATATACTTGTAACCTGAAACACTTGCACAAAACACATTAGACCCTCAAGGTAAAGCAAGTAATAAACGGACAAGTATAATGTAACAAATAAATTGCGATCAAGTAGTCAAGATGTGAAACATATGAGCAACTTGATCAAACACCAAAATAGTCATATGGAAATGACTACAATGATCATATAGCAAAGCAAATGATCATCCGAACATGCAACCAATAAAGCACAGTAGCAAAAGGATAAAAGCATGTCCAACACATAAGCACGATGCAATGAGAGCAATAAAGCATATCAAAGCACCATAAAGCAACGAGAAAACAAGCAACGAGAAAACAAGCATAAAGTAAATCAAGGTTTTCTAAAAAAAAATGTCTTCTCCCCTTTGGTATATGCATCTCCCCTATGGCTTTCTCCTCCTACGAATGTGCACAAGGTAGATTTTCTCCCCCTAAGAGTGTGCACATGACTCATATAGAAACTGACGATACTCTCCCCCTTTTTGTCACGAATAGACAAATAAATCAAGAGAAAGGAGGGAAAGAAAAGAAGATATGATGCATGAGGGGTGCAAGATGAATGAGAAAATAAAGCTCAAATATAAGACAAAAACATTTTAAAATAATGTTACAAAGTATAAAGAACATGACATGCTAAGGATGATGGAACATGATGTAAACCTAGACATGACATGGACACACGAACATGTTATATGTGCTAAAAGGTCTAAAAATACTTAACTAGCATGAGTGAATGCAAAAAAACGTGTCAAGTGTTAGAGTGTGTGCAACAATGTGCAGCTACTGTGTATCTAGTGTGCATGTGAGATGCATGAATAAGCACTCACAGGGCAAAGTGTATAAAACACACCACCAATGATCAAAACATGATAAACATGAATAATTATAGTGATTCCCAAAATTTGGTACTCATCGGAGTCCAAAACAATGAAAAAATGCTATTTGGGCATTTTATCAAACACTTAGAGTGCACACACTACACATGTATGATAAATAATGCAAGAACATATGAAAATCTTGCCTACATACATGTTATTTTTGCCACAAGGGGCCAACATCCAAACCAAATCAACATTTAAAACAAAGCCCAATAAAAAAGATTGACAAAAATTAAGTTTTCCAACTCTCATTTAAGAAAATCCCAACTATGAACAAAAAACCCCCTAAAAACATAATCTAAGGATCAAAATCAATGAAAAAAATTAAAGATTACCTTAGAGATGTGATGCAGAAACATTAAAACAGGAGTTTGGGAGAAGATGGGAGGCGTTTAAAACAAATGACCCATGAAATGCCCTTTAAAAAGCTGATCTGGAAATTTTCACTAGTATCTCGCTACTTAGAATCCCACAAAAATTTCGCTGGTATCTCGCAGGTAAGCCTTACTCATGAAATAACCGTGAAACAGTCATGAAACTCTTTGTCCAATGCTGAAAAACTTGAGAATTGGACCATTTCACCCGTGACTGAACTAAAACATGAAATAAGTCACGAAAACACCTAGAAAACACGTTTTTCACACAAAAACAATTTGAAAAACTTTGAAAAACATGGATGATACAAATCACTTCCAAAAGCAAACAAAAAGAACAAAAATCTTTTTGGTTTGATCCACATATGGTTGAGCACACACACATCACATTTGAACATGTACAATCACACAAATGAAATAGACATTCATTGAACAAAAGTATTGTGTGTTGTGTGTGAGGATCAAGTGTGGAATAGTCCTTAGACTAGAGTGAAACTTCAATGATCAATTCAATCGAGTCATACACAACTGATACGAAATCAAGTGGACTATCTACATTATAGAAATGAGTATATATGACCTCTCACACATTGAATATATAACTTAGAAACTTTTCATTTGGCTTCTACATAAGGCATAACAATTGGTCCATTTTATTTTGTTTGGACAAAAGCATCTCATTTTGAGATTGATGCTTAAAATTTATGATATTTCAACATTGATGATTAGCCTTTGGCTTTTTGAGCACCATACAAAACACATTAATAAGAGTCGCTTTCCCTTTTTCCTAGTCGAATACTAGTGTGTGCGACAGGCTTTTGCAACTTAATATCTCTTTTCATTTGGAGATTTACATTTGGTGAGCTCTTTTTGCAAAAGTATAAAAATAAAGTGGGAAGAGATATAGACACAAGTCTATGCAAGTATCAAGACCAATAAGACTATTGACCAATCATTCATGACAAACTTGAAGATCTATTTACAACAATCACACATAGTTTTCAAGATTTCTTCCACACAGAAACAGGTGCATACAAAACAAGCTAAGCTCATAAATGCACTACGCCATTAGTACGAAGGTACTAGGCCAAACTCACATAAGATATGTGCTCAAACATATACGATCAAATTTTTGAATTTTTTACTTTTTATGTGATTTTGAATTTTTTACTCACACAAAACAAAGACATAAAAGTAAGATCAAAACAAAAGTAATGCATACAAATAAATGCACAAATGCACAAATGCATGAAGATATGACATTCAATGCATGGAGGGTCCTACAAAGATCGAAAGAATTAGATCAAGGATCAAAGGAGCAAAAGCTCAACCATAGGAACCCTTCCTCATCCAAACGGAACAATTGTTTGGAATGAGTGTCTCATGAGAAGCGAGACGAAGGTTGGAAGAATGAGAACCGGAGATGCACATAATCAAGGAGTTAAGAGCATTAAACATTTTCTTTAACAACATGCTATTTTCACTCAAATCCAGTTTATCATGCAAAGCACAACTTCCAAGTAGCTCAAGTTTCTCTTTTCTTTTGATTATTTTAAAAGCTTGAAACTGAGAACAATGAGGTCTAAGATGACCAAGGGCACCACAATAGTGACAAACAATGTGTTTAGGTCCACTAGGCCTTTTAGAAAGGGATCTAGCAACATAAGTATGTTCTCTCTTTAACTTGGGGCATTGAGGTCTTATGTGACCAATCACACTACAATGGTGGCAATTAGGAACAAACTTAGATCCACTCAATTCCCTAGGATTAGACCTAAACAGAGGCTTTGACTTAACAGTCTTTCTCTCTACTTTTTGATTTTTTTTATGTGAAGGAATGTACACTGATTTGTCCTTTGAGGCAAAACACACATTAGGCACAAAATCGGGTACCACAACATGATTGCAACATATATTTTCATCATTTTTAACAATAGGTTCAGCAATTAAATACTTGGCGTGCATCTTAAGAGATTCATTTTCATATTTAAGATCATCAACAAGTTTGTTAGACAAAACAAGTTTAGCATCCAAGTCCATATTCAAACATTCAAACTCTTTCAGCTTTTCAAGAGAATTTTCAGCAAGTTTCTTATATTTTTGAACTAATTTGATGGATTCATTGATCTTAGCAATCAAATTATCATTTTCACAACTTGCTTAAATTCTTTTGAAACTTCTTAGCATTTTTCTTCAAGAGTTTGGTGTTAGAAATATCAACAACACCCAAAGATTCATGTAACATAGCATCACAATTATGAGGATTATCACTCATAGAGGCATTTTCACAAACACATGGCATGTTACATTCATTACCAACCAAATCATAAAAGGAGGCATACAAGGTACAATCCATGGCATATAAACACAACGGGTCAAGGATCACACTTAGGTAATGAAACCAAAACAAGTGACCCGCTCTGATACCAATTGAAAGTTCGAAAATGTGTTGAAAACAAAAGAGCAATTTAGAGCCCCAATTAAAATTACGGCTCGATAGATTTTACACTAACTTAATACTAAGTGCGGAATAGTGTAAATGCGAGCGGATGAACAAATAAGCTACTCTAATTCATAAACTAAACAACATAACAGTATAATGGAATATAAAAGAGTAGGGAAGAAGGATGCAAACACAAAAAACACCGAGACGTGTTTTCAAAGAGGAAACCGAAGAACTCGGTGAAAAACCTCTCCACCGCCCTCCAAGCAGAAATTGATCCATTAGACAATCAGTTGGGATACATGGGTTAGCAAGAGACCCTCCAAGCCTAATCTACTCGATGTACCTAAGCCCTCCAAGCTCCTACTCCAACAAGGCTTCTCGGAACCGTGTCTTGTCTAGCTCTACGGATCCCGCAACAAGTTCCATGTTGCATCTGTCATCCTTAGTTTCTTCCAATGCTTCCCAGCAGCACCAAAACGTCACACAACACCTTTAAAGGGTGTGATAAGTGTTTGGGCTATCACCCTCTCAAAGGTATGGAAAATGGAGAGGAAAGGGTTAAGGAGATACCACAAGCAAGTGTATAGAGAAAGGTGGGGATGACAATCTCTAATTTTTAATGTGTTTGGCTAGGGTTTTTCTCTTTGAAGCATTCCTCAACATTTGTAGGTAATTAGGGTATATATAGGATAGGCACAGAAAGTGTGAGTCATTCAGTACAGGCTGGCAGAACAAATAGCCTCGCGGGTGTCTAACAGGAAGGCCTTACCCGTGAGATACTAGCGAGACACAGTTGTCTCCATCTGGCCTGACTCTTCGCATTCCAGCATGTGCAGGGCACATGTTTCATTTCGCGGGAAGCTAGGTCACGACATACCCACGAGAATTCTTCAGCCTCCAAATGTTTGAGTCTTCACACACTCTCTCTCTATCACATAACCTTTACAACAAATCCCATAATAGATATAGGGTATAAACGATTGATAATAATTAAAATCAAATTTGGCACGGAATAAAAGCCAACAAAATACATAGTTGTAAATAACAACTTTACAATATATATATATATATATATTGTAGGGATTAGGTTTGAGCACCTCTACTGTTGGATGAGTGGACTCAAGCCTAACTAGCCCAATAGAATAAATTTGTAGAGAATGGGTTTAAGAACCAGGCCTTAGTGAGGATTACAGCGGCTAGTATGATGGTCAACACAATCACACATCGAGGAACTGAGACTTTCTAAGAAAGCTTGTCCTCGGCCTAGTTCGAGGAGCCTTTTGGTCGTTCTTCCATCAATCCCCCTCTCTTGATCTGTTTTTCCCTATTATATAGTCCTTCTTTCATAATCTCTTTCTTCTACTTGTTGATCATTCATGCCCCTCCCCCCTCTAACTGCTTGTCTCATTAGCTACTTTACCAGCACTCCTGTGAGTTGCAGCAACCAAGGCAGCACTATTTAGAAGTCACATCTCTATTAACGCGGCCAAAGAGTTAGGTGTGCGCACTTAATGTTGAGGTGACAGATTCTCCTTGAACTATTCCCCCATCATGCTTCTCTGGATGAAACTTTGTATTTGTCCTTTCTCCTAGGACACTCTAGGAGGTGACCTATGATGCCCCACTGCTTCCTCCTCTTATGGTCTTGATTTGCCGAGGACAAGATTGTCCTCGGCAGCGTCCCTGGGTAAGTTGTACTTTTCTCACTTCGTCCTTAGGCATTTCTTCATTCTCGACGTGGGCCTTGGGCTTAGTACGAAGTGGACTGAGGTCACCAGATTCTTAGGCCCCACAATAACCCCTTAAAGTCCTGTTGTTCATATCCTCGGACGGGGAGGAGGATTTTGATGTCCTTGGGCCTTCGTCATGGCTTACCCAATCTTGGCCTATGTCAGCGTTGGAGTCTTTTCGCCTGTCCAATACACGTTTCTAGCGCCTCGATATACGGTGCGCACCCATATTAAATTCTAGAGGCTCCATACTTCCCACATTCAATGGTGTGATGGTAATCTGACTGTGGGGATTTTTTGCCTTTATGGGCGGGAAACTTCGCCCTGTTGTCTTTGATTGAAGATATAAATACTTATTTAAACCGATTTTCCTCCTTACTTTTGCATTCAAAAATTCTGGCACACATACTCTGAATCTAGTCAAACCTTCAATTAAACTCGTTTCTTTCTAACATAAAAAAGCTTGTTCGAGGTGCTTCTCCTCATTTCTATAAGATTTCTTCTTACTCTATCTCGTGCTTTTCCGTTTCTGATTTTCTTTTCCCCTTATTCCTCTCTTTCTTTCACTCTTCTCTGAATTTTTAGCCATTCTTTAGGATGGGTAGATTTAAGAGGTTGGTTGAGTCTGAAAAGGTGATGGAGAAATTCATTGTCAATTATAGGATACCCAGTAACGTGGGTTTAAGGTACTACGAAGAAAGGGATTAGTATATTAGGAGGAAAGAGGGTGAAGTGGTGATTCCCATAATCGCCTTCTTAAAAGGTGGTATGAGAATCCCTATGGGCCAGTAACGAAGGACTACCTTAGGCACTTCTGGCTAGCTCCCACCCAGTGTGCCATCAATGTGTTTAAGATTCTAGGGTGTGTGGACGCCTTGAATGAGAAGATGGGTTTAAGGTTAACCCATCATGATGTAAACTGGTCTACAACCTCCAACTCCTAAAGGGTAAGTCTTATTACATGAAGACGAATGAGGATAGGGTGCGGCTTATCCAGTGCCTCTCTGGGTCCAGCAAGGGGTTAGATAAGGACTTCCTCATCGTGTCTAGGGAGTGGCACGATGGCCTTCATTGTCCAATGAAGGAAGGGACACCAGGTAGGGCATTTAGAGTGGGAAAGAACTTGATCTTCTGTGTTATTCCAGTTCGCACTATTTGTTTGCTAACAAGAACGTGCCTTCTCTTTTTTTTGCAAATCCATACGCCTTCGAATGACACTTCCATCTAGTCAACAAGGAGGATTTGCAAACTGTACTGAGGGTAGAGGTCTTCGTGAATGAAGCCAACGATCAAGTTAGAGCCGCTCACAAGATCCTTAGGTATGATCCAATCCAAAAATCGTTATCGGCTCCAAAGTACGTGATTAGAGCAAAAGATCCTTGGCTACGCCAAATCACCGTAGCTGAGCACAAATTTTTGCTCCCTGAAGGATCTCCTATTCCGGAAGGCATCTCGTTGGTAGGTCCTTCTTCATCACCTCAAGTTGCAAAGGTCGAGGGAGGAGAACTAGGAGAAGAAGAAGAAGTTGCTGACTTTGGTCCATCCGATGACGAGTTTGGCGCATTCGACCAAGTCCATTAGGCCAAGGATCCCTCTAGTGACTTGGGCGACCCTAATTTGACTAAAGCGGACCTCTCATCAGTAGAGACTTCTTGTCGGGCAGAGATGGGTTTCAAAAGATAACCCTAGACTAGCCTATTTAACCTGATTGAGGGCCAATCGGGGAAGGATGTGCCAGGGAAGTCCCAATCCCAGCTTCCCCCTTCTCTGCCCAAGTCCTAGCCTACTCAGACCAGGTTGTCTTCCGCTTACTCTAAGTTTCCACCTCCTCCACCTTAGCCAAGTCTACCATAGAGGTTCGAGCCCTCAGATCCCAAAAATAAGAAGGACCTCAAAGGTAAGAGGACCATGGGAGGAGACAAGACTCGTTCTTCTCAGGAGGAGGATGTGGCTCGGTGGCCTTCCAAGTAGCAAAAAACGGGGTATCAGGGCTAAGGGAAAGAAGTGGCCCTAGAGGCTGAGCCCCAGGCCTGGCTCTCCGCCCTAATGCTCTACGGGGAGCCCCTAAAGGATAGTGCTTCCCTCAAGGACTTCAGGGGGGGAAGGCATATATATGGCCAATGCGTTGGAGAGGTCTCTTCTGCTCCCCGTCGATATGGCCAAATTGGAGAACTTGAGGAGTAAGGAGGTCTTCTTAAACCTCAAGAGGTACTTAGGCAGGGTAAGACTTCTCACACTTATGATTTGATTTTGGTTATTATATATTTTTTTGAACTTCCCATTTACTGTGCACTTGTTTCTACTGGCAGGTTGTCCAGGCCACTTTTAAACTGGAGGAGGCGGCCAACAGTCAAAGCAGGGCCCTGGACAGTAAATGTGACAAGCACCTAGAAGCTGTTCGGACCCTTAAGGCCTCTGAGGCTAATTTCGTGAAAGCCAGAGAGGATTTTAAGGAGATGACTAGGGCCAGGGATAGCGCCACAACAGGCCTGAAAGGTGCCCAAAGGCAGGCCAAGGACCAAACAAGGTGTTTGCATAAGGTAGAGGAACAGCTAATGATTGCCAAAGAACAAATCACTGAGCTAAAGAAAAAGGCGACTGAGGCAGAGGGAGCTAAGGATGTTGCAGAGTTTGCCAAAGACGAAGCTCTAAGGGCTAAGGAAGAGGCAGATTTTTGCAAGGCAAAGGCTCAAGCGTCTAAAGAGGCAACCAAGGAGGTGGCATATGCCATAGGGGTGGCTGAGATGGAGGCTGCCCTTAAAGTTCAAGTCCTTGGGGTATGCAGGCTCTATTGCTCCCAGACTTGGAATGAGGCTCTCAAACAAGCTGGAGTTAAGGCTTCATCCGACTTGTGGAAGGTTAAGAATGTCTACTTCCCTCCTGACATCCGTGAGGCTGCTCCCTCTAGCTTCGAGGCTCAGGCGGCCATTGAGGAAGTCAGTACTGCTTCTAATGAAGATGCCCTTGCTGCTGCCACTTCTGATGAGCCTACCAGGGAAGCTGATCCTCTTCGGGTAATTGAAACAGACAAAGGTCCTAACGAGGAAGCCCCCCAGGAGGCTGCAAACCTCTCTTTTGATGCCCAAGTCCTTCTCACTAAGGAGATAACTCTCTCCACAATACCTCTGCAGGCTATTCCTCCAAGTCAGAGCTTTGAGGACCCCGAGGCTGCCACAGACTAGCCTCCCAAGGGGGGGAAAAGGATTAAGTTGAAGAAATAGGCCTCTTCGCCCTTTTGCCTTTTATTATTATTATTATTTTTTCTTTTAAGCACTGTAATGTGACTCTTGCTTTGTAACTTCTGTGGACTTAATGAAGCGCACATTCTATTTTCCCTTACTTGCCTTGCTTTTTTTTTTTTTTTTTTGCTTGTACAATCCTAATTGTAATTGTACCTCGCTTGTTGCAGCAATAATTATACTAACGTAAAGATGTGGATACAGATGGAAACTTATCCCTTTTTTGTTTTTGATTTAGAACCAGGGTAAATCAAAGTCACAAGATCTTTCAGCCCTTTACTAAACATTCAAATTTATGGAAAAAGGAATCCTCCAGGTGTGAGTTGAACTAGAACCAAGTCCATGGCACCCTAAAATGCTTTAAGTGATGCTCATGGGCTTAATTTTGAGATTTTATTATAGGAAGGGTTCAAGGAACCAGGCGTAGGTCAGGTTCTGTCTAGCGCTTGGATCTTTCTTGAAGTAGTTAGTTTCCCCATAGGTTTGAGTCTGAGGACCATGCAAGACCTTAGTTCTGTCTAACACTAAGATTTTTTTTGAAGTAGTTAGTTTCCCCATAAGTTTGAATTTGAGGACCATGCAATACCTTGGTTCTATCTAGCACTTGATTTTGCGAAGTAACTAGTTTCCCCATAGGTTTAAGTTCGAGGACCATGCAATACCTTGGTTCTGTCTAGTACTTGATTTTGTGAAGTAATTAGTTTTTCCATAGGTTTGATTCCGAGAACCATGCAATACCTTGGTTCTGTCTAGCTCTTGATTTTACAAAGTAACTAGTTTCCCCATAGGTTTGAGTCCGAAGACCATGCAATACCTTGGTTCTATCTAGCACTTAGTCTTTTTATGGAGTGACTAGTTTTCCAATAGGTTTAAGTTCGAGAACCATGCAATACCTTGATTCTGTCTAGCACTTGATCTTTTGTGGAGTGACTAGTTTCCCTATAGGTTTGAATTCGAGAACTATGTAATACCTTGGTTCTATCTAGTACTTGATTTTGCGAAGTAACTAGTTTTCCCATAGGTTTGAGTCCGAGGACCATGCAATACCTTAGTTCTGTCTAGCACTTAGTCTTTTGTGGAGTGACTAGTTTCCCCATAGGCTTGAGTCCGAGAACCATGCAATACCTTGATTCTGTCTAACACTTGATCTTTTATGGAGTGACTAGTTTCCCCATATATTTGAGTTTGAGGACCATGCAATACCTTGGTTCTGTCTAGTACTTGATTTTGCGAAGTAACTAGTTTCTCCATAGGTTTGATTCCGAGGACCATCCAATACCTTAATTCTGTCTAGCTCTTGATTTTGCGAAGTCACTAGTTTCCCCATAGGTTTGAGTTCGAGGACCATGCAATACCTTGGTTTTATCTAGCACTTAGTCTTTTGTGGAGTGACTAGTTTTCCCATAGGTTTAAGTCCGAGGACCATGCAATACCTTGGTTCTGTCTAGCACTTGATCTTTTGTGGAGTGACTAGTTTCCCCATAGGTTTAAGTTTGAGGACTATGCAATACCTTGGTTTTGTCTAGTACTTGATTTTGCGAAGTAACCAGATTCCCCATAGGTTTGAGTCCGAGGACCATCCAATACCTTGGTTTTGTCTAGCACTTAGTCTTTTGTGGAGTGACTAGTTTCTTCATAGGCTTGAGTTTGAGAACCATGCAATACCTTGGTTCTATCTAGCTCTTGATCATGCGAAGTCACTAGTTTCCCCATAGGTTTGATTCTGAGGACCATGCAATACCTTGGTTCTATCTAGCTCTTGATTTTGCGAAGTCACTAGTTTCCCCATAGGTTTGAGTCTGAGGATCATGCAATACCTTGGTTCTGTCTAGCACTTAGTCTTTTGTGGAGTGACTAGTTTCCCCATAGGTTTGAGTCCGAGGACTATGCAATACCTTGGTTCTGTCTAGCACTTGATCTTGCGAAGTAACTAGTCTCCCTATAGGTTTAAGTCTGAGGACCATGCAATACTTTGGTTCTATCTAACGCTTAGTCTTTTGTGGAGTGACTAGTTTCCCCATAAGTTTGAGTTCGAGGACCATGCAATACCTTGGTTCTATCTAGCACTTGATCTTTTGTGGAGTGACTAGTTTCCTCATAGGTTTAAGTTCGAGGACCATGCAATACCTTAGTTCTGTCTAGTATTTGATTTTGCAAAGTAACCAGTTTCCCCATAGGTTTGAGTCCGAGGACCATGCAATACCTTGGTTCTGTCTAGCACTTAGTCTTTTGTGGAGTGACTAGTTTCCTCATAGGCTTGAGTCCGAGGACCATGCAATACCTTGGTTCTATCTAGCTCTTGATCTTGCGAAGTCACTAGTTTCCCCATAGGTTTGATTCCGAGGACCATGCAATACCTTGGTTCTATTTAGCTCTTGATTTTGCGAAGTAACTAGTTTCCCCATAAGTTTGAGTCCGAGGACCATCAATACCTTGATTCTATCTAGCACTTAGTCTTTTGTGGAGTGACTAGTTTCCCCATTGGTTTAAGTCCAAGGATCATGCAATACCTTGGTTCTGTCTAGCACTTAGTCTTTTGTGGAGTGACTAGTTTCCCCATAGGTTTGAGTCCGAGGACTATGCAATACCTTGGTTCTGTCTAGCACTTGATCTTGCAAAGTAACTAGTCTCCCCATAGGTTTGACTCTAAGAACCATGCAATACTTTGGTTCTGTCTAATACTTAGTCTTTTGTGGAGTGACTAGTTTCCCCATAGGTTTGAGTCCGAGGACCATGCAATACCTTGGTTCTGTCTAGCACTTGATCTTGCGAAGTAACTAGTTTCCCCATAAGTTTGAGTTCGAGGACCATGCAATACCTTGGTTCTGTCTAACTCTTGATTTTGCAAAGTAACTAGTTTCCCCATAGGTTTGAATCCGAGGACCATGCAATACGTTAGTTCTGTCTAGCATTTAGTCTTTGTCGCTTGGCATGAAGGGACTTATCCTTAGCGTTGAAAAGCTGACTTTAGGAGGAATAATGGCTTTGGCCTTGCCTTGCTAAGGAAGGGCTCTTTTGCGGATTTTGCCCCTAGCCAAATGTTGACCTGGACAAGGGCGGCTTGGTCTTCCATTCTCACGTGTGACGATAGCCCCATTGCGTGAATTTTTCGTCGTTTCTAATTATGAGGCGTCTCTTGGGTGTTCGAGTTGCATACCTGACATTTCGGTGCACGAGGTGCACCTTCATTAATACCTTTAGGGATTGATGCAAGTTCAGCAGTTGGGTGCCCCTTTGGAAATTAGTCAAGTTTAATGCGGCTTATAACTCTCCCTTCGAATTTCGTGTGGATTAATTTCCAGCAACCTTCGCCTTTTATATAAGGCGCTCTAGGGGGATTGTTCTCGCACATTCTACAAATCTTTGAGTTCAGAAGGAACTTTAAATTCTCAGCCCCCTAGATATTCTTTAGGATTTCGCGCAGACTGTGAATGAAGCTTAGGGAAATTGGGTGGCTCCGGATGATGGCAAGGGTAAGGAAGCCAAGCCCCTTTCAGGAACTAAGAACGCTACCCAGATCCTGGATGACGCAGTTGGAGCAAAGGAAGCGGAGGCCGAGGATGTTCCTACCTCTTGCCCGAGGAAGAAAGAAGACCCACCTTCTTCAACTAAGAGCCAAAGCGGCGGTGAATCGCATCGGATTTTCGGTGTGGCCAAATTTGGATCTAACCTTGATGGTAGGTCATTCGATGGAGGTTTGTAAGATTGTGGGACTGTTGATGCCCAGTTGCTGCCACCTCCAATGTTTAATTATCATAAAACTGGGAGAGAATCAAGGGAACACCTTGGGACGGGGTCATCAGGTGCTTTTGCTCCTTCTCCTTTCTCGTCGTCGGTACCATCCAGCGGGCGCTCGGGAGTTGTTGGTAGCCTTAAAACAGGCTTGCCTCAGCCTTTCTTTTTGTAATTAGCTTTAGAACAAGCCTGCCTAAACCACTCTTTTTGTAATTAGCTTTAGAATAAGCCTACCTAAGCCACGTAGTGCGCGATGTACCTTTCCTTTATTTAATAAAAGGACCGTATTATATATATTTTTTTGCTTTACTTTCTGAATCTTTCATTTCTTTGCAATAACTGCTTCATGAGTGAGCGTGTCATTGTTCTTCCCTCCAATGGGACTTGGAGTTGGTGTCGTTGACGGTAATGAAAGAATTGTTTTCTCGATCTTAGCAAAATCGACGGTGGTATTCAGTCGCCAACTCTAAACGGACTAACAACGTAGTAACAATCAGGATTGTAACCGCATGTTCCGTACCATTTGTTGCACGATCATCAAAGAACGTCACTAGTGCGTCGATCCCACCATCATTTTGACTACTGCGCCCACTAATGCACAAGTTCTTCCCACAGACGGCGCCAATTGTAGGGATTAGGTTTGAGCACCTCTACTATTGGATAAGTGGATTTAAGCCCAACTAGCCCAATACAATGAATTTGTAGAGAATAGGTTTAAGAACTAGGCCTTAGTGAGGATTACAGCGGCTAGTATGATGGTCAACACAATCACACATAGAGGAACTAAGATTTTCTAAGAAAGCTTGTCCTTGGCCTAGTCCGAGGAGCCTTTGGTCGTTCTTCCATCAGCCCCCCTCTCTCGATTTGTTTTTCCTTATTATATAGTCCTCTCATAATCTCTTTCTTCCACTTGTTGATCATCCATGCCCCCCTTTAACTGCTTGTCTCATCAGCCACTTTACCAGCACTTCTGTGAGTTGCAACAACCAAGGCAGCACTGTTCAACCTGTCCTCGGCAGCGTCCCTGGGCAAGTTGTACTTTTCTCACTTCATCCTCGGGCATTTCCTCCTTCTCGGTGTGGGCCTTGGGTTTAGTACGAAGTGGACTAGGGTCACCAGATTCTTAGGCCCCACATATATATATTGAGCTTTAAGGCTCAATTAATCACCAACATATATTTAAATAGAAAAACCTTGAATTTAATAATTAAAAACTATCCAAAACAGTAATTGAAATCATATTTAAGTGAAAGCCTCAATACAATAATTAAGAACAATTTAAATTACTAAAAATTTAAAATAATGACAAATTTTGCCCAAAAAAAAAAAAATAATGACAAATTCAAATCCACGTAAGTTTGAAGCAAAGCTTACAAATTTTGCTTCATAATATTGGCAAAAAATAATATACGAAAAAAAAAAAAAAAAAAAGAATAAATCATCTTACGCATTCTAAAACAAACATATTTATTGCACTCTTTTAATAAGTAACATATATATATATATATAATGTCAAAAAAAAAAAAATATATATATATATATATACATATATATATTATGTTAAATATGTTTATATCATGAATAAGATTTTTTTTTTCTTATATATAATTTTGAAATTATATTTTAAAAATAATAAAAATGTTTAATTATCTTAACCCAACAAAAAAGTTACTAATTTTACTTGTTCAAGGTGGGCTTCAAATAGTCAACCAGCTTTGGTTCTTCAAATTTACTATTTCTTTTTCTCTCAAAAATTTCTCTTTAATTTATATTCATGGAAGAATACATGTTACCGATTAAAACTCTTAAAATACATATTGATAATCACAGGGAAATACCATACCAAACCCTCAAAAAAGAAAAATAGCTATCATAAACTTTATCAAAAAAAATACATACAATAAAATCAATGCCTTACAAAGAATAAGAAAATAAAATACAAAAAAAAAAAAAAAAAGTAACTTGGATGACCAAATAAAAAGTAACTTGAATGACACATCAAAAAGAAAGAAAAAAAAAAGTAACTTAAATGAAGCATAAAAAAGAAGGAAATATATATCAACACATAAACTCAAAGTTGAGAAGTTCCTATTAAAAGAAAAGTTACGAAGAAGAAATTGAAAATAACAATTACGGGGAAGAAATTGAGAGAATGAAGTCTAATATATGTGCAACTTTAGCAAAAAGAGTGAAGGAAAGGTAACAACAAATATTTTTTTGTATTTATTTAAAAAATTGATAGAGATGTATAGACAAAAGTTGATAAGAATAATTATAATTTTGTGTCTACCCATGAGGTGTTTTAAAAAATAAAAATAAAATTGAACGATTTTTTTTTTTTTTTTATATAAGAAAGTAAATAATGATAATTTATTATAAAAAAACAAAATAATAACAACTCCTATTAACGTTAGTCTACTAAATGACGTCTAACCACTGTTTTTTTTCTTTTTCTTTTTTCCTTGAGAAACCATCGAACTTAAAAACACAGAATTCATCAACAACACCTGTCTAAATCCAGATTCATCAAAGTTAATCTCTTCAAAACAAATCGTACGTACATGGATGTGGTTGCTAATCTCTTTAAATGAAATCACATTAAGAATTTGGATTGCAATAAAGATTTTTAGTAACTTATAGATAAATTAATAATAAAAGGATTAGATGAAGAATTTGGATTGTAATTAAATTAAAATTTTTATCAACTTAAAAATTATAGGAAAAGAAGATAAGGACTATATATATATATATATATATATATATATATCTTCTTCTTTTTTTTTTTTTTTTTTAAATCTAACAAAATTTTTGTAATTTGGTGAAGCCACTTAGTCCAACCACGGCTTCTAAGCCCAATTTTTGTTATATAGTATATGATGTGAGAAGAAATGATACACATTTATTATAATTTCAGAGTATTCTATAATTTTCCTCAATTTATAATATAATTATTCTGTTAAAAGAGAATTTCAATTAGAACAGAATTCACAATTAAGTATAAATTAGTTTAGGAAAAGTAGTGCCCAAGCAGGCCATCAAAAACTTGTTTACAACAAAATAAGGAGAACACAAAAGATTCTATAATCCTGTTTCTCATCTTAATTGTGTGCCGTGAGGATTGACGTCTCTTTATTTGAGATTGACTATTTCTATTGAAAATACCATGAAATATTAGTTGAAGATTGTTAGCAATAATTTGATAGTTGAGAGATGGGGCATTTGAACTCGAGATGTTTTCATTAAAGACACCAGATAATTGTAAGGTGAACACTTAAACTATACTCTTGCTCACTATATATCATATTTCTTTTATATATATATAAACCTCATACTAAATTTATACATTTTTCAAAATTTTGATTCGAGAATATTATATATCAATGTATAAGACCGTTTAAACATCTTATCTTCTATAAAATGAATGGTGTATAAAAAAGTTCTCTAATCATTGGTTTGTTATTTATCATGTAGGGTCATGATTGCATTAATCTCTAAGATAACAACGATTATACATGTCTTAACTTTTTACAAGAGCTATGTTTCTTGATAAATAAATAAATAAATAGAAAAAAAAATTAAAACCATAGAATAAAAAACCGAATTATGATGTACAACTCCTAACGAGTAAGAGAAGAGCAGAAATTGAATATTCTCAAAAAAATGCCGAGATAGAATTAACAAGTTTGTTATTTGGAGATTGTAAATCAAATGCTGTTTTCTAATAGCAAAAACAAAATTAACAAAGAGAAACTATAATAATTAATTTGTTGTTGTGGTAAATAAAATTGGGAAGTAGTACTTGGAAGTTGGAATAGCCAAAAAGAGAGGGTTTTTGTTAAATGTGGAGGTATTTGTAGAAAAGGACAACTCACCTCACCTTCCAATAAGTCAAGAACTCCTAAATAGCTCCCGACCTTCTTTTTATTTTATTTTTTTGTTTTGTTCTTTTATTCTCTCTCTTAAAAAAAGAAAGAAAGAGGAATTAATTGTGTTTCTCTATTTCTTAATTTCAACGAAGTAAGAGGAGAAGGCTTGCTTGTTTGTTGTAAGTTATAAGTTGCAAGACGTAAGAGTCTCTCTCTCTCTCTCTCGCTCTCTCTCTCTCTAGTCTCTATTTCCTTCCTAGTTCCTAGTTAAATTGACACCTCAGGCCTGTAATTCTCAGTTTTCCAAAAAACACAACATTCTCTGTTTCTTTAATTTCGCCTTTCGCTTCTTTCTTCCATAACTCTCTTCCCCTGTCTCTGCTCCAACATTGTGCAAGTTTCTGCTCGAGAAAATTGCTGCAAAAGCTTGTGTTTTTCTTCAATTATATGAAATTTCAGCAACTGGGTATTTGAAGAATTGCTGGAAAACTATGACGGAAGCTCCGATCGAGGCAGCATTGCCGAAATCGTCGTCTTCAAGCTCTGTGGAGCAGAACCGACAATTCGCGCATCTCAGAGGCGTGCAGTGGCGTATCAATCTTGGAATTTTGCCTTCTTCTTCCATAGATGATCTTCGAAGGGTTACCGCTGATTCTCGGAGGAGGTAACTTTTGCTCAATTATTATCAATTTTCAAGATTTCTTCTGAATTTCTAACCCCCCCATTTCTGGATATGTTTTTTTTTTTTTTTTTTTTTTTTTTAATATTATTATTATTGGGTTTAGCTTATATATATATATATATATATATATATATATATTTTTTTTTTTTTTTTTTTTTGTTGAAACTTGTTACTTTGTTTTCATGTTTACCAAATTTTGATTCCAATAATTGATGCATGTAAACACACACACACACACACACACACACACACACACACACACACACGGGTATTAAAGGAAAAAAAGAAATGAAAAACTAATATTATAAGAAAGAAAGGGTTGATGAATTTCAATTGATGGATAGAAGAAGCATATAGATATGGGGATTTTTTTTTTTTTTTTTTTTTTTAAGACCGAAGAGTTAGTTAGGCGGAGTTCCAGTTTGATTAAGGATCGAGAATTGAGAGATTATCTTTTACAATAGCTTCTGGTTGTCTTTGTTTTGTTTCTCCCAAAACAGTGCTACTTCGTTTTACTTTGTCTTATGATTAATTTTCTTCGTTGGGTTTTTTTTTTTAGGGGGAGGGTGGTTTTTGCTTTCAGAGATTTGTTTATAAGCTAGCACTTGTAGTTACATAGATGTTAGAGATGATTCGTGGAAAACACATATTCAGTCTTTTAGAGGGCTCTACCATCAACAAGGTTAATCGTTTGATATTTTGTTTTCTTTGACATGCGGATTGGTGGTTTAGCAAGGAAAATTCTGATGCCAGCCTAATGCTAATGGAGAATTGTAATCTTGAGTTCAATTGATAGAAATGCCTTGTTCCTGACAATCCTTTTAAACGAGATTTGTATATAGGTTCTGCAATTTGTCCTTTGTTAACTAGGATTGGCTATAGTTTGAATAACTTAGTTGATTAAAACAAGGTTTGCTTTGATCTATGAATGTCAGAAGCACTCAATTTTGACAGAACTTAAAGTTTGGTTTGATTAAACTAAGGTTTGTAAAGCTATGAATCTCCGAAGTGCTCAGTTTTCACAAAATCTAAACTTTGGTTTGTTATCCTGACACGACCATTTTAAAGTTTTGGATACGTCTAGCAAACAATTTTCTTAATGTCATTTTCATTTTATTCAGGTTATAAGTCAATGGCAAAGCTGGAATTGAAAATATTAGTTGCCAGCTTCATAACTTACAATGATAGTAGCCATCTTGGACCAAAATTTTTTGACAGAGATGTTTCAGTGATGTCCATCTTAGTTGTAAAAATTGGATTTTTTTTAATATTTCATTGTAATCTATTGAATTTCTTGTTGACTTCGTGCTTGGTCAGATATGCTGGTATGAGAAGGCGCCTTCTAGTTGATCCACATATTCCCAAGGATGGAAGTAATTCTCCTAACCTTGTCATGGACAATCCACTTTCATTAAACCCAGGTAAACTTTCTTGTCTCTTTTAGGCACCCATCCATGTTTGATATATAATTTGTACTTGTACCTTGGGAATTAGTTATAAATCCATGCATTGTTAAAGCAATTTTTTTTCCTGAATCTTTGCCTTAGTTCGGTTTTGAATATCAGAATATCGCTTTCTCCCTGAGTTAGCTCAGTGGCAGAGTGCACCCTTGATAATTGCATCGTTGTGCCTAGGCTGTGAGGGCTCTCGGCCACAAGGATAGTTCTGGTGTTTATTTATCATTGTTATATATCTATTACATAATTTATGTTAAGAAGCCAAATTTTCTATGCTTGCATCTTAATTTGCTTCTTGGTCATTCATGGAAGGAATTGCCTTCTTCTTCTTCTTCTTCTTCTTCTTCTTTTTATATAAATTTTAGAACGCAGCCTATGAGAAGATAGAGCAAATGGTAAAAGAATAAGAAATAGCAAGTCTTGGGTTTTTGTATAGATGTCACCCAAACAGATTCCTTGGTGAGCTAGCTAGCTCCTTGTGGTTCAGTTTGATCGGTAATAAAATATAAAGAACAATATATTATTCTGTAAAATGGGTCAATGAGTTCCTGGGTAAGCTAGCTAGTTCTGAAGTGCTTGATGCTATCACTAATTTATGTTGGATTATGTCATTAATTCTGTGCAGATAGCACTTGGGGTCGCTTCTTTCGAAATGCTGAGCTAGAGAAAATGGTTGACCAGGATTTGTCACGTTTATATCCGGAACATGGGAGCTATTTCCAGACACCAGGATGCCAAGGCATGTTAAGACGAATCTTGCTCTTGTGGTGCCTTAGACATCCTGAGTATGGTTACAGACAAGGTAAATTGCTCATGTCAAAGCAATCTTTATTGGAAATAGTTTTATATTTCATTATGTCCTAATTGAGTTGTATGATAGATAACGTGTTCCAAGAGGTCGTATATTAAGCTAAGACTCTTGTAACCCAACTGGCACCTTCTGGAGTTTCCAACGGAGACATCTAGGGTTCAACTCTCTCTCCCCCCCATTGTAGCCATAAAAAGAAGTCATGTACAGGAATTATGATACGATTCACAACTACAATATTATCAAGAATGCATTTTTTAGTTGGAAGTACCTAGCCATATGCAGCCCTCTGTTTTTTTTTTCTTCCCCCATAAATTTAAAAACTAAGGGAAGGGGGTTGCACAATAGGCAAGATGAAAAAATCTAGTGGGATATGGTCCTTCAAAGTTTAAACCCCACTCTACAGTGCATGGCATGCATATAATTGGGCGACAAATCACTACCACAAATGCAATTGATACAGCTTCACACACTCTGCCATTGTAAAGCACTGGGAATAAGATGCCACCTATCAAGTGGGAAAAGTTTGTGGTTTTTGACTTTGTGACATCCCTCAATGATATGCATTGAAGTACCGTAGGACCAAAAGACCTCATATACCATATTTTCCTTTCTATAAATAAGAAAATATCTTTCATTATTTTCTTTTTACCTGGCAAATCCATTAGCCCTTTCCATCAACATATTTGGTCCGCTAGCAGCTTGAGCCATAAAGACTTCTTCATTCAACTGATTTCATTCATTCATTCACTGGCTTTCCTCTCTAAGAAGTCAGGTCGATCCAAAGCCATTGCTTGAAGTGATTTCCTTGAAGGAAGTCTGCTACCAAAGCAAGATTGCTTGACACACAAGCATACCAACCCAGATTGGTTATTTTAGGTATTCCGATGACATGATCATTGCTATCAAACGCGGGATAAACTCTGACAAAGTGTATCTCAGATTTAAACAATTTTTTCATAGGTCACTGAATGACCTTAAGCTCTCGCAAATGTCGGAAGAACTGATTCGAGAAAAACGAAAAAAAATCCTTATCTTGGGGTTGGTCGTGTCAATACTGGTGGTCTGGTTTTGCTTGAATATTATGATCTGTATGGATTGTAAGCCTGTGAACTTGGATGTGTGTGTGTGGCTTTTTTTTTTCTTTTTAATTTTTTCTTGTAAGGTGCTACTTGATCCTCTTCAAAAAGGAAAGAGAAAAGGGGAAAACACCTAAATATTACCAGGAAAATATATATATATATTCTTTTCCATTTGCATACATGAAACAACTTATTCTGGATGTAGATTTAGAAATATTATCAATGAAAAATGGTTGGGCCATTAATCATTTAGACTTGGAATTCATTTGTTTTATGATGTCTGACTCAAATGCCATAAGTTTTTCTTGGAGTGTCTTTTTTGGTGATAAGTAGAGCCCTAGTGAGATTTTATTCTGCACTCACTATGCCCTCTAAGGCCCAAATTATGTGGAAGTTTATTTTCGGAAATTTTTTAATATCATCCTTCTTTCTGGTGTTCTTTATAGGAATGCATGAACTATTGGCTCCTCTGTTGTACGTTCTTCAAGTTGATGTGGAACATCTTTCTCAAGTTAGAAAGCTTTACGAAGATCAGTTCACTGACAAATTTGATGACCTATCATTTCTTGATAATGATCTTACATATAATTTTGATTTTAAAAAGTCTCCAGATATTATGGAAGATGAGAATGGGTCACATGGAAATGTGACAAAAGTTAGGAGTCTTGATGAGCTTGATCCTGAGATACAGACCATTGTGTTACTGAGTGATGCTTATGGGGCTGAAGGTGAACTGGGTATTGTCTTATCTGAGAAATTTATGGAGCATGATGCATATTGCATGTTGGATGCTTTGATGAGTGGGGCCCATGGCTCAGTTGCAATGGCAGATTTCTTCTCTCCCACTCCTGCAGGTGGGTCTTACACTGGTTTACCTCCTGTCCTTGAAGCATCTGCGGCATTATACCACCTGCTATCTCTTGTTGACTCCTCTCTACACAGCCACCTTGTTGAGCTTGGGGTTGAACCGCAGTACTTTGCACTTCGCTGGTTACGGGTTTTATTTGGACGTGAATTTTCACTTGAAGACTTGTTGATAATTTGGGACGAGATATTTGCATCAGATAATAGTATATTAGACAAAGTTGCTGAAGATGACACCATGTCCAGCTTTGGGGTCCTTAATTCACCTCGTGGAGCATTTATTTCAGCTATGGCAGTTTCAATGTTACTTTATTTGAGATCTTCCCTACTTGCAACTGAACATGCTACTTCTTGCCTTCAGAGATTGTTAAACTTTCCAGAGACTGTAAATTTAAAGAAACTGATAGAAAAGGCAAAATCCTTGCAGGCTCTTGCACTGAGTGCTAATATGTCATCCTCATCTTCTTCACTTGGTGGGGCTTTAAACCGGAGTAAATCAGCTGCTGTAAGAAGTCATAGCCTATCATCCGATTCTGTTTCTCCAAAAACTCCTTTAAATCTGGTACCTGAGAGCTACTGGGAAGAGAAGTGGAGAGTTCTACACAAGGCTGAAGAACTTGAGAAAAGTGATTCAACAAAACTAGTTCAAACTCCAAAAAGAGGTTGGACAGAAAAAGTAAGATTGAGTCTCTCCCGAACAGGATCATCTCCTGCAAAGGTTGATAGTGGCAAAAAGGATAGCAATTCATCTGTTAAACGAAGTTTGTTAGAAGATCTTTCTCGAGAACTTGGCTCAGATGAAGACACTGAGAAAGCACACTGTGATGAAGTTTTAAGCCAGAAAAACAGTGTGTGTGTAGAAGTTGAGGTGGAGGGACAAGATGGTGGCAAGAAGGAAATTACTTGCACTGCTGAGGGGAGTTTGAGTGGGAATGCTGGAAGTGAAGAAAACTTGTCTGTATATTCAGACCCAACAAGTTCTCTTAATGGGGCTAATGACCAAGAAAATGACTCTGAAAAAAGTAGCGTTGCATCAACTTCATCCCTTGAGGAAAGTGATGATCATTCCAGTACTATCCCAGATGAATCACCTCTTCCAGTTTCTGATAACCCCGAGGACGTCTTCCCAAAATCTGGATTGAAAAATGATTCCATGGGAAATTCTTTGACAGTTCCAAAAGAGCGAAAGCTTCTTTCAGGTAAATTCCAGTGGTTTTGGAAGTTTGGGCGTAATGCTGCTGGTGAGGGTACGTCTGAGAAAGGAGGAGGTACCTTTGAGGCTACAAAATCTGCCAACTGTGAAAATGACCAGGACAATACTGCTGGCTTTCTAGTTGCTAATGCTTCTGGTAACTCTTCTATTAGCAGCAAAGGAGATGCTACGGACCAGAATGTGATGGGTACTTTGAGGAATCTTGGACAGTCTATGCTTGACCATATTCAGGTAACGTTATGACTTCTGTTATCCTAGAAATAGGGAACTGCTTTAAATTTTGAGGGACTTCTGTTATCCTAGAAATAGGGAACTGCTTTAAATTTTGAGGGGAATGATTCTCTGTGGGCTAGTTGGGATGCCTTCGGAATATATCTTATAATTTCTCATTAAACAAATGGGAATCAATGTAGGGTACATATTAGATAATTGTTTTTTCTTTTTGTTACAGGATACACACATCAATGTAGGATACATATTAGATCGTTGTTTTTTATTTTCATTACAGGATACATACTGAATCAAATGAATATATGGGTCACTTCTAAACTTATGGAGTTTATGGTTTCATTCCCGAATGCTTCCTAAATTTTTTAGGCGCCTTTAGAAATATTGTTGCTTGAAGATTTTTCTACACCATTAAAATATTACTCTCTCTCTCTCTCTCTCTGTGCGGTAAACTGATAAGTTTGTGTGTCAGGTAATTGAGACTGTTTTCCAGCAAGATCGGGGTCAGGTGGGATCATTGGAGAACTTATCTAAAAATGGTTTAGTTGGAAAAGGACAAGTTACAGCCATGGCAGCTCTCAAGGAGTTACGGAAAATCAGCAATCTTTTATCTGAGATGTGAGGCTGGTTTTATTTACACTGAGCTGTATATACCTTTTGTAATTACTATTCTTTAGAGCTAAAATAAAATGAGTTCCTTCAGCTTCTTTCTTCCACATCCTCTGATAAATCTGAATTTTGGCGGGTTCTTGGGAGACCAATATGTATATATAGTGCTTTTGTAATAATTTTATAGATTAAAATGTCTTATGATGCTCAGTTGTTTAGGGACCTGAGTTCTAGTAAAATATGTTTCTCAACATTTTCTTATTCTTCTTTAGTATGGCACGATAATGTTGGCACCCACATATCTGTCTATTTTATAAGATGCACTTTTCTGAGAGAGAGAGAGAGAGAGAGAGAGAGTAAAACTGCAGAAGAGCCACGGCACCCAATTTGCAGGTTAAACGTCATTGAAGATTTTGTGCCAGTTGAGATCCCTTCATCCTTCACTTTATTCATCCAAAAAAGAAAAAGGAAAAAGGAAAAAAAATTAGTTGTGCAAATGGGCAGGTTGGGTCATAAATGGGTTGGGTCACAAATGGATTGGGTGTATAATTATCTATTTATCCATTTATAACCCGTTTATATATAAATAAATTATCCATTACCAATCCAATTCATTTAATTAGTAACTCACCTATTTAACCCATTTAACTCAATGGGTGAAAAAAAAATTATAAGGACACGGAGAGAATTTGGACAAAGAGAGCACCTTGCCTCTCTTCCCAAACCCTTTTCTCAACACTTCCCCTTTTTAAACCCTTTTCTCAACACTTCCCCTTTTTTATTCTGAAACTAATTTTCTCAGATCTCAAATTTCTCCGGAAAATCTTTGCAAGAGCCGTTTGCTAGGTGAGAGAATATGCTCCAATTGCAGCTGGTTTCAACCCAACCCATTTAAGTAGAAGCAGAGAATCGGCCGACGGATGGAAGAGTCACGGCGGCGCCGGAAATGAGTGAACTCAGTAACCTGGCGATTAACCCATGGATGTGGAATAAAGGTAGGACCAACACAGTTGAGTTGGACTTACTGAGTCTGTACACCGATTTGATGTTCCGTACTGAAGAAGCTAGGTTAAGCTGAGTCAAAGGCACGCCCTTGGGTCGACTCGTGGTGCCTGAGGTGTGTAAGAAGAGTGCCACGTCGGATGGATCGTTCACGAGTTCCTTAATCGACTCGAAGTTGGAATCAGTGGAAATAGAGTTTCCGATACTAATACTTTCTTGCATTTTTGTGTTGCTTTTTCAATTTTAATTTAAGGGAAAATAAGAAAGTGAAATTTTTGTTTGGTTGCTTGGAAAATGGAGGAAAAGAAAATAAAGTGATGCTTTTCTGGGATCCTTCTTTTTCTTTGCTTTTATTATCAGAAAAATGAAAAATTGACTATTTTTGGGCTTAATTGAGTGGTAAAGTTTTCGATTTTGTTTGAACAATCTTATTAGATTCAGAATTCCTCTTTCTGTCATTTTCTGCTACTTTCTTAGTAACCAAACAGGAAGAGATTTGGACTTTTTTTGTTGTTGGTGAAAGTAATTTTGTAATCTTTAGTTTAGCTTTTTTAGAAATTTATAATTTTTGTTGTTTATTTAAATTTTAGATGAGTTTAGTGGGTATTGATGGGTTTATCCATTAATACCCATATAATTAAATAACATAATGGGTCTTTATCCATTTAACCCAAATATTCAAATGGGTTGGGTTAAGACTTACCCAAATAAGGTGGGTAATGAGTGGGATTATGGATATGGATAAAAATTGCCACCCCTAGCTGTGACTTGTGAGTAAGGGTGGCAAATGGGCGAGTTAGGTCATAAATGGGTTGAGTCACAAGTGGGTTAGGTGTATAATTACTCATTTATCCATTTATGACTTGTTTATATATAAATAAATTATTCATTACCAACCCAACCCATTTAACCCATTTAACTCAATGGGTGGAAGAAAAATTATAGGGACACGGAGAGAATTTGGACAAAGAGACCACCTTGCCTCTCTTCCCAAACCCTTTTCTCAACACTTCACCTTTTTTTATTTTTAAATTAATTTTCTCAAATCTCAAATTTTCCTAGAAAATCTTCGTAGGAGCCGTTTGCTAGGTGAGAGAATATGTTTCAATTGCAGCCAGTTTCAATGCAACCCATTTAAGTTGAAGCAGAGAATCGGCCGGCGGATGGAAGAGTCACAGCGGCCCCGGAAATGAGTAAACTCAGTAACCTAGCGATTAACCCATGGACACGGAATAAAGGTAGGACCAACACGGTCAAGTCAGACTCACTGAGTCTGTACACTGATTTGATGTTTCGTATCGAAGAAGCTAGGTTGAGCTGAGTCAAAGGCACGCCCTTGGGTCGGCTCGTGGTGCCTGAGGTGTGCAAGAAGAGTGCCATGTCGGATGGATTGTTCACAAGTTCCTTAACCGACTCGAAGTTGGAATCGGTGGAAACAGAGTTTCCAATACTAATACTTTCTTGCATTTTTGTGCTGCTTTTTCAATTTTAATTTAAGGGAAAATAAGGAAGTGAAATTTTTGTTTGGTTGCTCGGAAAATGGAGGAAAAGAAAATAAAGTGATGCTTTTCTGGGATCCTTTCTTTTTCTTTGCTTTTATTATCAGAAAAATGAAAAATCGGCTATTTTTGGGCTTAGTCAAGTGGTAAAGTTTTCGATTTTGTTTGAACAATCTTATTAGATTTAGAATTCCTCTTTCTGTCATTTTTCGCTACTTTCTTAGTAACCAAACAAGGAGAGATTTGGACTTCTTTTGTTGTTGGTGAAAGTAATTTTGTAATCTTTAGTTTAGCTTTTTTAGAAATTTAGAATTTTTGTTGTTTATTTAAATTTTAGATGGGTTTAGTGGGTATTGGTGGGTTTATCCATTAATACCCATATAATTAAATAACCTAATAGGTCTTTATCCATTTAACCAAAATATTCAAATGGGTTGGATTAAGACTTATTCAAATAAGGTGGGTAATGGATGGATTCATGGATATGGATAAAAATTGCCACCCCTACTTGTGAGGTACATGCTACACACATTGTTTTACAGGTGTTACATCTGTTCAACCATCAGCTACAAAATATGGTGCTAACTAGGATGATGGGACTTGGTTCTTTTGTAAAATGCAATGTATTTTTGGCAAGAAAGGACTTGATCCTAATTTATTTATTTCTTTTTTATTTTATTTTTTTCTCAAACCGAGTTGAGTTCTTCAAAGCCGATCAAATGGTAAACATACTGACCCGAATGCCCACATGGGACCAGGGGAGGAGATATTCATAGCTTTCAATTTTGCTTAATTACATAATCAATGTCAAGAGATCTTTACTTTAACTAGTACTTCATGGTGTTTTTCAACAAAAACGTTGACAGTTCCAGTCCCCCCCCCTCCTCAAACTATCGGATTATTAAAAATGTATATACTATGATATAGCATAGTACATATCTTCGGCTTCAAACATAGCAATGTATATCTAACATGTTATAAACATGGAACTGTTTCAATTCTTAGATTTCAAACGGATCTTGAATACAATTCTTATAGATTGTATCACGATAGGAGGGAATTGACCATTGATGTGAAAGGAAGTGAAGCAAATAAATTGTATGGTAAAACATGAGTACAGTTTGACAAATAAATCATATGGTTGAATTATTCATAGCTTTTAATTTTGCTTAATTACATAATCAATGTCAAGAGATTTGTAGTTTAACTAGTACTTCATTGTGTTTTTTAACAGAAACGTTGACAGTTCAAGTCCCCTCCCTCCTTAAACTATCGGATTATTAAAAATATATATACTATGATATAGCATAGTACATATCTTCGGCTTCAAACATAGCAATGTATATCTAACATGTTATAAACATCGAACTGTTTCACTTCTTAGATTTCAAATGGATCTTGAATACAATTCTTATAGATTGTATCAAGATAGGAGGGAACTGACCATTGATGTGAAAGGAAGTGAGGCAAATAAATTGTATGGTAAAACGTGAGTACAGTTTGACAAATAAATCATATGGTTGAAGTTATCCTTCTTTAAATGATAATATACTACATTGATCAATACAGTAATATTGTTCATACTACATTGATCAATACAAGAGAAATTCATAGCTTTCAATTTGGGGTTTTTTTTTTTTTTTTGGGGCTTAATTACATAATCAATATCAAGAGATTTGTAGTTTAACTAGTACTTCATGGTATTTTTCAACAGAAATGTTGATAGTTCAAGTCCCCTCCCTCCTCAAACTATCGGATTATAAAAATATATATACTATTATATAGCATAGTACATATCTTCAGCTTCAAACATAGCAATTTATATCTAACATGTTATAAACATGGAACTATTTCTCTTCTTAGATTTCAAACAGATTTTGAATACAATTCTTATAGATTGTATCAAGATAGGAGGGAATTGACCATTGAAGTGAAAGGAAGTGAGGCAAATAAATTGTATGGTAAAACGTGAGTACATTTTGACAAATAAATCATATAGTTTAATTTATCCTTTTTGAAAAGGATAATATTGTTCATACTACATTGATCAATACAGTAATATGATTGAATTTAGTTAAGAAGTCTAACCGGATTAATCAAATATTTGGAGTTTTATTTCATTAGGTAAAAGCTTAGGAATACTTCCTTGAGTGTAGGACTTAGATCTCATACTGGATTGCCCAAGAGCCTTGTAGTTCAACCGAAACCTTTAGAAGATTAAGAAATACAGTATTCAAATCCTCTCTCCTGCATCTTTAGAATTTTTAGAGTAACTTTAGCACATAATTTTTAAAATCCTATCCATATTGATTTACCACATCATTAATATTTGTACAATCTTTAATATTCAATCTTTTAATATTTTCTTAAAATTATAAAATAACTTTTAACCAAATCCGAATCTATTTCTTTGAGATAGATGAATAAGATTTTAAAAACGTTTTAGAAGAGTTATTATCTCAAAGTTGCAGAGGATTCTAATCCTCACACTTGTGCTATGTTTCTTTGAATTTTGAAAATAATAACAGCTAGTTGCCTGATTTGTAAAGTCTACAAAATAATATTCAAGAATTACGTTCCACTTTTATTGGATGTGAGTAGGGGCATGGATACAACAAAATTTCATAACATTTTTACAAGAAGCTTAGAATTTTACTTCTGGTGCTACTAAGGTTGTCAAAATCAGGATCTTACGTAAGATTGTGGGAGGTAGGTGGTATTGTAAATCAGAGGATCAAATTGTGAAGTGTAAAATCCTACAGATTTTTAAATTTACAACAAAAGACACATTGATTATGACTTTTTATGTTGAATAATCATGTAAATTGTGAACTTATCCATAAAAAAATTAAGATTTTTGCATCTATGATGCAATTTGCATGTCATACCTTGCTACATCTATACCAATGAAACAAATATATTTAAGTTTTGACCCAATGTATCTAAAAAGTTCAATAAATGTTTAATTAGGAATCAAACACCAAAATCTTTTATCAACACATGAAAATATTTTCCAAGTTCCAAGTTTAAAATTCAAAATAAGTTATCAAATGGAATCTAGCTAACTAAAATATGAAATCCAAAAGCAAGATGAATATTAAGATGAAGTGAACATTTAATTATTCTAATTCTAGAGTTCTTATAACCACTGTTCTTATCCTTATCATTCATTTCATCATCTATGTAGACATTATATATTTGTATACTAGAGTTGCAAAGGAGATCAAGATAAAACTTCACACTTAACTATTCAAATTATACCACTCATCAACAATTACAGAGCATGCTCAAAAAAATCAATCAATCAGTATATATATATAAGCATACTAATAAAATTATATATAAGAAAAACATTTTAGAAATATTAGAACACAAATTAGTATATTGATCAAACAAATTTAACAACATTATAGTTTAAAAGGTAGCAAAGCCAATTTAAATTCTTCATTAGAAATGATGAAGTATTCCTTCATTTTGATTCTAGGTGAACTAGAAACTAGAAAAAATTTGCTTAAGTTAACATAATTATATAAAAATAAATAAAAAGGAATTCCATCACAACATAGAAAAATAAAAACCCTTAAATTTCGTCAAACCAAAATTTTATCCCATAATAATAATAATAATAAATAAATAAATAAATAACCCAAAAACTGATGTTTTGGTAGGATCAGTAGAATTGGCAAGATCCTATACGATCCTACATACGATACTACTATTTTTATGATTTTAGTGCAATTCTAAACGTTTTAGTGAGGTAAGATTGTAGGATTAAGGGATTGTAAAATTAAGTAATCCTATGATCCAAATTGCCATTTTGACAACCATGGGTGCCACTATAGTAACAGTAGGAGAACATGACAAATATAGAGAGTTCATGCATACTTCCCTACTCTCTAAATAGTCAAGAAAGTAAATTGCTACCAATGATCATGTTGGTCTAGTAACCTGGGGTTGTGGCTTGTAAGGGGTTTATAGTTCAAGACTCAGGGCATGGTATATATATATATATATATATATAGAGAGAGAGAGAGAGAGAGAGAGAGAGAGAGATAGATACACATTTTTTAAATTATTGGATTTAAGTAGAGCCAACGGTTAAAAAAGACTATAATTATTACAAATATTCTGATTAGAATCTAATTAATTACCCTCATTTATTACTTTTTTAAACCTATCTCTAAACCCCAAAAAAGTTTGACTTCTGACTCTCTCTCTCTCTCTCTCTCTCTCTCTCTCTCTCTCTCTCTCTCTCTCTCTCTCTCTCTCTCTCTCTCTCTCTCTCTCTCTCTCTCTCTCTCCACCACTTCCACAGGGTATGGCTCTTGATAGCAATATACACTCAATAAGCTCGCATACTTGTCATTCACTGCTAAATTGGGCTGCTCCCTATCTATTCAATAAGCTTGATGACTTCCATGTTTGTAATTCCTCAGACTCAGGTTCAAACATGTCATTTGAACAGTCACTTTTAGATGATGTACTCCGTGAGTTGTCAATCCAATTGCCTAACAGTGGTGACAACAGTGACAACAGTGACCCAAGTAACTACCCAATTATTTTAAAAGTGCAGGAGGGTGGAGTGTATGCCAGAAATCTTTCATTACTTGGTGAGAGGAAAATGCAGTTTGTGAACAATGAATCACCTACTATTTTATGGACAAATCTGCTTGAAGGAAGGAGTCTGCAGTGGAAATTTTGTCTAGGCCATCTAAGAGGACCCGAAGAAACGTTCAATATCTTCATGACTCACCAAATGAATCTGAATTTGAAAATGGTGTTTTCACTAAGAAGAGCAGGGAAATGTTCAACATAGTTGATACTGTAAAATCCAAATCAAGATTGAAGGACAAAAGAAAATTAGTTAAAAAAAAAAAAAATAGTCAAATTAGCTGGCACTACTGAATTTCTTTAGCTGCAATAGTTGGTCGTCATATATTTTGTTTCAAAAGGTCCCCTGTGTACGGTTTTAATAAATCCAAAATTCTTATAGAGGGAAAAAGAAGAAGAAGAAATTTTTCTTTAATAGGATTTCAGGAAAATTGATCTTTCTATGGTGGCATTTGCAATCAATCGGTAATGTATTTAGTTTTGATGTTTACAGAGAACATGGGTGGCATAAATAAGGACAATGATTCTCCAACTGAACCTCCTGTGCCTAGTAATGTTGCAAGGGTACTTGAAATTGACATAGTTGAATCCAGGAAGCAAGAAATTCAGATTGATGTGGGGAAGACTACTCAATTCTTGCCAAAACTGGAGAAAGAAACGTAAATGCGAGAGAGAGTCAAAAGTCAAACCATTTTTGGATTTAGAGATAAGTTTAAAAGATAATAAATGAGAGTAATTAATTAAATTCTAATCATAATATTTGTAATAATTATAGTCTTTTTTAACCATTAAATCTAAAGGTTTAAAACATGTGTAACTTTCTAAAGTTACACTAGGTATAACTTGAACCTATCTTTTATATATATATATATATATATAAACCAAGTTAACAACAATAAAAGAAAAAGTATATTGTTCTTTTCAATTTCTCAACATTTTGGTCAGAATTGACAAAAACTTCAGAAGTCACTTGACAAACAGTTATTTATTAAGAATTGGAAACTCGACAAACAAATTAATGATGAACAAAGAATGATGTGAAGGTTGTTTTGAGGATACAATAAAGAGATAAGCACAAAAGGGGAGATAAAAACATAGGACTGCTTAAATAAAATCCTCCGCATGAAATATAAACTCTGAAAAAACAAGAACTTCCTGAATACATGTATATGATACCCATAACTAAAAGCCACACTATCCAAAATGGTGCTATCATTGCACATACAGTATGCTTCAAGTTATAACTATGGCAATATAAAATACTTCACATTTATTTGAAAAATAAAAACCATTTTGTTTCCAGCTTTTGAATCGGTTCAAAGGGGTTGTCTCCAACAAAGTATGATCTAATCTATGTTGTGAAAGCCCGGGAGAAGGGAAGTAATGAAACCAAAGACAATCATCTGAATTTCCTTCACAATTCCCCACCAATGATTAGCACCATTGACGCCACCAGGTTCTGCTAAATTCTCATTTTCATTCTCAACAGCCCGGTTTCCATCATTTGCAGGCCGATTCTCAATCTGAGCTCCAGGTTGACCTTCTGCCATAAGTTAATGAAAGAATGTTATTTTGTAAGTATCATTCATGTCACCAATCATAAGTGTGCATTCCCAACTCTAATTGATACTTCTTTTCCTTTTTTTTTTTTTTTTTTTTTTTTTTTTTTTTTTTTTGTTTTTGATAAGTAAGAAGATAATATTAATAATAAAAGAAGAGTAAGAAAAATACAAGGAGTTCAGGTAGTGAACGAAGGAAAAAAGAACATAAAGACAGAAGTAGCCCCTAATCTATTCTAATAGATGATAGAAAATCTATAAGGGTAGAACAATCTGAAAAACCCCAACAACGAGACCAATCAAAGAGGGTCCGTTGGCAAAGCTCTAATAACTAAACCATAGTTTTCCCCTCATCCTCAAAAGACCACCGATTCTGTTCGGTCCAAATGGTCCACAATAAACAGCCTAGAACCAAATTCCAAATATCAGAACTAAGCTTCCCAAGCCAATTATACCAACAAAATAATAAGTCCACAACAGAACCTGACATGACCCAATCAATCCCAAACAGCCGAAGCATATACATCCACAAAGGAAAACATTACCACCTTATCCTTCTAATTGGGGGAAAAAAAAGGAAAAAGAAAAGGAATGTGACTTGGTCAAATGGTGCTATAGATTGCTAATAGTTAGCACTAAGCACTATTGCCTCCACAAGGTTAAAACCCAAACATCAACCTTCAATTGTAATATCGTAAAGCTATTGGTTATACAATACAACATAACTTCAAAGAGGAAATAAAACACCCCTTTTAAAAGATACCTATATAAAATGTTAGGCACCCTTGGGCAATTTTTAATGACAGATACACAACTCACACCCACCATAAGACCATCCAACCGTTTGGGGAGAAGAGACGCCATTTGGTTCAAGGCCTATGGACTATGGGCTTATTACAGACCAAAATGTGGCTACTTATCACCACCTTTTTTTTACTTAAAAAAAAAAAAAAAATCATCAGTAAGAAAATAACTTTATTAATAATAAAAATAAAAAAAAATAAAAAAGGAGAAAGAAAGGCCGAGGACTAAGAAGTGGCTTCTTATCACTAGTAGAAACAGTATAATAGCAAATGTCGGTCCTGTCATCTGTAAAAGCAATTAGCATTCCATCTCATTGTGTTCACTGTTGCAACAAGAATGAACCAACCTAAACTGAATTGTGCACAACTTTGGGTAGCATAAATGCCAATGTTGACAATTTTTAGGGAACTGTCAAAAAAATAGTTCCTAAAGTTTTACAATAACAATAATTCAAAACTAAATAATAAAAAAAAATGGAATAATTAGATGAAATTAAAAATAAATTGCACTTATATTGGAAAAACTGAAAAAAGAGGTACTTTTGGTCCATATTTTTATCTGCATGACACATTTACAAAGGTAAGTTGATCACAAGGAACTTGAGGCCTGACTATGGTTTAAGACTTTGTTTTGGTATAAAGGTTCAAATTATTCTGGATATTTAGACTGCAATGAACCAAGTTTTTATTAATGCGTGACCTAGATGCCAAAATTTAGACTCAGTCAACAAACAAGCCAAAACCAAGCAACTTCTGAGTCAGCTGGAGGTCTATGCTTGTTTCAAGCTCAAAAGAGCTCAAACTGTGTCCATTTTGACCAAGCTGATCAGCTAGAAGTTCAGCTTCCCTTTGCTTGTTGTTTGCAGTCCTACATGTAATGTGATAGCTATGTGTACACTCTATTTCTCTCTATGTAAATACCTGCCGAAAAAAGGTCCTGAAACATGCGTTTCATAAATTCAAGTATTGCATAAACAAAGTGGAATATACCTGCCCCAGCAACATTCTCAACTCCCTGTCTTGCAGCAGCAACATTTTCAGCCCTGACAGCAGGTCTTGGTGGATGGGGAGGTGCAGCTGCCCTCTGCATGCCTTGTGAAAGCCAGCGTACTATTGGTGTGAGAGCTCCAGTTTGGTATCTGAAACATCCACATCTAAAACATTCATCTTCCACTCATAAAACTTAATTTTCTGATAAGTCACTCATATAACTTAATCATTCGAGAAAAATTAATAATTGATAAGAAAGAAGCATGTAACGTATGAATACACACACACACACACACACACACACACACACACACAAGTAGCTTCATCCTAACTTAAATATTGAAAATTTTTTATAACGAAAACAAACGAAATCTCTTTCCACCATGCATTTTTTAATGTTTAAGAATCCAATGGACCATGCATTTTTTCATCCTAACTTAAACATTGAAACTTTTTTATAAAGCAAACAAATGAAATCTTTTTCCACCATGCAGTTTTTAACGTTTAAGAATCCAATGGACCAGTGAGTGGCAGAAGTTGCATTCCGAGCACATTTATTGAAATTGGTAAGAGGTTCAGACGCTTACAAGTAGACAAGTGAAGCAAAAAATACGAGGACAACAAGCCTCTGTCTTGATCCATCTTGGTTGAACAGAAAGATTACTGCTGCCAGCTTTAGAATAAGCAACAAATCAAGCTGAAAAGCAATTTGAAATCTCCTTACAACAACTTGTCTTTGAGGTGCAGGCTGTTGCTGTTGGTGCTGCTGTTGCCCTCCTTGCCCATGCTCTTCACCTCCAACACCAGCCTCAGGACTTCGTCTACTGTTGATGGCACCAAGCAACCATGATAAGAAAAAAGGGACAATTGGTCAGCACATACAACATATCAACATAATCCAATCTGCTATACAGACCATGGATATTGTCATTGTGATTAACATCACCAATCATCCATATTATTTTCCGCGGATGAATTTAAACAAGAGTTGTACAAGAAAGATCAATAGCCATTTTTTAATATTGTCTAGGAAACAAAATGGCAAGAATTTGTGGTATTATCTCTCTCTAATCCTGGCCTCCAAAAAGGAAAAAGGAAAAGAGAGGGGGAATGTAACTAAGTAGTTAAGAGTTTACTAATTTGGGGTAATAAACCTATTTTTCTTTTAGGTAAGATAAGATATCATTAAAATAGACTACGACATGGAAAAAACATGACGTAGCCACAAAAATACAAAAGAGATAAAGCTACGTACAAGAAGAAAGGGAATCTAAAAACATCAGGAGGGACTCACTAGAAGTGAGTCCCCAAACACGTGACCAATCAAACAAAGTCCCTATAAAAGACTTGAGAAGTTGCTGCTCGAGCATTCCATATCCTCAAAGGTATGCCTGTTTCTCTCCCTCCAAATATACCACTTCAAACACAATGGTGTCAAATTCCAAATATCGGAAGAATGCTTCCCAAACCAATTCCTCCACTCAAGCAAAAGATCCTTCAATCTTTCAGGAATCACTCATGCAACCCCTAAAGATTTACAAACAAAATTCCTCAACTAGCAAGCCTCCCCACAATGAAGCAAAACGGTCCACTGATTCCCCATCACATCTGCACATGCAATACCAACCCAATAAATAAAAGCCTCTCCTCCTTAAATTATCAGCTGTGAGGATCTCCCCCAAATTGATTTCCAGGGAACATAACAAAGGATGATGCCCTCAGCCCAAAATAAAAATACTGAATCTCAAACTCCCTACTCGTCCTCAACTTCCAGCTCATCCGGTCTCCAACCTCACTAGAGGGAATATGGCTCAACAAGATGTGAGTAAAAGCCATCACTGCATCCAATTCCCAATCATTCAAAGCTGGATGAAACTGCACATCCCAACTCCTCTTCTCCTCCTCATGATGCCGCACCAATAAAGACTCCACCAAAGCCTCCTGATCCATAGCAATATCATACAAGACCATGAAAGCCTCCTTAAGAGATTGATCTCCACACCAACAATCCAGCCAGAACCGTACCCTATTTCCCATACCCACCTCATACCAAATATATCTATGAAAATCTTCCCAACCCATCCTAATAATTTTCCACAAACCACAACCATAAGGACCAATCTTTATCTTATAAGTCCAACACCCCCCCAGCCTCTTTTCCCCAAACTTCAAAGCTATATCACTTCTCCAAAGCCTAGTCAGAGTACTTTACACATCGATTAGGATCTAAAGTAATGAGCATTACATTACTTTTGCAAAACAGTTTCTAGTGATTTCATTTATTGTTAACAATTTAATATCAGCCAGACCAAAAGCAATTTATTCTATATTAAGATGCAAGAAAGGTTTATATGGGACTTGCCTTGTGCATAGGCCTACTAAACAATCACAGATACATGTATTTTCTAATGCCAATTGGGTTCAGAATAATTTAGAGCAAAGCCATGTTTCTCACTTCTGCAAGTTAACTGGTAGCTAATTGGCAAAGCAAGATCTGTGGCAATCAAAACTTGCCACATAAAGAATGACTTACCTAAGTCTTCGAGTAAATCAACAACATCGTCATTATTATCAAGCTGAAGCCAACAAAGCCTCAGCTAAACGAGACTCAGAAAAAATCATCATGTATGCTAACAACAATCATGCCTTTTGTTGTTATTTTAATCTATGTTCTTGACATTGATCTTGTAGTGTATAAACCTAAATGAAACCACCCTTCCTCATTACTGAACTCATGGATATAATGATTAATAACTTCCAAGGGTATAACAGCCAAGATGAGTACACTAAACAATACATTTGACCAATATAATTAAAACATAAAAAATAAAATATTTGACAAACACATAGGATGGATTTGTTACAAACATTATGAATGAAGACTAAATTATGGATGCTTGTGTTATTTAATTACTAAAACTGTAAAAGTTAAAAAGAATAGAAAATTTAATGAAACATGAATTTGATACACACTACATCAGCATATTAAGAATGAATGCATCTATTTTGGGTGATACCAACATCCCATTATTCACAGATAATCCATGCTTTTGTAAGTGTAAAAGTAAGAAGAGAGTAGCGATACTAATTAATTGAACGAGATGCTTACGTGGGTAAATTGTAGGTAAGAGGAATAAGAGTGTTAGATGGAAGTCCAGCAACAGGTCCCATACAGGAGAAAACAGGAACAGCATAAATGCCTGCTCCACGATTCATATGGTCCTGATTTTGTAAGCCCGGAACAAGTGCGGGGTACATGACTGGAACCATCTGAAAACCACCATTTGAGAAAGCTGGAAAACTGGATAATGCAGGAGCCTGAGATTACAAAACCAAACCCCACTGTGAGTGAAGTCATTTAATTTAAGATAGATAGGAAAGCCACCAATGTAATAATAATGTATGTGCATACTAAGTGTTTTAAACCATCCCATCCCATCCCATCCCATCCATAGAGCTGAGCTGAGTTGAGCATTATTTCCAAATTATTATTATTATTATTATTATTCTTTATCTTTTCTTACCCAAAAAAAAAAAAAAAAAAACTTGTAGCTCAATTGGTTTGCATTTCCAACATATCCATCTATCCAGGGTTCAAATCCCCCAACTCCAACTATCAAAAAATATCATCAAAAAGTTAATATATATATATATATATATATATATATATATTCTGAATGTCCTTCAACCAATGTAAAGTTAAAAGACAACAAATTTTATTATTACTAATTTCGCATCCAACCTTCATCATATTCATTCAAACGTCAAATAGCATTGATTTTATTTTTATTTTTTTGATACAAAATGGGATTAAATCAAAAAGATTAAAGGGTCTCAAATTGTTCTTTCGAATTTCAAAGATGAAACCCAACTTCTTAATGAGAAGTTAAAGGAATACAATGATTCAGTAAAAAAAAAAAAAATCAAATCCAGATATTACTAATAAATCATGAGAGAGAAAACCCTTGAAATTATATATATAAAAAATAGAATATGTACAAGAGAAGAAAAGAGAACCTGAGATTGCGAGGGAGTGTCTTCGGAGAGAGACGACGACATCGTTTCAATCTCTTCCGCCATTTGCGAGTTGCTAGAGGATTTGTTATGTATTCAAAAAATCAAAAACTGACTTAGCATTAGCAACATCAGCAATTCAATTGACAATTGACAAGGATTGTTGTAAGCTAAGCTGTGATTCAATGCTTTTCATCAATAAAAAAAGATCGTTGTGAATGTGAAAACACTTCTTTATTTATTATATTATTTATACATTTTTTTTTTCATTGCGTCGAATTCCGTCTGTTTGCCTATAGGGATATGCCACGTTGGATCACATGTACTAATATCGTTGCGTTGAGGATAAAATTAATTAAATTAAATAAACGCTAGTACCACTCACTATTTCACTTAACACTAGCATTACGCTTGTAGACGGTTTAATCAAAATTCACTTGTAAATAAATTTTTTTTATTAATTTACTTAAAAATAGATAATAAAAATAAATAAATATTTTATTTTTAAGTTATATAATGAATGTGTGAGGCTTAAGGTAATATAAAATAAATAGATAAATATATATATATATATATATGTGTGTATAATTGAATGGAAGATAGTAAAATACCTAAAAAAGAATATAAAATGGTTTTCAATAATACATTGAATTTTAAGACTCAATTAATCATATGTATTTAAGTAGATAAACCTTGAATTTAATAATTAGAAACTATCGAAAGCAACAATTGAAAATATATTTAAGTGGAAACCTCAATTCAATAATTAAGAACAATCTAAATTAATAAATATATAAATTTTTGAAATAGAGAGATTAACATGAGAATTTCATTTTTGTCCATGAAAGCATGAGAGAAGACATAATTTTATTTTGAAAAAAAAAGCTAATTTTTTTTTTTTTTTAAATATCATGATTAGATGAATTAGATGAAGAATTTGAGAAGGATCAGCACCAACAAGTGCAGATGTTAGGCCTTTATCCATTAAGTAGTACTACTTGATGGATACACCCCACTTGTGAGCTCATGCTTATAAGCTATGGGTGGGAGGCGTCTTTCCCCGGTGTGGGATTGAGCAAATCCGTAAGGGTGGCATTGGCCTTCTCGACCCATTCCCAAAGCAGACAATACTTTCTAAGGAAGAGATTCGTTCCTCCACAATATTTATCTACTTAGAAATTATAGGAGAAGAAAAATTATATATATACTTTTAAAAATTATAAATGTTTTCTTTTACGTGTAGTATAGTAATAAAATAAGGATTAGATAGACCAGATAAAGAATTTGAATTGAAATTAAATTAAGATATTTATCAATTTAGAAATTATAGAAGAAGAAAAATTATATAAATATATATATATATAAATTTATAATACATGTTGCTATTTTTTTTTTTTTAATAATACACATTGCTATCTTTTTTTATTATATATAAATATTTTCTTTTATGTGTAGTATAGTAATAAAATAAGGATCAGATGGATCAGATAAAGAATTTAAATTGTAATTAAATTAAGATATTTATCAACTTAGAAATTATAGGAAAGAAAAATTATATATTTTTTTAAATATCTAAAGAAAAAATTATGCAATATGGTGCAGCCACTTGGCGTAACAATGTTTTCTAAACTCAACTTTTATTATATGGTATATGATGATATGATATAGATATAAATTATCGATCCAAGTACACATTTAAATGAAAAAAAAATATTAAAAAATTAATAGTAAATAATTTATATGTAAATAATTTTTTATTAATTTACTTAAAATAAATAATAAAAATAAATGAATATTTTACTTTTAAGTTACATAATGAATGCGTGTTGTGTGAGACTAAGGGTATCATAAAATGCATATATAAAATTGAATGGAAGATAGTAGAAGTACCTAAAAATATATATATAAAATGATTTTCAATAATACATTGAACTTTAAGGCTCAATTAATCACATATATTTAAGTGAAACCTCAATTTAATAATTAAGAACAATCTAAATTATTAAACATTTAAAAATTTGAAGTAGAGAGTGACTCACATGAGAATTTAATTTTTGTCCTTGAAAGTGTGGAAGAACGCATTGAAACTTGAAGTGCGTTGCACGCTACATGTGTGTGGTATATGCATGAAAAATTATTTGAATTTGACTTTTATTGTAAAAAAGAGGTGGTATAGTCTTACCCCTGTCTAACTAATTCTTATTATAATTCCTTTGTGTAGCATATGTATATGCATGAAAAATTATCTAAATTTAACCTTTATTGTAGAAAAGAGGTGATGTAGTTTTATCCCTGTCAAGTTAATTCTTGTTATAATCCCTTTGTTTTGCAGGGAGAGAGAGACGTTAATATATAATAGCTAAGATATTAATCTTTGGAAGTAGTATCTCATACGGATTAGTATTTCAATTGTGAGTTTTGGTAGTTAGGAGTTAGTGCATAGCAGTTAATAATTAGAAAATTACTTTGAATTTTTTTTAAACCAATCCCTTAAAAAAGTTTTAGTAGAGTTTAAATCACGTTAATTAATTATCTCTCTATTCAATTTTTTTTTTTAAATCATGTTAATAAAAAGCTAGTGATAAAACTATTATTACTAAACATTTCCAAGGCTTATCTATTTAGCTTTGTTGCCAAATTTATATAAACTCTTTTATTTTATTTTATTTCTTTTTTTCTGAAAAATATAACACAACCAAAAACCTATAAACAACAATTTACATTCAATATAAAGAATATAATCAAACTTGTTCATAATTTAAAATTAAGAAATTAACAAAAAAAATTATAAATTTAGAAAAAAAACAAAGAATAAACCTGTTTGTTTTCTTTATCACTTTGAGAGATGAAAGTGTGATTATGTACTAAAACTTGAACCAATTATTGTAGAAGAGAATAAATGAGTACAAAAGTTTAATATTATGAATTGGGTTAAAACGTATGTGAGAAGTTTTTATTAATCTTTTTGAAGTTAAAGAAAATAGCTTAAACAAAATGAAAAAATAATAATGAAAAAATAATGCATACCTGTCATGGGATTTAGGCATTCACATATTGGAATAAACTTCACTTCAAAAAGGATATATATATATATATATATATATATATATATATTAATATAAAGGTAGAGTTTCATTTGATATAGAATTTAAATCCTATTGGAATTAAGATTTCTAATAAATTTGTTTGCTGCTATCTCATAAATCCCATAAAAGGTGGATTTAAAAAAAAGTCATATGAATAGAAAGAAAAACGAAAACATTTTTTTTTTTATGGAAAAAAGAAACTTTTCTTTTATAATAAATTTTTTTTTTTTAAAGGACAAACATCTATTATATATAGATACTTTTTTTTTTAGATGAATGAGAAGGCATTTACTTTAAACTCAAATATTTATTACATTATTTACAATTTTTTTAACTTTATACAAAAACATTTTTGGTAAATCGGTATGAACAATAATTATCTAAAAAAAAGTCAAGTGTAAAGAGGAAGATTTTGCTGTTGAATATGTTGCTTTTTTTATTTTTTATTTTTTTACGGGTATTATTTATTTATTTATTTTTACACGAAGTAATATAATTTAAATTTTAAAAAAAGGAATAGATGAAGATTGTTGCTGTTTTTTGTTTTTTATGTGTACTATGTTTTTTTTTAATACACGTAGTAATATAATTTAAATAAAAAAAAAAGATTAGATGAAAAGTTTGAATTATAATCAAATCAAAATTTTGTATCAACTTATAAATTATAAAGGATTAGATGAAGAGTTTGGACTGTAATCAAATTAAGATTTTTATTAATTTAGAAATTATAGGAGAAGAAGATAAGTACAAAAAAAATTATATTAATTTTTTTTCTTAATTCTAAAAAAAATTCTGCAATTTAGTGCAGCCACTTGGCGCAACCACAACTTCTAAGCTCAACTTTTATTATACAGTATATAATATGATGTGACTGAGTGTAACTAGTAGAATAAAAATTGTAACACCCCAACCTAATTGCACAATTAATTTTATGGGTTTATATACTTGTTAGTATCTTAATTAATTTAAGTGCATAAAGTTTTGATATTGTGATATTATAAAACATATAGACTCTTTTTAATGTTATGGAAAGTAATTTATAAAGATAAGGGTTTATATGTAAAGTTATATTGTTGTTTGGGCCTTTCTAGAATATAAGCTTATAAGGGAGGAAACTAAATTTTTAAAAGTTAAAGGTTGACTCACCAACCCTTTTCCCTTAGTATTACATGTGCCCCACAAAATTCCTCCCTTATCTTCTCTTGGCTGCACTAGAAAGTTCAGCTCTTCTTTCTCTATTTCTTTTTCTTTGTTCTTGTTTCTTTCTTCTTCCTTTGCTCTTACGCGGCAGCACCTCTTTCTCACTCTCTCATCGAAAATCATAGACATTTCTCTCTAAGAAGAAATTAAGAGCCTAACACTAAGGTTTTAGCTTCAAAGTTTGTGGGTAAGTAAATTAAGCCTCACTGATTTTGGGTATTTTGATAGTATAATTGTTTTGTTTATTTTCCCTTCTTTATTCTCTAATTTGATTTTAGAAGCTAAACTTGTGATTCTATTTTATTAGTTTGAAAGATTGATGATATGGTGGTCTATTAGATGCTTATTAACATATTTTAATATGTTTAGTACAGGTATAAAAATACCCAATTGAAATGAAGGCCAATTGCTATTAGATGATGATTTGTAAGAACATATGTTGAAACTGTCACTGTGACAGTTTTGATGTCTACAATAAGAAAAATCTGTATTAACTCATTTTCTATGAATTAGGATGCTAGGAGTAGTTTTTATGAATTCTAAGACATACATGGTAGTTATGGAAGTGGTCTCACAGCATTTGGATGAATATAAAAATAATGGTTTAATTTCTAAGTTGAAAGAAATTCTATTAGGACAAATTTGAGCATGCTACCTTGTATGATTTTTAATAAATCATGGTTTTATGCTTTGACTTTGAAAATTTTATGATATATACTAGTATCAGACAATTAAGTAGAAATCAATTAAGAAGAACAAGAAGCAATCAGTTACGAAGAATAAGAAGCAGTTAGAGAAGAATTAAAAGAAGAGCTAAACGACATATCAAGCCACAAAGGATATTTAAGTTAGAAGCTTAACGACATGTAGTTTTGTATGTAAATTTTATTCAGCTTTCATCTCACGTGCCATAACCGATTTCCACATGTGCTATAACTGATTTACAAACGGGTTAGTTAGTTTGTTAAGTTTGTTACCCTCTGTTTTGGGAAGTTAGTTGCAGAGGTGTATATAACCTCCTTGATGTACAGATTCAATTCATAACAAAGATTAAGAGAAAATTCCTCAATTGCTTTCTCCAATTTTCTCCTTGTGCACTCATAACATTCTGTTATCTTCATCTCTGTTTGTTATATGGTATCAGAGCTTGAGTCATCTCCAATGGCGTCAAATGCTCAAAATACTCAAACTGCTCCATCTTCCTCTTCTCAGCGAGAGCTGACTCCAATGGAAGATCCACGGAGTCCATTCTTCTTGCATCATGGTGAAACACCAGGTGCAATTTTGGTTACTCAGCCATTAACTGAAAACAACTATCCTATGTGGTCGAGAGCCATGATAATGGCTTTGGATGCTAAAAGCAAGCTAGGATTTGTTGATGGCTCTATCAATGCTTCAATGGCAGTCACACCATTAGAGAAGAAAGCTTGGTCGAAGTGCAATTCAATGATCTCTTCATGGATCTTGAATTCTGTTTCTCCACACCTCACTGCTAGTGTGATTTACAGAGATACTGCATTTGAAGTGTGGAATACTCTCAAGAAACGGTTCTCCCAAGCCAATGGACCAAGAATCTCTCAACTCCAGAAACAAATTTCAACTATGATGCAAGGTGATGCTATAATCACTGGATTCTTCACTGATCTACAAGCTGCTTGGGATCAGCTATTGAATTTCAGGCCTTTACCATGTTGTTCATGTGGTAAGTGTAATTGTGGTGTGAATGACAAATTCACAGCACTTCAGCATCAAGATTCTCTTATGCAGTTCTTGAATGGCTTGAATGACTCTTATTCTCAAGTTAGAACACAAATTCTCATGATGGAGCCTAGTCCTTCCATTGATAAGGCTTTTTCCTTAGTGATTCAAGAAGAAAGGCAAAGGTGTTTGGGATTCACTGTTGCTCCCTCAGTGGAATCAACTGCTCTAGCAGTCAGAAGTCAAGGATTCAATCATGGAAAGTCTTTTCCAGGAAACAACAAATATGTCAAAGGAAGCAATCAAAAGGGGAGGCCTCTGTGTAGTCACTATGGGAAGCTTGGTCATGTTATGGAGAAGTGCTACAAATTAGTGGGATTTCCACCTGGTTACAAGCAGAGAAACAATGTAGCCATGGCAAACTTGGTTGAAGGTGTTCAAGGATACGTTGATACCCCACAGACTCCACAAGTTAATTCATTCCCTTTCACATTAGAGCAGTGTCAACAACTGCTTTCTATGCTCAGTTCACATGCATCTACATCTGGTGGTACCAATGATGCACCACATTCAGCTAATTCAGCCCTTTCAGGTAATATGTGTACTGATTTCACTTCATTAGATTTGCATCACTCAGTTTTTGCCATTAGTCCTATCAATAAAGGTGCTGCTCATGGTAATGATGTATGGATTCTTGACACTGGAGCCACAGACCACATAGTCCATTCTTTATCTTTGTTCACACATATAACCAGTTCTATATCAACCTTTGTTCAATTACCAAATGGTGAAAGAGTCAAAGTTACTCATATTGGTACAATTCAAGTCACTGCCACTCTAAAACTTGAAAATGTGCTATGTGTTCCCTCTTTTAATTTCAACCTGATTTCTGTCAGCAAATTAACCAAGACTCTTTCATGCTGCCTGGTTTTTTTTGTCAAATCTGTGTTATATCCAGGACCTTACTTGCTGGAAGACGATTGGAGTGGGTGAATTACATGGCAACTTGTATCTGCTGCACACTGATTCAAACAACAAATCTGTCTCAACAGCCACTTCAGTCCTTGAGTCAGTTTTTCAATCTTTTGTTAATTCTGTGTCTGAGTCCATTCCTAATGTTACAAAGTCTTATCTTTGGCATATGAGGTTAGGACATGTATCTGATAATAAGATTCATGCTTTGCATAATTCAATTCCTGATGTACAATCTTTTCACAATAATAAGAATTGTACTCTTTGTCCTATTGCTAAACAGAAGAGACTTCCTTTCCCATTCTTTAATCACATTTCAAACAAAGCTTTTGATCTGATCCACTGTGATGTTTGGGGTCCATTTGCCAACTTCACTCATGATGGATTCAAATACTTCCTTACCATAGTGGATGATGCCACAAGATCAACTTAGATTTACCTTATGAAGTCAAAGGCTGACACCAGACCTTTGTTAATCTCCTTTTATAATATGATATACACTCAATTTCATGCCAATATAAAGGTCATTAGAACTGACAATGCTCCTGAGTTTTTCTTAAAAGAGTTTTATGCAAGTAAGGGCATTATTCATCAACATATATGTGTTGCCACTCCACAACAAAACTCAGTTGTGGAGAGGAAACACCAACACATTTTAAACATTGCAAGGGCTTTAAAATTTCAGTCTAATGTTCCTATATCTTATTGGGGTGAGTGTGTGCTGACTGCTGTTCATATTATAAATAGATTACCTTCTAAAATTCTAAACCAGAAAACTCCATTTGAGAAATTGTATGACAGACCTCCCTCATTTGCTCACCTAAAAGTCTTTGGCTGCTTGTGTTATGCCTCCACTCTCACTCATAATAGACAAAAGTTTGATCCTAGGTCTTCAGCTTGTGTGTTCCTTGGTTACCCGTTTGGTGTTAAGGGTTACAAGTTACTTGACTTAACCACTAAAAGGATTTTCATTTCCAGAGATGTTCACTTCTTAGAAACTGTCTTCCCTATTGTCTCACCTTCAAAATTTTCATCTCCTCACACTAGCATGCCTTTACCTCACCTTTTTCCTTCAGTAGATCAACCAAATTCTTCTGTGTTTGATTTTCCTTCTGCATCCCAAGAAGGAAGGAATGATGTTACTGCCCTTGATTCCACCATTCCCACATCCTCTTCTGCAGAATCACTTAACTCTAATTCTGCAGAATTGCCTACTGTTACTTCTGCAAATGACACTTCTGCAGAATTACCTACTTCTAATCAACTCCCATCTCTCATTCCTTCCTCAAATACACCAGCTATTCCTATCAGGAAGTCTTCTAGAGTATCAAAACCACCTGCCTACTTGAGTGATTTCAAGTGCAGCACAGTTGTCAGTAATAATCTTGCTCCTTCTCTTCCTGCCAGCAAGTCAGGTATCTTTTATCCTTTGTCCAATTATCTTACTTCCTCAAAGTTATCCACCCCTTATGCCCATTTTTGTTCCTTAATTTCTACCATTCCTGAGCCTACATATTACCATGAGGCAGTCAAGGATACTAATTGGCAGGCTGCTATGGCATCTGAAATTGCTGCCTTAGAAGCAAATCAAACCTGGACTCTCACCACATTGCCTCCTCACAAAAAGGCTATTGGATGCAAATGGGTTTATAGGGTGAAGTATAATGCTGATGGTTCTTTGGACAGATACAAAGCTAGACTTGTAGCTAAGGGTTTCACTCAACAAGTTGGTTTGGATTTTACTGACACCTTCTCTCCAGTTGCTAAACTCACTACTGTCAAGACTCTACTTGCTGTTTCTGCTGTGAGAGGCTGGCATTTAGTTCAACTTGATGTGAACAATGCTTTTCTAAATGGCTCTCTCCATGAAGAAGTGTATATGCAGTTGCCTCTCGACTTTCACAGCAAAGGGGAGAATCTGGTTTGCAAGCTTCACTAGTCTTTGTATGGCCTTAAACAAGCATCAAGGCAGTGGTACTCCAAGTTCTCTACAACCATTTTGAAGTATGGTTTCAAGCAATCAAAATCTGATTACTCTTTGTTCACCAAGAAGTTTAATCAGACTTTCATAGCATTACTTGTATATGTTGATGACATTCTCATTACAAGTAATGATGTCCAGGCAGTTGAAGACCTCAAAACCTCCTTGAATCTTGAGTTCAAGTTAAAGGACCTTGGTAGTTTGAAATATTTTTTAGGCCTTGAGGTTGCTAGATCAGAAAAGGGTATTTCACTATGTCAAAAGAAGTATGCATTAGGAGTTCTTAAGGATGCTGGTATGGAAGGATGTAAACCCAGCAAGGTCCCAATGGAGCAGAACTTAAAACTAAGTAAATTCCAAGGTGATTTATTGGATGATCCTGGGGTCTATAGAAGATTAATTGGAAGGTTACTTTACCTAACAATCACAAGACCAGATATTAAATATTCTGTACATAAACTAAGTCAATTCATGGCTAAGCCTAGAAAGCCACATCTTGATGCAGCATACAAGATCTTACAGTATATCAAAGGATCACCTGGTCAAGGCATTCTACTGTCTTCAAAATCTGATCTACACTTAAAAGCCTACACGGGTGCAGATTGGGCTTCTTGTGTGGATACCAGAAGATCAACTACTGGTTTTTGTGTTTTCTTAGGTGAATCATTGGTTTCTTGGAAGTCTAAGAAACAATCCATAGTTTCCAGATCATCAGCTGAAGCCGAATATAGGGCAATGGCCTTAACAGTTTGTGAAGTGACTTGGTTACTAGCTTTGTTGAAAGATTTAGAAGTTGATCATCCACAGCCTGGAATGCTCTTCTGTGATAATCAAGCAGCAATCCACATTGGTGAGAATCTTGTCTTCCACGAGCGTACAAAACATATAGAAGTAGATTGTCACTTAGTTAGGGACAAGGTGCAAGAGAAGGTGGTTCGTTTGTTTTTCACTCCAACACATACACAGGTAGCAGACCTGTTTACCAAAGCATTGTGCAGCCAACAATTGAAGTTCTTAATTTCCAAGATGAGTGTGTTGAACATCCATAGTTTTGATTCTCATCTTGAGGGGGAGTATCAGAAAATTAAGCAGAAATCAATTAAGAAGAACAAGAAGCAATCAGTTACGAAGAACAAGAAGCAGTTAGAGAAGAATTAAAAGAAGAGCTAAACGACATATCAAGCCACAAAGGATATTTAAGTTAGAAGCTTAACGACATGTAGTTTTGTATGTAAATTTTATTCAACTTTCATCTCACGTGCCATAACCGATTTCCACACGTGCTATAACTGATTTACAAACGGGTTAGTTAGTTTGTTAAGTTTGTTACCCTCTGTTTTGGGAAGTTAGTTGCAGAGGTGTATATAACCTCCTTGATGTACAGATTCAATTCATAACAAAGATTAAGAGAAAATTCCTCAATTGCTTTCTCCAATTTTCTCCTTGTGCACTCATAACATTCTGTTATCTTCATCTCTGTTTGTTATAACTAGACATTCAGGGGAGTAGTTCTGTAAAATTAAATGATATTTGGATGTGTATGGACGGCTCATTCGTACTTTACAAATGGAGCATTTGCTGCTGAAATGAGCAGTAAACAGTGTAGGAGAACTCTGACTTTGTGGATTTAATTTTAAAGTTAGGGTGAATGTTTTGAGTTATAATTTAATATGCTTATCTTTTGGTATGTCTAGATCATAGATGAATTTTTATGCCTTCGTTTCTCTATGTTTTGGTATGTAATTTGTTTGATGAATGTACCTTGTTTTTGGGGAAATTTTATGTGATGAGAATTAAGATTTTCTTGAGTTTGAGAGTTAGGTTGTGATTGAGGTATAAGTTTATATACTTAGGAAGAGTTTGTTAGTAATAATTTTTGGTCTTTCATTTAGGTGACGAGAATGAGAACATGAACACTTGAGCTCCTCTTGTACAATCTCTCGCGTCTTCTGTTTTCAGGTAAGAGATATGTGACATGTGCGTTTGATTAGTATAAAAATTGTTTAGAAAACTATTATGTATTAAAATCTTTTAATTAGAGATATTACATATAAGCATGATTTAAGTAAACTATATATTCGTGAGTTATTCAATCTTATATACATGATAATTTTAGCATATTGATGACATTATTTATATCATGAACATAATTTTTAAGAATGAAGTGGATATGCTATTGTTGTGAAACATTTATTTAAAAGCAAAATTATTAGAAAAATATAGTTTTTAGTTATTCCATTGTTATGATTTGAATTTAGCCAGTAGGGTTTATAGTATTGGTATTTCTATAGAAATTCTGATTGGCCATTAAAAGTGGGATTGGCTCTACTGTACCTACCCTTGTTGGTAACGACCAACTAGTGGAGGATGCCAACCTACCCCCATGGTTGAAGATATGTATTATGACATGATCCTTGGATTACCAAGCATTGTGGGGAATGCTGGATGCCTAGTACATTGTGCTGGAAGCCCCCCAAAGTTGTGACAGACTTACAATTGGATTGACTAATATGTATATAAACGAGCTATTAAGCTATTTGGAAATTATAAGAAAAGTATGATAATAAGAAAAGTATGTTAAATGTGTTATAGGTCTGATGAGAAATTTATGATAAAGTATTTTATAGTCTATTAAGAGATAAGATTACTGAATTATGTTTAAGTTTCTTATTATGTACTTTTATTATTATATGAAGTGAAAATGAAGTATTTTTATTTGAAAGTTCATAAGTTATTTTAAGAACAACGTGAATAGTATGAAAGCTATTGTTTTTTCAAAGCTGGCATATCCATAAAACATTTGATTTACATGCATTCTTATTAAAGGCCCATGGAGCTTAAAACCTTACTAGGTTTCGCATCTCACCCTATTATATTTCAGTGCATAGGTTCTTCCTAGAAGCAGCGAAAGTACTAGAGGTGACAAGGATTTCATGATTCTTGTTTGTTAGAATGTTTTTTTTTTTTTTTTGGGTCTAGTAGTTTAGCTCTTTTGTTGTATAGGAGAAATCAAGATGTACTTGATCCTTTGAGCACAAATGTAATTCGGAACCTTAGTTTGTTTTGAACCCCTGTTATATGTCTTTGGGGTTATGTTTGTAATAAAAGTTTTACTAAATGTTTAGCTATGTAATATTTACATGAATACCTGAAGTTTCAGCCAAGTGATAATCTTGCAAAATTCAAATGGGATGAAGTTCAAGGTTTACATCATTTTTGTATATTATGGTTTTTATGCAAGAAAATAAGCAGGAATTCAAAAAACAAATTCTTGATAAGCACATTCAGATTAGGTTGATTCGTGTTAGCATTGAGGTAAACTTGATATTAACATGCCGGTCATGCTCTAAATTCTGAAGTATAGGTTTGGGCCGTGACAAAAATGGTAGTAGGTCCATATATAAAAGTTAAAATTGTCGAAAACAAGTTGCAAAATAGAGCCACCCAAAATAACTCTAGTATTATTAACTTTTTGTATTTTCAAATTTTAGTAAGGCTATTTTTAGCTTTTATAATTTAAAAATATATATATTAATAAGACTAAATCAATATATATATATATATATATATATTTTTTTTTTTTGTCATTTAAAAAGTTTTGATTCACATTCTTAATGTTATCTATTGTCAATTCACTCCAAAACGCAATAATTTTTAAAACACAAACTATTAAACTACGTCATTTTGAGTCCACTAAATCGATATCCAAATATGTCACATTGTCACCTCATTTAAAAATACATGTAATTAAAACAAAAAAGAAAACTCAATTCTCACTCTATGCGCGCGCGCGCGTGCATGGTCTCTTACTTATTTTGCAATATGGGTGATAAGGCTCATCATAGTGACTAAGAGTCCGTTTGGATAGCACTTATTGTTGCTAAAAGTTGCTAAAAACTGATTGTTGCTGAAAACACTGTAGCAAAATAATTTTTAAATGTGTAAATAGTGTTGTGGGACCCACTTTTAACATTAAATATTGCGTGAACAGTGCATGAACAGTGCGTGAACAGTGCACGCACAGTACATGCACAGTAAATTTGTCTCCCAAAGTCAAAAAAGCCGGCAGGAAAAAAAAAAAAAAAAAAAAAAGGCAGAAAACGCAAAACAGAAAACGTGCCGCAACTATAAGTGTAATCCAAACACTCACTAACTATGTTCATGGTTTACTTATCGCAAATGAATGAATAAGGGAATTGGATGAATTCTAAGGATTAAGAAATGGGAGAAGGAGAGTGGTGATGAGCTGGTCCAGCTAGAGGAAGTGAGAGTCGAGGTTGGCGGTGGAGCTGCCAATAAAGCGGATGAGGAGTCTACGGATCTAAAGTTAGTACGGCCTAGTGGCCCTAGGATCACACAATCCAACAAGTCATAGGTTGCTACTTGTGTAATGCCCCAAACTTGACCAAGGTACAAAATAACTATTTATTTCGCATATCCATGAAATTTTCTATAACCTTCACGAAATTATTTAACCCAAAATATTAATTAACTCAAAACAGGCGATCCACAACAAAATTTAAACAAAATGTAATAAAAAACCAGTAATACAAAATACTCATTACAAATGCTAGAGCTTTAATCCAAAAATAGAAACATCCTTAATTTAATCCTCACAATACATCAATTACAACCTTAAAAAATGTATTACATAATAAAATTCTCAAATCCAAGGTTGCTTTTGATATTTCTATTAGGGAGAGGGTGAGATAACTCAATAAGTGGAATTCACTAACATGGGGTGTGGGAATTGCGAACGCCCCAAAAAAAATTTCATAATTTTATTTTCTCTCCTTTTGGGGAGTTTTTAGTGTGGTCGCACATTGAGTCATTGACAACATGACTCTTGTGTGCTTGTGATTCTAGGGTGGGGTGTGTGTATGTGAGTCCATTTTTCTTATTTTTATTTTAGGAGTCGTCACCAACCATTGGTTTTGTATTAGGTGTGATTGGTCACTTAGAAGTCAATTCATTTTAGGTTGCCTAATTAACCATACCAAATCTTAAGGGTTCATTAATTAAGGCAAGTCAAAATGTCTCAATCCAAAGATCTTGGACTCGGAAGTTTGGTTATATGTGAGGAAGGTGTTAGGCACCCTACAAAACTTGTTCAAAGATAGTACCTCATTTTAATTTATTTCAAACATTATTTTTTTGGTGAAGAAATAGAATGCTTGGCATTTTTATTTTTGAAAAGATTTTGCAAACAATATACACATATATACATGTGAGTAATTATTTACTTATAAAATAACATGTGAATATTAAATTCAATGAATATTTACAACTAAGGCATGTGAGGTATTTACATAGGTAACATGTGAAGGAGTATACAAACATGTGAGTAGATTACTTAATAAGTAGGTAGCATGTGAATACTAAACTGCTATATAAACAAACTACGATACAAAAGGAAGAGAGAGAGTTAGAAGAGTAGCACATTTTTGTCATCCACAATTTTCTCATTTATTATTATGCAAAAAAGATGACAAATAAAATACGTTAGTGCCAAAGAAATAGGAGGAACAATGTAAGCTTGATTCATGTTCAATGGTTCAAGAAAATGACCGGTTTAGTCTTTTCAAGAAAATGTTCAATCGTTCTCAGCCTTGGCAGTTAGCCTCCCCTAACTCCCTATGCTGTAGTATTCTATTTCCTTCCATCTTTGTGAAGATGACTGGTTTTCGTTCATATTTTTAGTCTGTTCCTTTCTTTTTTGGGTTTGCTTAATTATCTTCTCTTATTTTCGTGGGGTACTATGGATGATCTTACTATAAGTTGGAACAAACTCTCCTTGTCTGATAAGGAGGGGAAGAAATTGGCCTTGGTAAAAAGTAAGAAAAGGGTGGAGTTTGTTCTTGCGGCCAAATTTCTTACAAAGAGGAGTGTTAGTGTTGATGTAGTGGCTAAAACATTTAAAGCTTGTTTGGTTTAAAAAAATGGTCACTCAGTTTTCGTCACTCATTTCTCATCACTCATCACTCATCATTCATCACTCAAAATATCTCAATTTTCACTCCCCACCGTTTGGACACTATTTTCACTTTACATAACTCAAATATTTCAACCTTTTTGTGGGACCCACACCTGATCACCAAGTCAATACAAGTCAGTACCTTCTGTTAGTCTACCCGCGCCCATTCCCCATTTCCTTCACTTCTCATTTCCCCTTCACCCCTTCAATAGAGTGCCTCTCCCAAAACCCAAACCCGAACCAATAAAAATGCATTGAAGCTCCCTCGCTAGTGTGTACCGTCACCATTTCAGAAGCTCCCTTGCCTCGCCTCCTTCTCCTCCTTCAGGTTTGTGACTTTTTCTTATCTTATGCTCTATTGCCACTCTTATGCTCTGTTCCCTCATTTCCCCCATTTTGCCCCTGCCCCTTACTCTGTTTTCTCTCTTAGTTGCTTCACTTTTTTTTTGTTTGTGAGTGCCTCATTTCTTTTCTTAGATCTTCTCCATTTTGTTGGTTTTTGAGCTGAATGCTGACCTGGCTATGTCTTATTTTCTTCATTTTTTGTGTTGTTTTTCTAAATGGGTGTCTTATTTTTGTTTTGTTTTTTTAATGTGGTTTTGGGTTCCTATTAACTATACCATTTTGTGTGAAATCCTTCTAAATGTGGAAGATTCTGGGGCTTCCATTTGTTTTCAAATCTGGGTTTTGTTTGGTTGTTGAGAAAACGTAGGAAAAGAAAAGCAATTTTTGTGCCCAAATCACTTTAGTAGATACTGTATCGTTTGATCAATTTAGGAAAAAAAAAATTACATAAATGGCAGTGATGACAAAACCAAGCTAATTTTTTGTGTACTAAGATTGAAGAATTCTTTCCATTGAGTAGATTCCCTGTTCTAGAATAGCTGGCCACAAAGATGCATGGCAAGTCACCCAATAATAAGCAACTACCAAATAGAGATCTAAATAAGTCCCTAATAATATGCCCATTTTCACTTGGTTGTGCAATATGTACAGTAAACTTGATAAAAAAGTTACAAACCCACCTCTTACTTTGAAACTGATGCAAACCATTCTTGATCAGAAAATGGCCTTATTTGGAATCATAAATTGTAGTGACAATGTGTGAAGGCTGAGAGAAGGAAGTGAGAAGGGGAAAAATTTTCAGGAAAAAATTTGGGGAGAACTGAAATGAAACAGAGCTAACAATGGTAATAACTCAAAGCCTGTATTGGACGTGACAATGCACTGGCAAAGGGGCCCACAACTTCATCTAATTTACTGACTTGCCACTGAACTCAGTTTTGATCACTCACATTCATTTTATTAAGTTTTTTGAGTGATGAAAACTGTTACTAAAAACTAATCCAAACAAAAGCTATGTTTTGAAAACAGGTGGGACACACACAATTTGGATGATGAAAACATAAAACTAAGTGATATCACTCAAAACTCTCTTCATCCAAACAAGCTCTTAGACCTTTATGGCGTATGAGTAGTGAATTCTGTATCCGTGATGCGGGTGATAATCATCTACTCTTCACTTTTGAACTTGAATCTGATTTAGAAAAGGTTTTAATAGGTGAGCCATGGTCCTTTGATAGACATTTGGTTATGCTGCAAAGATATGATGGGATATTGCCTATGGATAAAGTGGATTTTTCGAAGTCGTCTTTCTAGGTTCAAATCCATAATCTCCCTCTTAGTTGTTTGACTCCTGAAGTTGCTTTGGAAATTGGTGATTCATTGGGGACTATCAACAAATCCGTAGGTATCTTTGACATGGTTGGTGGGAACTTTATGCGAATCCGAGTGCTTATTGATATAACTAAACCTTTGTGCCAGGGCAGAATAATTACTTTGGACTCTAATGATGATCGTTTTATTTCCTTCAAGTATGAAAGGCTCCTTAATATCTGTTACTGGTGCGGAATGGTTTCTCACGATGACAAAGACTGCTCTATCTGGCTGAGTAGTAAGGGTTCTTTGAAAATTGAAGATCAACAATTTGGTAACTGGATAAGGGCTGCACTAGTCAATCCATCTAGGAAATCTGTCATGGATGTCAAGGGTTTTAAGAAGGAAGATACTCATAGCCGTGCCTCAAGTTTTTCAGATACGAGTTTTTCATCTGTGCATGAGGGGATTCTAGCATTAAAGTCGGTTCTTGAAACAACTGGACAAGCAGATTGTAGTATTAGGGCTGATTTGAGACCTGTCATGGAATTTTCTCCGGTGGGTGATGCACGACAGAGGGAACAGTTGCAATTTTCTGAGGAGCGGTTAAAGGTAGTTATTGCGGATTTGAAGGAAGATGCAAACAAAGGAGGTCACGTTGCTTGGAAATAAAATGACAACTGTTGCCAACGTCATTAATGAGCCCAACGTGTCTGCCATATCATTAAATGATGAGGTTTGTGTCAAAAATTTGGATGCTGTAGGGAGTTTGGGACTGATTGAAAAAGAAGAATCCAGTGTTGTACAGGTTTCAAAAAACATTGGGATTAAATTTGATCCTTAGAGTGTGATGTGCTCTTAACCTCTACCTAACCTATCTGCTCAAGGAGATAAAGATGGTCAACCATCTTGTTCTCTGGAAGCTTCCTACACTATTGTCGCTGTGATGGATCATGTAAGGTTGAATTTAATCAACCATCTTGTTGGCTTTATTCCGTGCCAAATTTGCTTGTATTTTAGCAATTATTAACCCTATATTTAGGTGGAATTCATGTAAAGGTAGTGAGTGAGAGAGTGTGAAGAAATGCTCAAGAAAGTGCAAGAAAGCAGAGTTTCGCGACTAGGACTCACGGGTGACTCACGACTGGCAAGCCGCCAAATTCAGCACACGAGTGAAGCATGCGAGAAGGTGAACAGTCGTGCCAGCTGGAGCACTACAGGACAAAAAGTCCAGCCTGGCCATTCTGTTAGCTCGCGGCTTGAACTCGCGACTTAGACAAGTTGCCAGGCCAAGCCGCCAACCAGCTCTGTTTTGAAAAACCTAACGTTTCACATTACTATCTCACCCTAGTATAAATAGCCCTCATTCCCATGAAATGTAGAGAGCTTCTAGAGAGAATTTTGAGAGAGATACCCTAGAGAAAAAGGTTCGGCACAACCTCGTTGGAGCAAGAAGCTTGGAGGGCTTAGGTACCTGGGTAGATTAGGCTTGGAGGGTCTATTGCTATTTATGTATCCCAACTACATTTTCTAGTGGATTATTGACCGCTTGGAGGGCGGCAGAGAGGTTTTATGCCGAGGGTTTCAGTTTCCTCTTTGATAACACATCGTGTGTTGTCCTTGTGTTTGCATCTCTCTTCCCTTTATCTTTACCATTTAATTACTGCTGCGATTGTGATTATTTATAGTTTTAGATTGTTTATCAATTCTGTTATAAGTTTGTTATCTTTTTTTGCACATACACTATTTGATATAAAGCTTAAATTGGTAATTTATTGTTTGGGGGTCTAATCGTTCATAGTGTTTTCAACACTATTTGAACTTTCAATTGGTATCAGAGCGGGTGCACTTGTTGTGGTTTGAACACTCTAATGCGATCCGTGACCTCACTTTGAGATGGATAGGTCTCAATCTCTAAATGTGCCACCATTTTTTTATGGTAATAATTATGCTTTTTGGAAAGTCCGAATGAAGGCATTTTTGTGTTCTATTGATGATGCTGTGTGGGATGCAGTTGAAGTGGGTTGGATTAAGCTGGAGGCTGCAAAATCCACTTGGGATAAGGCAGCTCTTGCAGCTACTAATGCTAAAAGTAAAGTCTTGAATGCTATTTTTTGTGGTGTCCCTCTAGAAGAATTTCACAGGATTTCACATATCACTATTGCTAAGGACGCATGGGAGATTCTGGAGATTACTTTTGAAGGAACAAAGAAAGTAAAAGACACCAAACTACAGATGTTGACCACTCACTTTGAGGAGCTCAAGATGAGCGAGGATGAGTCCTTTGACTCTTTTTATAGCAAGTTGAACGAGGTGGTGGTCGAAAAATTTAATTTGGGAGAAGAGACGGAGGATTCTAAAATTGTAAGGAAGATCCTTCGGTCACTGCCGGAAAGCTTTCGTGCCAAAATAACATCTATTGAAAAGAGCAAAGATCTTGACCACATTAGAGTTCAAGAGCTGGTTGGTTCTTTGTAGACATATGAGTTGTCACTGCCTACGTAGAAGAAAAGCAAATCTCTCGCTCTTAAGACAATTGATGAGAGGCTAGTATCTCATGATTCTTTGGAAGAAGATGCTGTAGATAAAGATGTGGCGTACCTTGTGAAAAACTTCCAGAAGTTCTTAAAACTTAAGAATAGTGAGAAATCTAGTGACAAAGGGAAATTTTAGAATTCTGAGAAGGAGAAAAGGGAATTCCAAAGGAAAGATAGTAGAGAGCCCCAATCTTCACAGGAAATCACGTGTTTTGAATGCAACGGACATGGACATTTCAAGAAAGAATGTCCAAATTATTTGAAATCAAAGGGGAAGGTCTATGCCACTACTCTAAGTGACTCAAATTCATCAAATTCTGATTCTGAGGAAAGCTGTGACGAAGAAGGAAACTACTTCGCATTTATGACCATTGTACATGTGGAATCCTCGGATGATTTAGGTTCACTTGTGAAGGAGCTTGGTGAGCACTCTGATTTGGAGTCTATTGGAATAGTTGAGGAGTTTAAGATGAGGAAGTTGGAGATGCAGTGGGACCGCAAGAAACCTACAATTCACTCCTTGAGAAGACCAGTGAATATGCTAAGGTGGCTAACACAATCATTAAGAAGATGAAGAGGGCCGAGGAAGATTACAGAACTCTTCTAGTGCAATACAAGGAGACTAAATGTGAAGTGGAGAAAATGAATGGAGAGCTGTTAGAAACTTACTCAAAAATTCGATTCCTTGAGCATGAAGTGCTTCAAGCAAATGCTAAGGTAGACCGTGTCTCCTCCAAGAAACTCAATGAAATACTTGCTCATCAAAAATCAGTCTCAGACAAGTTCAAAGTGGGATATACCAAAGGGAGTAGCTCATCAGCCAATGTCACCAAAGAAGTGAGGTTTGTGAAGGCCAAAGAGCCAATTGTGGAAGAGTTTATTCCTGATAAGGTTAATACTAAAAAGAAGAAGAATGTGGCTAATCAACGGGTGTTCAATTCATTCCGTAATCCATTAGAAGTCAGACATGAAGCTAGAGGAAGATCACTTCCAAGATTACAATGGGGTCTTAGAATGAATCATATTTGTCACTATTTCGGATTGCAAGGACATACCAGATCCAACTATCATAAGTTGAGAGTGTTAAACAATGCAAGCGCTCCTCAATCATGAGGAAGAAAAAATGACAAGAGGTCTTGGGGTAGTGAGCAACCAAGAAATCAAAATTGTGATCTCAGAATGATGGACATGATAAAGATGATCGGTGTCTTCACAAATTGCTTGGAAACCTTCACAAAAAGTTTGACAGTCCTAACTTTCGTACCCAATCCATGAAGGATATCACCCCAAATGCACGTGACGTGTGGGTGACGAAGGGTACTCATGCATAAGTATCATAACATGTCCATGCATCAATTTTTCCTATGCTCTGTGATTGTGTTTGGTTGTATGCTTTTTGCTTCTGAGTGTTGAATTGTTGTTTGTTTATTTGTTTCATTTTAAAAAAATTTTTATATTGTTTTTTATCAATCTCTTCTTACTTTTGTGTCAAAAATCCAAAAACACATAAAAAGTAAAAAATACAAAAAGTTTGATCGACTTTTTTTTTTTTTTTTTTTTGTCTCAAAGTATGTTTTTCCTTGTACCTTTATACTAATGGCTTTGTGTATCTATGAGCTTAACTTGTCTCATATGCACTCATATCATTGTGAGAGAAATCTTGACTTCTATGTGACTATTGTAAATAGATCTTCAATATTGTCATTAATGATTAGTGAATGATTTTGTTGATCTTGAGACATGCATAGACCTGTGCCTATATATCTTCCCACTCTTTATTTTGTTGTTTTTCTTGAAGAGCTCACCAAATGTAAATCTCCAAATGAAAAGAGATATTGATCTGTAAAAGCCTGTCGCACATACTAGTATTTGACTAGGAAAAAGGAAAAGCGACCAAAATAAAATGTATGATGGCCAAAAAGCCAAAGGTTATCATATCAAATTGAAATATTGAAAATTTCAGGCATTAATCTCACAATGAGATGTTTTAATTCAAAATGATCAAATGATATGATGTATATGGAGCCAAATAAAAAGTTTCAAAGAAATGTTCTCAAGTTTATGTGGGAGGTCATATATACAAATTTCTATAATTGAGATAGGTCACATTATCTAGTACTAGTTGTGTATGGCTTGGTTGAATTGATAATTGAAACTCCACTTTAGACTAAGGACTATCTCATTTTTGATATTCAGACACAACACACAAGTCTATGTTCAATGAATGCCTCATTTATTTGTGTGATTGTACTTGTTTAAACATGTTTTCACAAGCTCAATCTTTGTTGATCAAACACAAATTTTTTTTTTGAGTGTTTTAGCTTGTTTTTGGAAAGTATTTTGTTTTTACAAAAATGTCAAAATTTTCAAAAATAGTGTTGCCCTGTTTTGGCGACTTAGTCATGGGTTGGTCCAATCGCATGCCCCAGTCGCGAGCCCATTCCTAGATTTTTCGCAGCTCACTGGCGAGTCAAAGTTTCAATTGCGAAAAATACTTAGAAAATTTTTCAAAACTTGAGTTTTTATGTTTTTCGCCGCTCAATGTGGCGACTTGTTCGCAGGTGGAAGGTCCAGTCGTGAGGGGTACACAGAGATTTTCGTGGCTCCCCTGGCGACTATCTCGCGGGTAGACCTTCTAGTTGCGAAAAACACTTAGAAATTTTTTCAGGAATCTTAACTTCTATGTGTTACGCGGCTTACCTGGCGACTTGATCCAATCGCGAAAAATGCATGTTTTGCATTTTAAGGACAGTTTTTCAAAATCTTTACAGTTTTCCCTCGATTTTTTGTGACTGTTCATTGTCTTCCCCATTTCTCTCTCTCAAACACTCCGTGTTTCTCTTGAAAAAACATCCATTTTTGTATCTTTTCTACTACAATCTTTCTCACTTCATTGTACTTGATTTGAGCATTATTTTTCTTGTTTTGTGAGGTGTTTTTGAGTTTTGAGATATAATGTGTTCGAACTTGGTTTAGGTTAATGTTTGTTGAGATTTGATGTTTTGGTCTTGGCTAATCTTTGTTTCTAGTATTCTAAACATGTGTGTTATCATGTTTTAGTTTATCAGAGGTAATTGCTTATTTTTTCTCTTACCCATGTTGTTTTTGGTTCGAATTTACTGGGTTTTTCTCTGTGTATGTGTTTGGCTAGTTCTAGATGGTTGTTATTATCTTTAATTACTAAAGATAGTATGTTGCTTCTGCCTTGTGTTTATTGTCTGCTTTGAGTTGGTTTGATCATTTAATTCTCATGAAGTCATATCTCATTGTCATATGTTTTGTTTTGGTTTAATCTGGTTTTCACTGCTTCTGTTCAACTGATTTTTTACTTGTTGAAGTATGTGGTTGGGTTTGTGCTCTAAAGAGCTCTTGGTTGTTTAAACTGTGCTCTTTGTCACATTAAGATATGCATTATATTGTTGATAAAGTGTTATATCTTTTTCTGATCTGTGATACCTCTTTTACTGTTTGAATCTCTACTGTTTATGGCCCAAATGGTGATAACAAACAACCTTTTTCTTAACTGTTGCTAATGTTTGAATTTCATCCATTGTGCTATGTCTTGTTGTGGCCTTTTCTGCTTGATTATAGATGGCTCCCACACCTACAAAGAAGAAAACTGCTGCAAAGAAGGCTGACAAAAAGCTGAAAATGGACAATACTCTGTTTAGGTCTGTCCAGCATTTTGAAAGATACAGAGATTCTTTCATGAAGGGAACTATTATCCAGGAGAGGTTTATGGATCTAAATGACTTGAAAGATACCTTCATTCTAGAATGTTTTGAAGGCAGAGGATGGGAGAAGTTACTGGGTGACCTACTAGTTGTGTGTGAACCTTTAATAAGGGAATTTTAAGCAAATGTGATCATTAGGGAAGATGAGCTGAACTGCTGGATTAGAGGACACGAGTTCACCATAAATGCCTATGATATTGATGAGATTCTAGGGCTTGAGGGATTAGAAGATCATGAGTTCACCAACTACAAAGACAGGATGCTATTTTTAGATATTGTCCAAGCTCGGATTGGTGGTGTTAAAGAAAAGAGATGTCTCAACACTATTGACTTTCCTACTGACTTGAGGTGTCTGACCACCATAATGATGTACAACCTGTATCCAATAAGGAAGATGACTACACTGACAAATGCCAGAGCTATCTTCCTCATGGAGCTTAAGGAGAAAACTTTCATTGACATCAACTCCCACATATTTGACACTATTGTGGAAGAGACCAGAACCACCTCCAGGCCCAAGCTGATCTTTCCTAGTCTTCTTATGAGATTGTTTAGAGCAAAAAGTGTTACAATCCCTCAAGATATCAGTCCCATGGCTCCTCTATCAGCCATAAACAAGCTAACCCTCACAAGGATACAAGTCCATCTTCCAAGTGATGATGAGGAGGGTGACCAAGGAGAAGGGGATCCTATGGAAACCGAAGCAGAAGCTGCAGGACAATCAGTCACACCCAGAAGTAGAAGCAAGAGAAGCAGAGCTTCATCCTCATCAGCTGCACCTCTAGATGCACTTCAGATCATCCTGGAGAGGATTATTGGACTCAAAGAAGTTCAGAATGAGCATACTGAAAGGATGGCAGCAATTCAAGACTAGCTAAATGTTCTTTCAGCTAAGTTTGATAGCCTTAACTCCCAACAGTACCCTTTGACCATTCCAGTCAAAAAAGGGGAGAATTCTTAAGGAGGCAGCTCTTGAAGGGGAGTGCCATTTTGAGGGGGAGCATGTTACAAACAATGTTTTACTTTATGTTTAATGCCTTTTGATACACTATGGTTAATTTGTTGTTTTTATGGTTTAATCATGGTCTTTATTATTTTATGATGTTTATTCAGTGTTTATTTACTATTTATTTGTACCCATGTTGCTTTTGTAAGCTTTTAGGGTTTGTTTCCTTGCTTTTGTAGGCTTTTATGGTTTGTACCATGCTTATGCAGCCTTTATACTTTGTTGTGCATTTTCTTTAAGTACTCTCACTCTTGTGCCCTTGTAAGATTTTATTCCTAGATGCATATACTTCATGTACTGTGCATTGGTTGAGTGTTGGTCATTCAAGTGATTTGCTTTGTGCTTATTAGCTTGAATGTCCAAATGTTCATTCTAAGTGTGAATGAGCATTGTGGTCACTATCTTACAGTGATTGCTTGTTTGGTCAAGCTATGGTTTATTTCTTTATTCCATTTTGCTTGATCGCATTATGCTTGCTCCATATGCATTACAAGTTTTCTGCATACAATGAACTTGTTGTGTTATTGTGTTTCAGGAGATGTTTTGGTCTTATGGTTCAAGAGCTTCACAAATTCTAGAGTTAGGTGTGAGTGAGTTTTCCAACTCACGCGTTAAGTCTAGAGTTTGTTGTAAAGTTTTGTCACAGAATAGCCAAAGGGGGAGATTGTAAGGTTGAATTTAATCAACCATCTTGTTGGCTTTATTCCGTACCAAATTTGCTTGTATTTTAGCAATTAGTAATCCTGTATTTAGGTGGGATTCATGTAAGTGTAGTGAGTGAGAGAGTGTGAAGAAATACTCTAGAAAGTGCAAGAAAGCAGAGCTTCGTGGTTAGAACTCGGGGGTGACTCACAATTGGCAAGCTGCCAAATTCGGAACACGAGTGAAGCTTGCAAGAAGGTGAATAGCTGCGCTAGCTGGAGCACTAAAGGACAAAAAGTCTAGTCTGGCTGTTTTGTTAGCTCGCAGCTTGAACTCGCGACTCAGCCAAGTCGCGAGGCCAAGTCGCCAACTAGCTCTGTTTTGAAAAACCTGGCGTTTCACATTCCTATCTCACCCTAGTATAAATACCCTTCATTCCCATGAAATGTAGAGAGCTTCCAGAGAGAATTTTGAGAGAGAAACCCTAGAGAAAAACAAACTTGCCTCATCTACAATCTTCACCTAAGAGACTCTTCAAATTCCTCTACTTTCTTCCTCTCCATTGATACATCCTCGAGAGGTTCTTGACCAAATTCTTTTCTCACCATCCCCACGTCTGTGAGAAAGTTTTTTTGGTGCTAAAGGAAGCAGTTTAGAAGGGACCAATGGTTATTGGTTGATGCTATGGTTTATAGCGGAATCTTGTAAGCTAGAGAAGAAAAAGGTTCGGTGCAACCTTGTTGGAGCAAGAAGCTTGGAGGGCTTAGGTACCTGGGTAGATTAGGCTTGGAGGGTCTATTATTATTCATGTATCCCAACTACATTTTCTAGTGGATTATTGACCGCTTGGAGGGCAGCGGAGAGGTTTTATGCCGAGAGCTTTGGTTTCCTCTTCGATAACACATCATGTGTTGTCCTTGTGTTTGCATCTCTCTTCCCTTTATTTTTACCATTTAATTACTGCTGTGATTATGATTATTTATGGTTTAGATTGTTTATCAATTCTGTTATAAGCTTGTTATCTTTTTCCGCACATACTTTGTTTGATATAAAGCTTGAATTGGTAATTTGTTGTTTGGGGGTCCAATCGTTCATAGTGTTTTCAATGCTATTTGAACTTTCAGATCAAGAGGGTCATCAAATTAGTGCTAATCTAATACGGGCTTCTGATGCAGACTTTACACCAGGTCGGACTAATAATGTTATGGTTCATGAAGGCAAGGATTAGCATACAAATACAGAACAGAAGGCACTTCCTGTTACTCAAGTCAAGTTGGAACATGTAAAAAAGGGTGGCTTTAAAAAAGGTAGATGGACGAGATTAAGGGGTAGAGTTGTTGTGGATAAATTGCAGTATGATAATCCCATCAGTTCAGGTATAAAACGTAATTTTTCTGGAACTTTTGAGGCTATGGTTGAAGATTTTGAGACAAAAAAAAAGTTTAAATCGGAGACTGTACCTAATGAGCACAATGACATTTGGCTTCACATTTGGGATCGACAGAAGCTGTTGATCAGCCCCACCGGGTCCAATGAGTCTTTTAAGCTAGAACTGCCGGGGGCTTGGGAACCGATAGACAGTTAACGCCTTGAAAAAGATTATCAAGGCATAAGTTCCCAATTTAGTTTTCCTAATGGAAACTAAATCTGATATAGGTTGGATGGAATATGGTCGTGATCAATGTGAGTTTAAAAATGGTTTGTTTGTGCCTAGTGATGGATCTAGTGGTGGCCTAGCTTTACTTTGGAGGAAGGAGGTTATAGTTCACATTCAGAATTACTCATCTTCCCACATTGATGCTATTGTTAATAGAGGTGTTGATGGGTGGTGGCATCTTACAGGTTTTTATGGTAACCTGGAAACATCTAGACGATGTGAATCATGGTCTTTGCTTAAATCTCTTAGAAATTATTCTTAATTACCATGGCTTGTTATTGGTGATTTTAATGAATTGGTGGGTTGCTTGAAAAGGAAGGTAGAGCTTCTAGACCTGCAAGTCAGATGGCACGATTTAAGGAAGTAATTGATGTGTGTGGACTTAAGGACCTTGGCTTCATTGGTCCTCAGTTTACTTGGTTATATTAAAAATTTGATGGCACGCAGATACGTGAAAGGTTGGATCAGGCTTTGGCTACATATGATTGGATCAGTAAGTTTCCTACAGCAAAACTTTATCATTTTTCCTTTTCTGCTTCTGATCATTGTCCACTAGCTTTGCATTTTGTTAGAAGGAAAAAGAAACGTAGGTATCATCGGCCTTTCAAATTTGAATCCATGTGGCTAAAAAATGACAAATGTGAAGAAGTTGTTCATAAAGCTTGGGATGAGGGCCTGATGAGGGATTCGGCCTTCCCTTTAAATTCTTGTTTAGAATCTTGTTGTTTGAGTTTAGATGCATGGAATAAGAATGACTTTGGGCATGTTGGGCAGCAAATTGCAAGGCTATAGAAAACTCTTGAATGGTTGGAGTTATAGCCCACTTCTCCTTCAATCATTACTGAGATGCAGAAAACAATAGTTGAGTTGAATTGTTGGTTGGAAAAGGATGATGCCATGTGGTTACAAAGGTTGAGAATTAACTAGTTTAGAGAGGGAGATCAGAATACCAGGTACTTTCATTCCAAAGCTTCTACTAGATATCAAAATAACTTAATAGATGGTATGGAGGACTCGAATGGTGTTTGGTAGGAGGATATTGACATTGTGGAGGGAATAATTGTTGATTATTATTCTGCATTATTTTCATCCTCTAACCCAATTGACTTTATGGAGTTACTTGATGCTTTGGAGCCTAAAGTTACTGGTGCTATGAACCAAATGCTTCTTAGGGATTTCCAGGAATCTGAGGTGAAGATAGCCTTAAAGCAGATGTATCATCTGAAAGCACTTGGTTCGGATGGTATGCCCCCTCTTTTCTTCCCACATTTTTGGCCTCTAATTGGAAATGTTGTCACAAAAATAGTACTTGATTTTCTTAATTTTGGAATTATACCTCCAAATTTTAATGAAACTCATATTGTTTTAATTTCTAAAATTAAAGAGCCAAAAAAAGTTACTGATTATCGCCCAATTAGCTTGTGTAATGTTGTTTATAAGCTAACTTCAAAGGTGAATGCAAACAAATTGAAGAAGATTTTACCATCTATAATTAGTGACACTTAAAGCACTTTTGTGCATGGAAGATTAATTACTGACAATGTTTTAGTGGCTTTTGAAACTATGCACCATATTAATATGAAAAAGGGAGGGAAGAAAGGAGAGATGACACTTAAATTGGATAAGATTAAGGCCTATGATAGGGTGGAATAGGGATGCCTTGATAAAATTATGGAGAAATTGGGATTTGAGGGTAGATGGAGGAAGTTATTGTTGACATGCATTTCCACTGTTACTTACTCTGTTAGAATTAATGGGAAGCCACATGGAAAAATAGTCCCTTCAAGGGGATTAAGACAGGGTGATCCATTATCTCCATATCTTTTCTTATTATGTCCTGAAGGCCTTTTTGCTTTGATCAAGAAATGGGTTGGAGATGGTCAGCTAGAGGATATTTTTGTTTGTATGAGTGGACCTAAATTATCTCATTTATTTTTTGCAGATGACAGTCTCATTTTTTGTAAAGCATCTTTGCAGGAATGTGACTCTCTACAAAGGATTCTCCAGGTTTATGAGAATGCCTTTGGTTAGCAATTAAGTAGAGCAAAGACTTCTCTTTTCTTTAGCTCTAATACAGATCATTCAATTCAAGAGGAAATTAAACGAAGATTTGGAGCTCAAGTTATCAAGAAACATGAGAAATATCTTGGCCTTCCTTCGCTGGTTGGAAGAAAAAAGCGAAGAACTTTCAATGGCATCAAGGAAAAACTTGCAAAGAGGCTAGCTGGATGGAAGGAAAATTTTCTTTTTAAGGCAGGTAAGGAAATCTTAATTAAGGCGGTGGCTCAGGCAATACCAACTTATACTATGAGTTGTTTCAAACTTCCTGATACTCTCTGTGAGGAATTGACAAGTATGATTTGTAATTTTTTGTGGGGTAAAAAACAAGATGAAAGAAAACTGAATTGGATGAGTTAATATAAACTGTGCATGCCTAAGGAAGATGGGGGAATGGGCTTTAAGCAATTGAAACCTTTCAATTTGGCTTTATTAGCCAAGCAAGGGTGGAGGTTGCAAATGGGTCAGAACTCACTTGTTTATCATGTCTTTAAAGCAAGATATTTTCCTAATTGCGATTTTGTAGAAGCTTCTCTTGGTGCTAACCCATCATATGTTTGGAGAAGTCTTATGGCTGCTCAAAAGCTTGTGCAAGATGGTTTACGATGGCAAATTGGAAATGGGTTCAAAGTGCAGGTATGGAATGATAAATGGTTACCAAGTTCTTCAACTTATAAAGTGGTTTCTCTTAGGCTGAATGCTCTTGTGGACCTTAGAGTTTTAGAGCTCATTGATATGGAGAACAGGTGCTGGAATCTTCATTTGTTGCAACAACTATTCCTGCCTTTTGAAGTGGAGGAAATTCGTAGCATCCCACTTAGTTACTCACTTCCATCAGATAAACAAATCTGGACATGGACTTCTAATGGCTTGTTCACAGTTAGAAGTGCATATAAATTGGCTATGGACAATTATAGTGTTTTTGGGGGTGCATCTTCTTCGAATGACAAAAACCTTCACCGCTTTTGGAAGAAATTTTGGCGGCTACTAGTTCCGCATAAGGTAAAACATTTTTTATGGCGTGCTTGCCGTGATATTCTTCCAACTAAAGCGAATCTTTAGCGAAGAAAGGTCTTATCTGATGATATTTGTGAGGAATGTATGCTAGAGGCCGAAACTTTTGGTCATTTCTTTTGGCCATGTCCGAGAGCTAAACAGATGTGGCATTGTTCTGGGCTTCTCAATCCAGATTATGCAGGTTCGAATTTTGCAGGTTTCAACAGCTTCATGGAGTTAGCATGGAAAATGTTGATTGTTGATCACCGTCATGATAGTATGGTTGCTTTGATGGGAATGATTGCTTGGAGGTTGTGGGGAAACAGAAATGAAGTTCGTCATGGAGGTAAGAGGCTTGGTGAATTGGAGTTATGTCACGAAGCCTCAATTTGGCTATTGCAATTCCAGGAAGCAAATAAGACCACTGTTGCTACGGTACTTGTGTAGTCCAAACCTATGTTTCAATGTACATGGCTGCCTCCCTCAAATCAATGGTACAAGGTCAACGTGGATGGGGCCGTTTTCAAGGACAAAAATGAATTAGGGGTGGGATTCATTATACGTCATGTTAATGGTCCGGTGGTGGCTGCAATGTGCAAAAAATTCCGTGCGCCTTTAGGTCCATTAGAGGTGGAAGCCAAGGCATTTGAATTCGGTCTGTCTTTGCCGAAGATGTAGGATTACAAGAGTTTATTTTAGAAGGGGATTCTCTTAATGTGGTTTGTGCCCTTCAAGGATTGTCACCCCCATCTATTTCGGTGATGTCTATCACCTATGGGATCCAAAGCTCTTGTAATGATGTTCGGAAAGTGTTGTTTTCTCATGTATGTAGAAAAGGAAATAGACCTGCCCATATCTTGGCAAAACACGCTATCGGTATCGTTGACTTTATGGTTTGGATAGAAGAGAATCCTTGTTTTTTGGAACAAGCTCTCCATCATGATGTAATTTTTTCTTCTGTTTAATAAAAGTTTTCATGTTACCTATGAAAAAAAAAAAAAAGGTTCAAGAAAATGAATCACAGACAAAAAATCTTTAACAAAACTATTCTAAGGAAAAGTTTGAAATTAGAACGTATGAACAAAATTTACAACGTTGACTTATTTTTATTTGTGAAAAGAAATTTTGGAAAGACACATTTTTAAGAAGCTTTAAGAAAGACATTTTCAACATTTTTTAAAGAAAAGTCCCCTGAGAAAAAGCAAGATTGTAAAGGCAAAACAAGTTTTTATTTTCTAGAAAAAAGGTTTTTGAAAAGCGCCATGATTAAAAAAAAAAAAGATATTTAGAAAAGGTTCATGGTTTTTTTTTTTTTTTTTTTAAAAGAAAAAAAAAAAAAAAAGAGTTTTGGAGCTTCAAGAAAAATCCCATGATTTTTATGCATATACAAATTTCAAATGACTTTACTTGTTCAAAAGATATTTTTTTTTGTTCCAACATGATAAAAGCTTTTTTTTTTTTTTTTAAAAATGTTCTTATTATTTGGAAAAAGAATTTTCAGATTTGAAAAGAACATTTTCTAACGTGGTAAAAAAAAAAAAAATTATTCCAACGTGGTAAACGTATTATTTTTTTGAAGAAAACATTTCTTTTTCTTTTTGCTATTTTCATATTTTTAAAAGGAAATGAGAAAACGTTTTGTTTTGAAAGCATTTTTTTTTTTATTAAGAAAAAGGGAGGAAAAAGAAACTTTATTTCTTTTTTAAAAAAGGGCATTTCCTTAGAAAATTATGTAAATGATTTGTTTTTACCCAAGCAACTTTATTTTATGGCAAAATTATTGGTGAGAAAGGTGAAGAAACAATAATAAAGTGCAGAAAAATAAATACTAAAGTAAGTAAAGTACTGAAATTTAAATGACAATAAAGTAAAGAGTAGAGAAATAAACGACATAAAAGTAAGAAGCTGAAATTTAAAGTACAAAAATTTAAATGACATTAAAAGAAAGTGCAGAAATATTGTTAAGGTTTATTGGAAAAAGGTTTTTTATGTCTCTCTTAAATAAATTTTAATTTCTTTCAAGCCTTATGGGTGCTTTATCATAAAGAAATGGGAGTTCTAAGCCATCAACTATTCTTTATAAGACATACCCATATTGTGCTTTATTTTAGGTTCAAAAACGATGTAAGAGAGAGAGAGAGAGTGTAGACACTCAATTTCGCACTCATACTTTAACCTTGGGAGATGACCAAAATAATCATTCTAAGTACTCAAAAATCAGGGTTGCATTTGATGCATTAAGTCATTCATCACATATCATAAAAATGATTTTTAGATTCTAACGATCGTGACAATATGCTTAGTTTCCAAATTGGATGGTTGTATCAAAAGATATCACAAGATTAAGTTTTAACGGTCTGCATGCATTCATTTGGGTGGAACTGATCACACGTGATTAATTGAATTTAATTTTGATTGGTTAACAATGAAAACTAATAAAATGAATTTCTTTGATTGGTTGTTGATCTTGATTAAAATAATTTTGGTTGCATGGGAATAAAAGAAACAATCTAATAATATTAAAATTATACTGATAATTAAGTTTTTAGGGTGATTATTTTTGAGGTAATTATTTTAAACATTTAATTATCAATGTCAGGTGAATTTTATCAGAAATATGAGTCCAAGACACGTCTAAGTACAATTCCCATCTTAGAAAAAAGCCCAAAAAAGAGTTCAAAATGTGTAAGAAAACAAAACCAAGTGAAGCTATTAGGAGTGCCAATTGGCACTTCAACAATGCCGATAGGCACAAAATGTAGAATAGGCCCAGATATGTTTTGTTCAGGTCAAAACTCATCAGATTCAATTTTTTAGGGATAACATCTGACGCAATTCATGTCTGCTGACTTCCAAAGCAACCTTAACTTATTTTTTAAGCAGATACACCTCTATAAATGGAGGAGAAAACCTAAAATTCAGCACCCCTCTTCCCCTTAATGTAAAAGAAATTCTAGTAGCTTTGTTTCAGGAATTTTTTCTTTTTTGCTTAAGTGACCATACTTTAAATCTCAGAGAGATTCATTTTCTTTGATCTCTAAAGTAATCCCTTCTCATAGAGTTAATTCATGCAAGTAAGTACTTAGTTTGTAAGTTCTTTTCTTTCTATACTTTATTGATTCACATGTTTGTTTGCATATATGTCCATGATTATGCATGTCTTTCGTTCATATTTTATGACTAATATATTCATATGTTCACATGATTCATGCATAATAGATCTAAGATGATTTATGAAGTTCCCATTATGAATCTCTGAATTCATACCAAATGAATGTTCAACTAGCGTGTAAAACACTATGAACATTTAGACCCCCAATTTACAAATTGCCAATTCAAGCTTATTATCAAACAATAAATGTGCGGAACATGAACATAAGCAAAAACAGAATTGATAAACAATCTAAACCATAAATATGTTGGATAATCTGGGTTTGTTTCTCATACAAAACACACAGCAGAAGCAACAAATATGGATCTATTTCATTCATGATTGATAACATGCACTATATACATTTCAGAATTTAAGAACAAAATAGCGTACCTTAGTGCGGTGAAATTCAAAACAAAAGATTATAAGTACTTGAGAACACTTTTAATTTTCACTCCAATTCCACTTTACACCTAAGAAGTGTGGTCTCTCAATTAGTTTCCAAGGGAGAATAATCGAGACACACAATTTCACAATAATGTCTCTCTTAAAAAAAATTATGTATGTTTCTCCCTTTATAACTAACTGATTATCTAATTGGGCTGGCCTTTTGAGTCTTTCCAATTAGGCTTTAGTGTGTGGCTTGGAGTGGGACCAAAAGAGACCAATAAGACACTAGCTTCAATGGGCTTTGAGCTTTTCTGTCAACTCTTAACAAGTCCAAAGTTATCATTAATTATATTTAATATCACTATATAAATATAATTGCACTCTAGGCCTTATTAATAAATTATATCCTAAGACTTTATTATACATGCAACCTCTTCATGAAATATTTGTAGTAATACAAAGTCATAAATGAAGACTGCCACTTTATAGATTACTACATCTAAATCCTTGAGTACCCAATTTAATTCTTTAAAGTTATTAATCATATATTTATGAAATCTAATTTCATAAATATATAATTTAGTAATTTCTTACCAAAGTAGTTAGGCCTAACTCTCTGAATAACTGAACCCATTAAACTTATCTCAAGGGAATATTTTATATTTTTATTAAGAGATTATGAATTCCATCTTGAGAATATATGTTTCATCAACACCAAATGAGGTTGTCCAACATACTGAGGTTTTGACCATTACTTTAGATCTCACTCCTGATATATCAAAGCAACCTACATTTCATGATCAAGTCCATTATTCTCTCAGGATTAAGAGTTCATGCAAATAGAAGTTGTGAGATTTATTATTCATTTGATAGTTGTTAGGAGAATAATAAATCTCACAGCGGTCCAGTTCAATATGTCTTAACTCTTAAAACATATCAACTAGAAGTCTCCACTTTCATGATTAAGGCAAATCATTTTAATTGATATGTTATAGTCTTCACAGATGAAATGCTTAAATTTATCATCGACTACAAACTATAATTCTAAGTTTACAAAGAACTTGTGATTTATATTTTCTGTGACTTTTCACATAAATCACATACTATGCATCTCATGGGCTATATGATAATGTATGAATATTCATGTTATCATTATTTTAGATAATAATAAAATAACTTTATTAATCACAACATTAAGTCATACATAATGTCATATATAATAATGTATATGGCATCATACAATAGGATTTAAAGACACTAATCCTAACAATCTTCCACTTGCCCTAGAGACTATTGTACACTAATTTAACTCCCATTCCTTCCAAATGTGAATCAAAAGTCCTTTGAGGTAAGGTTTTGGTAAAGCGATTTGCTAGATTATTTGCATTTTCAATCTTTGCCACCACTACATCTCCACGAGCAATAATGACTCAAATAATGTGGTATTTTCTCTCAATGTGCTTTCCTTTCTTATGATTCCTTGGATCTTTGGATTGTGCAATTGCTCTACTATTGTTGCAAAACAATGTGATGGGAACTTGTTCCATTCTTATAACACTAAGATCAGAAAGGAATTTCTTGAGCCAAATAGCTTCCTTTTCTGCTTCATAAGCAGCAACGTACTCAGCTTCCATGGTGGAGTCTGCAATACAAGATTGCTTAACACTCCTCTAAGTTATGGCTTCACCTTTCAAGGTGAAGACAGATCTTGAAGTGGATTTTCTGAAATCTAGATCTGATTGAAAGCTTGAATCGGTATAACCAATGGGAATCAAATCCTTGCACTGGTAAACAAGCATATAATCTTTCGTTCTCCGAAGATACTTAAGAATATGCTTTACAGTTTGCCAATATTTTGGTCCTAGATTTGATTGATATCAGCTAACTATGCCAACTAAATAAAAAAGCATGGCATACATGAGACTTCCTACTATAGAAGCATAAGGAACTTGTCTCATCATATTTTCTTCCTCTTGAGTCTTAGGTCTTTGGTTATCAAATAGAGGAACTCCATGTCTGAAAGGAAGTAATCCCTTCTTAGAGTTTTGCATGCTAAATCATTCTAGAACCTTATCTATATATCCATCTTGTGCTAAGCCTAACATCTTATTCTTGCGATCTCGCCAAAACTTGATCCCTAGAATAAAGTTAGCCTCACCTAAGTCTTTCATACCAAATTGGCTTAACAACCAAACCTTTACTGATGACATTACCCCTACATCATTCATAATGAGTAGAATATCATCAACATAAAGTACTAGGAACATTACTACTTTATCTCGATGTCTTTTGTACACACAAGGTTCATCAAGATTTTGTTCAAAACCAAATGACTTGATTACTTGATAAAATCTGATGTTCCATGACCTAGATGCTTACTTAAGTCCATAAATGGACCTTTTCAACTTGCATACTATATCCTCTTGGTTCTTTGCTATGAAACCTTCTGGTACCAACATATAAATTTCTTCTTCAAGATTGCCATTTAGAAAAGCAGTCTTGACATCCATTTGCCAAATCTCATAATCATAATGAGTAGCAATGGATAAAAGAATTCTGATAGATTTAAGCATGACAACTGGCGAAAAAGTTTCATCATAGTCAATATCTTCTTTTTATGTATACCCTTTCGCCACTAGCCTTGCTTTAAAGGTTTCAACCTTTCCATCTACCCCTTTCTTCCTCTTGTAAACCCATTTGCAACCAACAGGTTTAATGTCGTTAGGCGCCTTTACAAGATCCCAAACTTGATTGGAATACATGGAATCTAATTCAGATTTCATAGTTTTGATCTAATGATGTGCATCTATATCATTCATTGCCTCTTTATAAGTGTAGGGATCCGATTCAACCTCTTCTAGGATAGCTTCATAAGTTTCTCCCAAACATATAAATCTTATAGGAGGCCAAACAATTCTTCCACTACGATGAGGCACCTGTGTACTAGTCATCTCACGAGTAATGCCTTGTGGTGTATCTAATACACCCACATTATCCCTAGTTTCATGCATTGGTTGTTCTATTATAGGCTTATTCATTTCAGCCAATACAACTTTACTTCTAGGAGTAAAATTATTCATATAGTTATTTTTCAAGAATTTAGTATTTATACTAACAAAAACTTTGTTATCCTTATGACTATAGAATAAATAACCTCTAATTTCTTTTGGATAACCTACAAGCAAACACACTTCTGATTTTGGTTTCAACTTATCAGGCTTCCCTTTTAACACATGCGTTGGACATCCCCAAATGTGGAGATATCTCATACTAGGCTTACGCCCACTTCATAATTCCATGGGTGTTTTGGGAACATATTTTAATGGAACTAAATTCAAAAGATGTATTGCTGTATTTAACGCATAACCCTAAAAAGAAATCGGTAAAGTTGAGTAACTCATCATGGACCTAACCATTTCTAAAAGAGTCCTATTCCTTCTTTCTGCTACACCATTCTATTGGAGAGTTCCAGGTATAGCCAATTGGGATACAATCCCATTTTGAGTTAAGTAATCCTTGAAATCCCCAAGAAGGTATTCACCACCACGATCAGATCGAATGGCCTTTATGTGTTTACCTAATTGATTCTTAACTTTAGCGCTAAACTCTTTGAACTTTTCAAAGGCTTTGGACTTCTGTTTCATTAGGTACACATAACCATATCTTGAGTAATCATCGGTAAAAGCGATGATGTACTCATAACTTTCTTTTGCTTGGGTTGACATAGGACCACATACATCCATATGAACTAATTCAAGCAACTCTTAGGCTCTTCTACCTTTTGATTAAAAGGTCGTTTGGTCATTTTGCCTTCCAAACAAAATTCATAAACTGAAAATTCATCAAAGTCCAATGGTTCTAAGAGTCCATCTTTGATCAGTCTTTGAATTCTGTTTGGATTAATATGACCCAAACGCAAGTGCCAAAGATATGCTTCATTAGTAGAAGGAAACTTTCTTTTTAATGATTTTACATTAGAGTCATTATCTAATTCAAAATTGTATAATTCATGCTTATCAGGAGTTAAATATAAAGATCATCCACAATATTGCCAGAATAGATAAACACTTTACCTTTTTTTATTACAACATTGTCTTTAAGGATAACACAATACCCATGTTCACCTAAATAAGTTGCAGAAATTAAATTCCTACGAACATTAGGTACATACAAACAGTCTTCCAATATTAAAACCGTAGACTCAAAGTATAAATTAAACACTCCAACAGCTATAACCGAAATCTTGCTCCCATCAGCCAAAGTAAGAAATAATTCCCCTTCATTCAGCTTTCTGGTCTCTTGGAACCTATGCAAAGTATTGCAAATATGATTAGTATAACCTGAATCCACACACCAGGAATCCTTGGGATTTTGTGCCAAACATATTTCAAGAAGGAATGAACTTTTCATACCCTTATTCTTGGCAGTCTTGAATATTGGACAATTCCTATTCTAATGTCCTTTCTCATCACAATGGAAACACTTTCCTTTAGTTTTATTTCCTTTGTTAGCAACTCCTAAGACAATTTGTTTACCATCTTGCTTAGTGAAGTTCTTCTTTTTCTTCTTCTTCTTTTTACCCTTGCCTTTCGACTTATGTTGAGAAGTAGAAGCTTCACCAGCATTGGCTTCAACACTAGAAGTACCAAGGATGCCTTCCACTGCTACCAACTCATTCATTAATTTAAACAATGAATAAATCTTTTTGTTCATATTATAATTAAGTTTGAATTTCTTGAATGATTCCGGTAGTGACTGGAGTATCATATCCATTTGGGATTCTCCATCAATATCGGTACCTAAAACTTCCAATGTATTCAGATTAGAGATCATCCTAAGACAATGCTCCCTTATTGAAGTACTTTCAGCCATTTTGGTATTATAAATCTGCCTCATAGTTTCCTGCCTTGCAGAACAGCTTTGCTCACCAAACATCTCCTTCAGACTTAGCATTATATCCGAAACTAGTTCTACATCCTGCATTTGATGCTATAGAACATTTGAGATAGATGCTAGGATGTAGCACTTGGCCATTTCATTAGATTTTTGCCAACGATCATATCGCTATTTTTCCTCAGGAGGAGCATCTAATGAAGGAAAGCTAGGACATGGTTGAGTAAGCACATATTTGTGCTCTTCAACTGTGAGAACAATGTCCAAATTTCTTTTCCAGTCAACATAGTTGGATCTAGTTAGTTTGTTTTGATTAAGAATAGCAACAAGTGGGCTAAATGATGCCATGATTTAAATCTGAAAATAATAAACATAAATATAATAAGTAAACTTGACATTATTGATTTAGCATATAAGCATATAATATGAAACCTTAATAAAACTATAAAATAATATATGCAACGACATCCCAATCCCATGTTTAAAATTCCTTGGAAGCAAGTAAATTATAAACACTATGATTGATTGAGAACTATTCTCATTATTAGTGCTAGCATGATAACTCTTATCAAACACTAATAACATACCGTATTTCCTTTAGCCTCTAAGTAATAATGACATCGCTTCGAAGGGAAGTTAACATTAAACTTAGTCTAGTGTACACCATTGACTGAATTCTATGTGAGTCATTAAGTAACTCCACGGTAGCATGATCGTCCTTAATGTAAAAAACACATATCATCCATCATTAAGAAGCTTATTCTGTAGTACCATGAATTAAACACCCTCCGAAGGGAGCAAGGCATATACGCCAAGGCGAGGTGCTTACCCACACTACTATAAATCGATAATGGAGGCCGTGAGATCCAACCTTTGTATCTCTCTCCCACTAAATATTTTAAATTAAATGTTTTTAAGATCAAGAACCATAATAATGCTAGAAACCCTTGAAAACATAATCCTAATCTCATTAGGAATAAATTTCATTAAAGTATTTTAACAGGAAACCAAAATACTTTTTTCTAGCATTAATATATTGTTGGACTATAAATATATGATGCAAGGCAAGCAACAATATGATGAATCCTTTATAAACAATTTGCATGTAAACCCATATATTATATATATAAAATATAATATACGGATTGTACAACCAAGGCAAATATTACATGCTTATAAGATGGCCATCAAGAACTTGCATATAAACCCATATACATAATTGAAAGCATGTTAATGGCGGAATGAAAATGCCACATGGGAAACCATGCAAGATCAAAAGCCTTATAATAATCAAACCATGCGAGCCATATATTTATATTTCTATCCAAGCGGTGCAAAGCATCATTCACGCGCTTGACAGTTACATTCAATAGTCAATAACTATATCCAATCCAAGAAAACAAGTGACCGACACATCAAACTCAATCAATGTATCATAGGTTTATGTGTTCGTCTCTAATACAAAGACTATTGTGTTCATGTCCAATACATGGAAAGACATAATCTTGATCACTTTGAACAAACCAAGAGAATATGCATCCTCGATGTGAACCCAATATCATCATGTCTCATATAAGTCAATGGCATTGGGAACTGTTATCAAACAAAATTCAACCGTCAATTATAACCAACGAATGCAAAACCAAATACTCATGCTTTGACCAATATACCAGTTTTATGTAAGAAACTTTACTTGGCAAAAAAATTTAAATCACCACTAATTTCTTTTATTCTAAAATCTCAATCACATATTATACAAACATGAAATGAAAACCTGGCTCTAATACCAATTGTTGGATAATCTGGTTTTGTATTTCATACAAAACACACAATGGAAGCCATAAACATGGATATATTTCATTCATGATTGATAACATGCACTATGTAAATTTCAAAATTTAAGAACAAAATAGTGTACCTTGGTGCGGTGAAATTCAAAATAAAAGATTATAAGTACTTGAGAACACTTTTAATCTTCACTCAATTTCCACTTTATGCCCAAGAAGTGTGGTCTCTCAATCAGTTTCCAAGGAGAATAATCGAGCGGTTTCACTCACACATACACCCCATTTCACAATGATGTCTCTTTTTAAAAAAATTATGTATGTTTCTCCCTTTATAACTAATTGATTATCTAATTAGGCTTGTCCTATTGGGCCTTTCCAATTGGGCTTTAGTGTGTGGCTTGGAGTGGGACCAAAAGGGACCAATAAAACACTAGCTCCAATGGGCCTTGAGTTTTTTTGTCAACTCTTGATAAGTCTAAAGTAACCATTAATTATATTTAATACCACTATATAAATATAATTGCATTCTAGGCCTTATTAATAAATTATATTCCAAGATTTTATTATACATGCAATCCCTTCGTAAAATATTCGTAGTAATATAAAGTCATGAATAAAGACTGTCATTTTATAGATTACCACATCTTAATCCTTGAGTACCCAGTTTAATTCTTTAAAGTTATTCATCATATATTTATGAAATCTAATTTCATAAATATATACTTTAGTAATTTCTTACCAAAATGGTTAGGCCTAATTTTCTGAATAACTGAACCTAATAAACTTATTTCAAGGGAATATTTTATATCTCCAGAGAATATTTTATATATCCGTTAAGAGATTATGAATTCTATCCTAAGAATATATGTTCCATCAACACCAAATGTGGCTGCCCAATATACTGAGGTTTTGGTCATTACTTTAGATCTCACTCCTGATATATCAAAACAACCTACATTTCATGATCAGGTCCATTATTCTCTCAGAATTAAGAGTTCATGCAAATAGAAGTCGTGAGATTTATTATTTATTTGACATCGTTAGGAGAATAATAAATCTTATAGCAGTCCAATTCAATATATCTTAACTCTTAAAACATATCAACTAGAAGTCTTCACTTCCATGATCAAGACAAACCATCTTAATTGATATGTTATAGCCTTCGCAAATGAAATACCCAATTTTATCACCGACTATGAACTATAATTCTAAGTTTATAAAGAACTTGTGATTTATATCTTTTGTGACTTTTCACATAAATCACATACTATGCATCTCATCGACTATATGATAATATCCGAATATTCATGTTATTATTATTTTAGATAATAATAAAACAACTTTATTAATGACAACATTAAATCATACATAATGTCATATATAATAATGTATATGGCATCATACAATAGGATTTAAGGGTACTAATCCTAACAAAATAATCACAACCACAGCAGTAATTAAATGGCAAAGATAAAGGGAAGAGAGATGCAAATACAAAGACAACGCAATGATGTGTTATCGAAGAGGAAACCGAAGCCCTTGGTGTAAAACCTCTCCACCGCCCTCTAAGCGGCCAATAATCCACTAAAAAATGAAGTTGGGATATATGAATAGCAGAAGACCCTCCAAACCTAATCTACCCAGTGTACCTAAGCACTCCAAGCTTCTTGCTCCAATAAGGTTATGCCAAACCTTTGTTTTCTTTAGTTTACCAGATTTCGTTATAGCCTATAACATCAACCAATAACTATTGGTCCCTTGCTAACTGATTCCCAAAGCACCAAAAAACCTTCTCACAGATGTGGGTATGGTGAGAAAATGATTTGGCTAAGAACCTCTCAAGGATGTAACAATGGAGAGGGTGAGAATAGAGGAATTTGAAGAGTCTCTATGTAAAGATTATAGATGAGTTAATCTTATTTTTTCTCTAGGGTTTCTCTCTCAATATTATTTCTGGAAGCTCTCTACATTTCGTGGGTATAAAGAGTATTTATACTAGGGTAAGAAAGGAATGCGAAGAGTCAATTTTTTCAAAACAAAGCTAGCTGGCGACTTGGCCTCGCGACATGATTGAGTTGCAAGTTCAAGCCGCGAGCTAACTAAATGGCTAGTCTGGACTTTTTGTCCTGTAGTGCTACAACTGGCATGACGGTATAGCTTCTCTGCATGCTTCGCTCATGCGCATCATCTGGCGGCTTGCTAGTCATGAGCCACCTACGAGATCCAGTCACAAGTCCCTACTTCACTGCACAGTCTTGAGCATTTCTTCACACTCTCACACATATTACCCTTACATGATTTTCATCTAAATATAGAGTTTCTATGTGTTAAATTACAAGCAAATTTGGCATGAAATAAAGCCAACAAAATGGTTGATTAAATTTAACCTTACATCTTCTATCAAATCTCATGTTTTAGACAATAAAAAAATAGATTTACATTTTCTTCTTAAAATTACAATTTTTCTCAACAAATAAAAAATAGATCTGAATGTTCTTCTTAAAATTACTATTTTTCTTAACAGATAAAAATAGATATGAATTTTCTTCTTAAAATTACTGTTTTTCTTAGCAAATAAAAGTTATCTGAATTTTCTTCTTAAAATTACTATTTTTCTTAACAAATAAAAATAGATTTGAATTTTCTTCTTAAAATAACTGTTTTTCTTAACAAATAAAAATAGATATGAATTTTCTTCTTAAAATCTATTGTTTTTTGTTTTTGTTTTTGTTTTTGTTTTTTTTTTTTTTTTTTTTTTTTCTGAATAAAACAGATCTAAATTTTTCTCCACAAATCTCTTATGTTCTAATAAATAAAAACAGATCTTGAATACCTTTTTCAAAATTTCCTCTTATTTTAAAGAGGGTAGATTCATAAAGCTCACTTCTTCAATTAATCTTAAATTTATCATTTAAATACATGTTGCATTTGATCACTATATATTAACAGTTACTTAAATGATCACTAGAGTCTAGAAGACTAGATTTTGTCTGGGTAGGATAGGTGCCTAACACCGTCTTATCTTATAACCTAGCCCTCGAATAGATCTTAGGTTCGTAGAGTAGTTTTTCTTGGTAGATGATGATGTAGAAAATCGTCAGTTGTACCCTTTATCAATACAGATGGACAAAGGTGTTGGATTTGTCTAGAGACGAACCTGCAATAAGATATGAAATAGAGAAAAAGAAATACACCAGTGTGGTGTGTGCTAAAGGGCCTCCAAGGATTAAGTTAGAATAGAATTCAATTGACGTATATCACAAAAGAATTCAACTTGGGAATAGTTTTTGGGATGAGTATTGTCTACCTCCATCTTTTTGGTTTGTGTGGGTTTTTATAGCCCCTGTCTTCATTGTCTTCTGAAGGAATATCTACATTTATGGTATATGGAGCCGTTGGTACCCATACGTTACTCCTTAGTTGTCTTGGGCATTGAATATATATTTTGGCTTCGTCCATCATTGATGTTCGTACATTATGCCTTGCATTGAATAGCATTTAATTTGTCCGTCGAGAGATGGACGATCTTGATAAATTAACACTCATCAGTAATGAATGCGGAGGCGTTATAGACTTCAATGGTCTTTTGCCCGTTCGTCTGTTGGTTAAGTTTCTGCCTATCTAGCTCATTAACCGTTACTCATGTCATTTATGGGGAATTCATTTAATGTATGCTGTAGTCGTTCATCACATGGACAATGCTGACTGGCTTGATGGGTGATGCTAAATTTCTCTTCTTTTGCTATATGATGGACAAGGGTGATTTTTCTCCTTTTCAGTTGCCCCCCTATTCTTACTATCGTCTTTACGAACACAATTGGAATATGAAAGGTGATGAAGCCAAATTCGACAATCGATAGGTTCGTCTAGGTAGAATTCGCCGTGAATGAGTCTGAGACCTACAAGAGAATAACAATGTTGTTTCTCTCCTTTTGGTCATTGGCATGGTGCTAGCCAATGAGCCTTTGCTTATGTTCTAAGGTCATTTATAGATTTCTAACTTCTCTAACTGTTGGAGGCCTTTAATGGTGTTCTTAATGGCTCTTGTAATGCCTCTGGTGGCTTTATGAGACGATTGATTATCTTGCCAATGATCATGTAAACCCCTGCATCCATTGGTAATGACTCATGCATTATGTTTAGATCGTCCACCCGTAGGCGGCTTTGGTCATCCGTCCACTCTTAGGGAACTTTATGTTTAGACCACCCACCTGTAGGTGACTTTGGTCGTCTGTCCACCCTTAGGAGACTTTATGTTTAGAACATCCACCTGTAGGTGATAATAGCTTAATTTTGCATATTTATATCATTAGGGAAAAACCTGGGATTTTCTCCAAATGGGAATTCAACTTGTAATAAGATTTCTTGACCTATTTAAAGGCTCTTTAGGGAAAAATTCAGAAGAGAGTTGCTGTAGAACATAATTTAGGTTTTCTTAAAATTTCTTTACAATTTTTAGAGTTTTATTTGTGTTATGGCTTGCTAGAAGCCTTGCTAAGGTAAGGGGTGAAACCCAACCGTTTATTGACATGTTCTTAACAATTATTTATTGGTTTTAATGCTTATGTTTTTGATTGTTTTACTCATCTAGAAAAGTGTTTAGTTTTATATAATCCTTTGATTTATCGTAGACTCTGGGCAAGTTAAATGCTTAATATTCCCTGCGAACTAATTCACTGGTTTTGTTTTGCCTAAAATCAATCAATTGCATGAAACTACCTTAGACAATTAATTCTTGAGTTTTTATTGTTAAATCATTTGACTAAGATCATCTTTCGTATGAATTTTAGTTGAGTTATAAAATAAATATTGTTAAGACTACCAATAGATGTGTTGTGTGCGGATCCTTAAACCTTAGTGCCTTAATATATTGTTATTTTCTCTCAATTTAAATTACCTTTACTAAACTATCAAAAATCTCTTCAGTTAAGCTTTATTATTTTAGTTTTATTCTCTTGTGGTTTGCTAATCAATTCCCTTTTCCCTGTGGATTCAACCTTGGACTTTCTGAGTTATTACTTTGCGACAATCCTACATTTGGGAGCATTATTTAAGTCGTAGCAGTAGGCAACTTTGATCGTTCGTCCACTCTTAGGCAACTTTATGTTTAGATCGTCCACCCATAGGCGACTTTGGTTGTCCATCCACCCTTAGGCGATTTTGTATTTAGATCGTCCACCCATAGGTGACTTTAGTCGTTCGTCCACTCTTAGGCGACTTTGTGTTTAGATTGTCCACTTGGAGGCAACTTTGGTCGTCCACCCTTAAGCGACTTTATGTTTAAAACATCCACCCATAGGTGACTTTGGTTGTCTGTCCACTGTTAGGCGACTTTGTATTTAGACTGTTCACCCATAGGCGACTTTGGTTGTCCTTCCACCCATAGGTGACTTTGTGTTTAGATCGTCCATCCATAGGCAACTTTAGTCGTCTATCCACCCTTAGGTGACTTTGTGTTTAGTTCGTCCACCCATAGGCGACTTTTGGTTGTTCGGTTCCTTCTACCCAATGCATCATAAGTGGAGAAAATGCTTTTATTCAAATGGTAAGCTCACAGGAAAATAAGTTAAGTCTCAAACAAGAAAATGACATCAAAGTATAAGTTGCTTCAAAACATGACTCTTATAAGCAATGTATGAAAAGAAAATGCAAGCAAAGTAAATGTAAACATGGTTGTTGGGGTATTACTTTCTCAAGAGTTTGGCATTCCAAGGGTGGGGTAGCTTCCACCCATCAAGTGTCTCTTGTCAGGTGGTTGTCGTCCAAAGAGACATCTTCCAGTTCCTTCATTGGTTCTACCATCAATCTTTGGTCTTCAAGGGGTGCTCTAAGTCGCTCTTCTGTTTTGCCATCAATCTTGCAGTGCCTCCTGCAATCACTTTTATTTCTCCAAGGGTTGCTCTAGATCGCCCTTTTGCTCTGCCAGATTGCTCTGGTCCTTGTGGAGGTTGTATCCCAGGTCCACCTCTGACAAATCGCTTCAACTTCCCTTTTCTAATAAGGGATTCAATTCGATTTTTCAGCTCGTAGTAGTCAGAGGTATCATGTCCATGGTCATGATGGAAGTGGCAATATTTTTCCTTGGATTGCTTGTTTGGGTCTCCTTTTAGCCTTTCTGGCCAATTGAGTGCAGAGTCGTCCCTGATCTGCATCAATACTTGATCCAGTGGAGTATTCAGTGGGGTGAAGTTGATGATTTACCCAAATGGAGGCCTCGCCTTCCTGTCATCTCTCTCTTCCCATCGTATCGAGAGGTCTTCTCTTTAGTGTCAAGTTGGGTGTCTTGTTGCACAATAGACATGATGTCATTGCTCTCCTTAAATAAAAGTTAGTGTAAGCTCAAGCTAGGATGAAGCTTTAGACTGACCAACACAGGTATGATAGGTGTTTTGAGGTTGGTGATTGGGTCTATTTCAAGCTTCAGCCTTATAGGCAACACTCTCTCAAACTTAAAGGCTACAAGCCTACAATAAACTCTCTCCTTGATATTTTGGCCCTTTTCATATTTGGTAGAGAATTGGTGAGGTGGTTTACAAGCTAGCTTTACCTGCTGATTGTCCAATTCATCTAGTATTTTACATATCTTGTCTGAAGCAAAAATTGGGTGCTCAAATTGTTCCATTCCCCACTCTTCTACTTGTTGATTCTGTTATCCTTATTCATCCTGAACCTATTGCAGTTTTGCAGTAGAGGTTCACACAGCTGAGGAATCGTACCATTATTGAAGTTCTTATTCAATGGCAAGGTCATGCTGTGGAGGATGCTATTTGAGAATCTCTTTTTAAGCTTCAACACCAGTTTCCCCACACTTGTGGGCAAGGTTCTTTAAAGAGGGGAAGAGTGACAAGAGGACCTTGTGGATAAGGCCTTTTAGAGGGGAATGATTGAAAAGAGATTGATAGGAGCTGTGCTTGCTGAGGTGATAAGCCATGGAAGTTAGTTGCATTGGCTGCTGAGTTGGCATTGGCAGTTAGCCTTGGCTGCTGAGTTGGCATTGGTCAATTAGGATTAGTTAGTAGTTATTATTGTTGTCGTAACAGAATTGGGAGGGACTTGTACTATAAGAAGCTATAGCTCATTGTAAAGAGATATATCAGAAAATGTTAAGCACATTGCTCTCTTTCTACTCATTCTCTTAACTTCCGTTCTATCTTCTCATTCTCTAGGAGGCCTAGTTCTCTACTTCAATAAAATATGAATCACTTGTTTCTTATCATTCTTGTGCTCATTTGAGTATGGATTTCATGTTAGGACTCCCAAAGATTACAAAGTGACATGACTATCTTTGTTGTGGTTGATCATTATTCCAAAATAATTATTTCATCCCTTGCTCGAAAACTTCTGTTTCTACACATTGTTGAGTTATTTTTCAAAGAGCAGTGATGCACGACATTTCATCATCTAGTTTTTCTTGTAGAGATGTCAAGTTCGTAGGTTATTTTTTGAAGTAATTTGTGGCAAAAGCTTGAGACTGAATTGAATTATTATAGGACTTGCCACACACAAATTGATGGCAAACCGAAGTGTTCAAGTTCAACCGAAGCTTGGTAACATGTTAAGGTGCCTTGTTAGGAATCATGTAAAGACATGATTTTGTTATACCTGAAGCTAAATTTGCTTACAATTATTCTGTAAATAGAACCATAAAGAAGACACCATTTGAATCTGCTTATGGACCCAATCCCTAAAACATTTTAGATTTAGTGTCACTAAGCTCAAGTTAGTAACGACAGAGATGCCTTTGCTAATCATATTTTACGAGTTCATGAGGAAATGAAGATCGTTCTCAAGGCTAGTAATGAAGCTTATGCAACAAACCAGCATTGATGGGTTAAGGATTTTGAAGAATGTGAAATGGTGTTGGTGCATTTGAAACGTGAAAAGTTTTCTAATAGGACTTACCACAAGCTCAAGTCAAGGAAGTTTGGACCATGTGAAGTGTTGAAGAATATTTGATTGAATGCTTATTTGCTTGAATTACCACAAGATTTGTAATCATTTGATGGGCTTGATGGAGAGATGGGAAGATGTTGACAAACAAATGGAACAACTTTCTAAACTGTAGCAAAATGTTTGAAGATGCGTTTGATATCAAAAAGGTTATCAAGGAAACGCATCCAATATAGGTGATACTTAGTGGAGTGGTTGGAAAAGCCCACTGCAAAAAGCTCACGGATTGCTGAAGAGGAATTGGGAAAAGTTAATCCTTAGAGCTGAATTCTTCTCGTCGGTGCTGAAATTTTCCCCTACCTAGAGGGATTGATGTAGGAGCATATAAGCCCAAATGTAAGAAGGGGCAATAGATTATTTGACAAGCCTATAGTTATTATAAAGTCTATTTGTTAATTTTTCTATGTTATGTTTGATTTAGGGTGTATTTGAATACCGCTTATTTTGTTGAAAACTGAAAATATTGTAGCAAAATAATTTTTAAATGTGTGAATAATACTGTGAGACCCAATTTTAATGAAAATTTTAGTGAAAAAAGAGGTTTGTTGGTCCTGTGAACAGTGCACAAAACCCACTAGAAAAGACAGAAACGCGCTTCTAAAAAAAAAAAAAAAAGTCAAAACACAGACACTCAACGTTATCAGTATCCAAATGGATACTTATTATTATGTATTGAATATTTTAAATGGCGATGTGACTAACATGTGACTTTCAATAAAACTGAATGCTTAAAAATTAAATATATTAATAAAACTGAATGCTTAAAAATTAATTATAATATATTCGATGAAAGCATATGATCTACTGTCACTAAGGGCAATTATAAACAACATTATTCTTGTCTAAACTAAGTGTCTATTTGGCTAGTTTATTTTTTTCCAACTTATTTTACTATTCAATTTATTTTTGCTACTATTCATAGATCCCATTATACTATTCTAATTAACATTTACATTTATTTATAGTACTTTTAGCAAAAAGTTTTCAATTTTAGCAAAATAAGTGTAACCTAAACTGACCATAAGAGTGTTTGTAGGTTGAGTTGTTGATGTTTGCTCATCACTTTGACTCAAGTCCTTCGAGTGGGGAATTCTTCCTACCCACTGTCATCTCGTCCGATGTATTTGACAGATTGGCACTTTGACCATGAGAGCTAGAACCGGCTACCACAGAGCATTGCAATTGTTTGATCTTGTCCTCCACAAGTTGTGATGACGGAATCTTTGGGACTTAACTCTCAAGTAAAGAACAGAGACACAATACACTGACAGACACAGAAAGAAAGTCCATAACTGGCAAAAGGAAGCATAACAAATACGAGAGATAAATCTAATGGGATCACATTAGTCTAACTGCCAATGGGGGGAGCCTACAAGTGTAAATGCTCAATCAAGTCAAGTGGGTCGGGTGAAATGTTTTTAAACCTAACACCTGCCCACAAACTCAGAACCTGTTCTCGACCCTTCAAGTCGGAAAGAGTCAACCGGGTGGGTCAGGATATACGGGTGTAAGAGCAAGTCTAATACATGAAATTTCAAATTTGAATATATATATATATATATATATATTTTTTTTTTTTTTAACTCTTTGAACCTAAAGATTGATGTGTTGGTGTTCCAACTTCATTGAATTTCTTCTCCTAGCTGTAATCTTCTTTTATTGCTGGAAAATTATTCTTGCCACACCATATCTAAGTTTTTCCAGTGAGAGAGAGAGAGAGAGGTACAAATTGTTAAGAATTCTGATGAGAAGATTATATCTGAATGTTCAAGATACACTAATTTCATCAACACAGCCACAAACAGCAGAAAAGTAAAAACATAAGTAAAGGGGTGGGTTGACAATTGGAGCCAAAAAGCAACTCCTGACCCCAAAACTACCATAATTGCGTCTGTACAATATTCCATTCGCTGAAAAACTTTTATCAGCCAAGCTGCTCCTTTTTCTGAATCTACAATGGTTAGCAAGCCTGCAAGTTCCAAACAAAAATTGTGTAAAAGAGACTATTTGCATAAGCAAATAGTAGATTGTGACGGACAATTAGGAGCAAAATTTTACGCTTTGGATGAAGAAATTTGACCTCAAAAGACAAGCATACACACATGCAAGCATATGTATATGCCCCATATGAAAACAAAGATTTTGCTCAAATAGATCAAGCTATAAACACACAAAGGTACGCATAAGAAAATAACTGTCATTATTACTATTTGAACCATTTTCACAATGGCTTTTGGGCCAAATGGTATCTCTATGCGTTTGAGTGTGGGTGATGACTGAGCTTAGTGTTTCGAAACCTCTTGGGTGCACAAGTAAATTCGCCAAGGGGAAAAAATTTGAGAGATTTTCCCCCCAAATGTATGTAGTCATGATCATGCAAACATTTTGCTTATGAAAATTAAAGTGTCATTACTATTTTAACTTTTTTCTTTTCTTCTTTTTGGAAGGATTCCTATTTCAAATCACAGCATGGAGAAAATTTGATTATATATTTATATTACCACTGCTAAAAGTTATTATGCAACCACCATAGCTAAAAACTGAGTTTCGACTAAAATCAATGGAAAGGACATATATATTGAACGAGACTAAAGGAAAAAAAAAACTTGAACCTTCTTTTAAAACTAATAACATACAATAAGTCACATAGATGAAGAAAAACACCACTGGCAATAGCCAGGGAATGTACCTACCACAGTCACCAATATGTCAAGTGATGAGCTGCTCAATCTTCCTCATTCTCAGATCGCGACATGTCATCTGAAACCTTCACCTCTATGTCTAGCTCCATCTCTGTCTCTGCTGACTCCTTGCTCTCCAAATCCTCATTTGGTTGAGCAGATCCATCCTCTTTTCATCCAAAAAAGAAAAGAAAAAAGAAGAACAGATGTCATAATATATCAAAGCTCAAAGCCTGTACAATAGAAGTTCACCAATAACATTTGGAACTGTTCTCTGATGACGTAATAAATGTAGAAAAATTGTCACATATCTTAAATCTCCAAACCAGATTAAAGAGAAACATTGAAATTTTACACATCGAACAAAGTTTGATTCTTATTCTTAAACTGATATACGTGTATATATATATATATATATATCACATACAATCTCAATGAAAAAGTGTAGCTTGTTGAGGCCTCATTGTCATGGTTAAGAAAACTGTCTCTACATAAAAGAGACCTGTTAATGACATATATGCCACTGCCAACTGCAAAATTATCAAGGCTTTACATAATGTAAGCCTTTAAAGTTCATTGAATTTGATACTTTTCCAAAAGATTCTAAGTGCATTTAATTTCAGTAGTAGCATCTAACATGTATTAAAGAATCCATCATTAAAAAATCATCTAAGTAGCAAATGCTTTTAATATCATCTACAAGAACGTCTTTTCACAAATGCAGCAGGTGCCAAGTGTATCAATACAACAAGCAACCCAACTTGATCATCTCCAAAAGACTTCAAAGTTAAGCATTTTTAGCAATCCTCATTACACTCCCGTAGAAAGTAAAGTAAATTATTGGAGAGACAATATTAATAATTTATTAGATGATGGGTTGGTTATCTTTCTATATAATAATTACTACTAGTTAGCAATGTGTTGTTTTAGTTGTTGGCACATAAAAATTAGACATAGTATTTTATTTAAACATTTAAAAAAAGCAAATTTTCAATTTATACATTCCCCAACTCCTAATCATTAAAAGCTCATCTCCATCTCTTTCTAAGTCCAGAGGATCAGGTCAACTTATTTATTTAGTGTAAATACCCAAATTGTGATTTGATTATTATTTTAAAATAATGAGGAAAGGATAAGAGCAAGTATGACATAAAGAAAAATAATAGCATAGCATAGCATTACCATGATGATTGAGGAGGAAGAAAGTGGAGAAGCAAGGCCAACCACGGGAAGTAGAGAAGGAGAGAGAGTGAGGAGGATTATGGGAGAGGTTGGTAACCAAATCAAGTAAGTTGGGTCTGGGTGGGACCCAGAAAGAGGAACCAGGGACAAAGGGGAGCCAATCGGGAGTAGACTTCTGGACAATGATACCGTGGATCAAGTCGTCAAGCCTCTTCAGAGCCAAGGCCTCGAATTCACCGTCGGATGACGAAGCAGCACCGCCTAGGTGGTCGATCTCGATGCTGCTGCTAGAGAAAAACAACCTACTATGTGTGTTTGTGTTTGTGTTTGTGTTTGTTGAGGATTTGAGAATCAGAGCCGGAGATTGTTTGCAATTGCGAATGCAGAGTTGTTGTACTTGTAGTAGGGTTTGAGTTAGGATTCGGGCCATCACATAACTTAACGGGGGGGGGGTGCAAGTTGCAAGTGCTATTGCAATTTGCATTTTATAGATTTGATTTTAGAGGTGTTAGCCTGCCTCTCACGTGCCCTTCCCTTCCCTTCCTAATTCCACCCCGCTCTCCCCCTCCTCCCCACCCCACCCTTTTTTTTTTCTTTTTGAGAATGTCCTATCCGATGATCCTATCTTATGCTATTAGACTAACCTATGAGCTCATACGCTCTTTTATTTTATTATTATATTTTTTAATTACAAAAATATTTAAAGATGTGATGAGTATTATGCGTTTGTAGGTAAAGCGTTTGTGGGTGAAATAATTTACTCATTACTCCATACGTATTTTTTTGATTAGAAAAATGTAATAATCACAAATTATAATAGATGCAAATTATTATTTACCAAAAAAATAAAAATGAAAGTGCCTCTAAGCCTGCTTGTGAGTGCATGTTAAGAGGCTAGTTTATTATTATTATTATTATTATGCTTTGGCCTCCAAAGAAATTAACGCAAATGAAAATGATTTTGAAACTATACCAGACATAAATAATGTAATTTAAATTTTAGGATTTAAATAAAATTTTAGCGATGGATGAATTTTTCCAAGCACGTTTGAGTTTGTTATATATTTTGAATTTATTTAATGGCCATTTTTATAATATTCCTGGCACTATGAGTAGTGTAAACTGTAAAGTATATTTTATGAGTAACTTTGAAAATAATGAAAACTAGACAATAAGGGGCCGCTTGTTATGGTAGTGTAAGCAACATTTTTTAGTTTTTAAACAACATTACATGTATTTTTACACACTTTTCACTCAAACGTATTTCCAAAAATACAAATAATGTTACTAGAACAACGTTATCAAACAGTCCCTAAGTGTTTGATTCCAATTATACATAGAAAATATATATTACACATGTCAAATTTTATTTCGCCCACAAATGCATAACACTTATCACACTCCTAAGTATTTTTGTTATTGAAAAGTATAGTAATCCCCAATTATGATGAATGGAAACTATTAACCTTTTCAATGATTAAAAAAATGCAATAATTCCAAATTACAATTGATAAGGGTATTTTTGTAATAAGATCATGATTCTTAAACAACAAAGCTCATTAGGAAAAATGTATCATACCGGCAAAAGGCCGATGGCCTCAAGAGAACCATCGGCCCCAAAGGAACCATCGGTCTCAAAAGGATTTGTCCGAGACCTTGTACCTTACACCAACAAGTGGCCGATGGTTACATGGATAGATCCATGTAAAGTTGACGAGTACATCTCCCTACCAGGTCGACGGGTGACCCTAACAGACAAAGAAGCATGCTGACAAGTCCTACGTGGCCTTATGTACTTTACACGCATATTCTTATATGGAAATATCTTATGCACCACACATAAAGACCCTATCACATGATTTTCACCTTCCCAGAATAGAGAGTATCCTCAAGATCTTGATGGCATTAACTCCACCTTCTCCTTATAAGGATAATCCATGTATTCCCGGGATCCAGGTCTCCTCCACATCACTATATAAGTAAGAGGTCTCCTCCTTTCCCAGGTACGCAGAAAATCCTAAACTCTCTCACTATAGAGTTCTTAGAGTTATCTCATTCACTGACTTAAACTTTCAAAGGGTCTTTAACTGGTACTAGATCGGCACCTCTTGTTTGGTTCTTGTTCTCTTATTCTTTAGGTACCCATCGGTGTGATCAGGAACCATAAACTTACTGATGATTTTCATGCATCATCAGTTGGCGCCATTTGTGGGAATCAAGTGATTAGCCATATCACTGCTTCTAAGACAAAGAGTTGCATGGTTTAGACATGATCGATGGCTATCATTAACTAGGAGACAAAGAATCCCTCCAACGCCTTGGAAAGACAAGCAAACCTTGGCAACAGAAGTCGAACGACTCACCCAATGCAACCAGGAGTTGGAGAAACAGCTAAACCAAAGGAACAAGTGATGTCTCTAAAATCAACACATTGAACTGGACAATGATGAGCAGAAAGGTAGTCATCTCCTAACGGGGGATTGACAAGAGAGGGAGGACTAGGAAGAAAGCAATGTCCCCATCATGTGAGACAGATTGAAGGACACCAACCGCCTATCGGAATTGGAAATCAGCGCAATACGCATGAACCAAGACATGCAGATGATAAAGGAGAAGATGGACATGATGATGAATGCTATGAAAGGACAGGTATCCACCAACTTGGACGAATTAGTTCAGCGAACGGACTTACCTTTCAGAGCACAGGTGACTTCTTTCCCCCTTCTTGCCAAGTTCTGAATGCCACAGGTAGAAACATACGATGGATTGTGGGTCTCGCTCGACCGTCTAGAGTCATTCAAAACTCTCATGCACCTACAAGGGGTTCCATATGAGATCATGTGTAGGGCATTACCCACTACACTTAAGGGACTAGCAAGGGTGTGGTTCAACAAACTGGCCCTCAATATCATCTCCACCTTTAAAGAATTGAGCGGACACTTCGTCACCCACTTTATTGGAGGGTAGAGGTACAAAAGGTCCTTAGGAAGCCTATTAAACATTAAGCAACGAGAAGATAAGAGCCTAAGGTCATACGTGACACACTTCAACAAAGAGGCCTTTTTGATCGATGAAGCCGACGACAAAGTTTTGGTCACTATGTTCACCAATGGGCTGCAATCTAGAGAATTACTCTTTTCCATCGACAAGAATGACTTGAAGACAATGGCCAATATGTTGTACAAGGCCACGAAGTATATGAATGCTAAAGATGCCATGATTGCTTGAGGGGGCAGGCCAAAGAAGAGAGAAAGACAAGATAATCCCCGTCCCAACAAAGGAAGAGAGCCTGCTCAAATAAGCGATTGAAGGGACGATAGGAGATCGAGACCTCCACCTAGGAAAACTGTTAACTTCACACCCTTGAATACCTCGCTAGATCAAGTCCTTATGTAGATAAAGGACGATGTGGCGCTGACTTGGCTGGGCAAGCTGAAGGGCAATTTGAACAAAAGGCCTAAAGCAACAGATTTAAGCCCTCATTAAGCAAGGAAAGTTACAACGGTTTGTTAGGGGCGGAGAGAGCCTATTAAGAGACCCTAAACCTAACCGATAGGTCAAAGAAAGACCGAGGGCCCTGCTTAGAGAGATAAGGGTGATCGTAGGAGAAAGTACAATGGCTGGCTCTTCTAAGAAGGTAAGGAAGACATACTTATAAATGGTGCAAAGTGTCTAGATTTTTGGCCAACTGCCTAAAATGACTAGGGTCAACAACCCAGCCATTAGCATAGAAGAGGACATCTGATGACTCTACCACCCTTATGATGATACCCTGGTCATCAACCTGTCGATAGTAGACTTCAACACCCGATGGGTGTTAATGGACAATGGAAGTTCAGCAGACATCCTTTACTACCCTACATTCCAGCAGATGAGGATTGACAAGGAGCGTCTCCTACCCTTGAACACACCTCTAGTTGGATTTGGTAGTACTAAGGTTCTTCACTTATTTCCAGACGGGCTTGGATTGAAAACAAATCAAAAGCAATAGGTCAGTTACATAATCAAAACTGACGAGATAAAAAGAAATGGACGCCAATGACTCACCAGACTCATTTAGAACACCCTAATTGATATCAAACCTATCAAGCATGCTATCCCACTCTTCAGGTTTACATACCCAATCCGTCCCTTGTACAAAGAAATACTTATTCTTCCAATTCCTATTGGAGTCAAGCATGCCTAACACCAACCTAAACGATGGTTTTTGTAATACCCTGCATATCTTTTTTTTGAGTTTAGTATATATATATATATATACACATAATTGATGGGCCATAAGTACTTTTTGTTAGTAATTACAGCCCACTACCCTACTAAGCCCTCATCAATGATGTTTTAAATATAAGGTAGAAGAAGAGATAAATTAGGGTTTTCATAAGAAGGGTTTCATCACTAAGGAGGTTAGAAGGTGTATTTTTTCCTTGGAGTTAATTAAAGAGGCAACCAAAGAATTCCATGTATGATTTCTCATCTGTTAGAATCAAAGAATTAAAAGAGTTAGTGATGTGTAGAATGTTAAAAAATGGGTATTTTCCTAGAATTGTTGTTTACACTATTAAATCTTAGATTGCCCAATGCCCATTATGTGGGTTCTTGAGCAGAATCATGGAATCTCAATTTCTAATTCAAGAACATGGCTGAAAGGTTTTCAATTGTGGTTATATATATATATATATATATATTATAGGATGGCTTTAACGTTTTTCTTTGGGTTTATGTATATTAAATCCATATTCCTTCTCATTAAGTGCTTTCCCAATCCTTTTCCCTAGTTTACTTCGAAAACCATACACTCCAAGTAATTAAGGAAATAAGCAGCACACCATCTGAGTCCATGAGAAGATGTGTGAATGCGGATCTCCTGGAGTTTGCTCACTAGTTCAGTTTCAGTATATGTCATCTCACCAGCAAATATGTTGAGGTTATTTCTTACGGAACCAGAATTGTGCATCAACTCAGCTAGCCCCCACAAACTATATATATATATATATATATTAAATCCTAGGTTTGCCTATATTGTGTATTTTAGAACAAAGTTATGGTTATAGAGACTAATTCATGTTTAAGGTTTTACTTTTTGTTTAGGACATATATTAAATCCTAAAGTATTAGCTGCTGCCTCTGAGTTCTGATCAATTCAAGGAAACATATTTTTGTGTAGAGATGCTTTGCATTAGTGTTATCATTTAGTTCAACAAAGTATTTTTCTAGTGAGTCAGTTTGTATAATTCGATAAGCTTTATTTTTGTGGAGGATATTAAGTAATTTCCATGGTCATTATAGGTTCTATTTAAGAGTGTTTTGAGACTTTTGGAGGGTGTTTTGGCTGGACTTTAAGAGTGATTCAAGTGTTGTAAGTAATTATGCATAATATGCACAAGTTTTGTCCATTAGGTTCTTAGAAGTCAAAAGTTTTCAAAAATTATGTTTTTAAGCTTACGATTTCTAAAGTTTATCAAAAGCATTTTTTTTTTGTCATTTAAAGAGAAATTTTGACTTTTAAATAATGTTTTAAATAGAAACTTTGAATTTTATATAAAGTTTTGAACATCTAAATCTTATTTAAAAGATGATTTCTAAACAAAATTATTTTCAGAAGGGAATTGAGTTTCAAGATAAGTTTTCTAAAATGGTTCTTGTTCTTTAAGTTTGTTTAAAACCAAGCGATTTCAAAATCATATTCTTATTTTCTAAATGGTATTTAAGACATTTTCTTTTAGCAAATTGAGTTTTCAAACTTACTCAATAATTGTAAAAATATTTATATAAACTCTTCAGTTCTTATTCATTCCCTAAGAGAGTCAAGCATCCTTTGATTTATGTTCAATTCGATATTGTGATATTTGATATGCCTTTATATTTAGAATAATTGTTAATATTAAGAAATTATTCTATTTTGTATAATCTTTGCTTTTGTGATATGTGACTCAAAATAAGTATTTTTAGAATTAATCAGGTATATGTGTAAGCCCACTCACAGGGTTGTATGTGAGAATAAGTGTTGATCGCTCACCAGCAGGAGTTAGATGTTGGTATCCTGTGCTCTGATCAATTATATGTATGTGTTTTCAAATGATTTTTAAGATGTGATTGCATATGTATTAAGTGATTCATTATAAGTTTTGGAATAATTATATTTGATACCATTGAGTGAGTTTGTGAAAAATCAAAATACTTATGCTTTGCTTGACTCTATTCTGTTGTGTATTATGTATAGTTGCTTACTGGATGTGTGGCTCACCCCATCAATTACAATTTTCAGATTAAAGTTTAGTTGGGGAACAGAACTTTGGGATTACTTTGTAAGATGCAAGGTAGATCATGGAAGCCTTTAGGCGACGTCAATAATACTTGAAGCATTAAAGGATTATTAATTTATTTTTGTTCTGCTTTATATTTTATAGTATTAGAGATTATTTCTAAATTGTGGATTTTAGTTATTGTAAGAGATGTATTAAGAGCATTGTTTATTTGGAGGTTACTAAATTATGTTTAAATTAATTATGTTTATTGAGTTATGTCAGATCAACAAGTTAGTCATACATCTAAATTCATGTTCCATGGATTTGGGTCGTGACAGTTTTCTTGCTAGAAAGTGATAAATACCCTTCGATGAGTATATCTACTGAGGCCTATAGTAGTAGAAACACTTGTCAAGGGTGAGGTGACGGTTGCCACTACTCAATTGGCCCCATATCACTTCGGCCCCAATGAAGATCCTCCACGCATTTGAGGCAATCTAGCTGACAGAAAAGCCTAAATAATTAGCAAGCTGACGGTGTAGCTCCGTTAGCAGTAGCCTCAGATCGGCGGTAAACATGGCATCATACATGCTGATGTCTACTGTCCTAACTAAGTAGCACTTCTCAAACTTCCTTGGCAACTGCAGGAGGATGTGTTTAGGAATTTGATAATGGTTACGAAGGTTGTTGAAAACCTTCAAGGACATGGTTGGGTAGAAGTCATTCACTGTCTATATCAAGGGAAGGATGAAGGGTCTATGACCACCACCTTCTACTTCACCTACAGCCCCATCACCTTCCCCATGTCCTTCTCCTTTCTCCTTCATCACCGTCACCTTTTTCTTCATCCTCACCCTCTTCCTCATCCTCCTCTCTTCCTCATCCTCCTTTTCTCCTCCTTCCTTATCCCCTTTGTCTTCCTCATCAAGAAGAGAATGGGTAGACAACTCCCTTTTTGCGAACCATGTTAAATCCGCCATGGGCTCATGCCACGACGGATAGACTTCGTCGTAGCTTGTACCCTCACGGACTGACGACGACTGTTCACTCGTTGCTTCTTTATCACCTGGCATCTATTGACCTACAAGCAACGGATTTATTCTAAGAACCTATTCATGTGATGGGTCTCTAAAAACAACGACCATCTAGAAAAATAATAATTAAAGAAGAGAACAGAAAATTTGCGTAGAAGTGAGTTGACAGTTGCTCACTGGTCAAAACGATTGATGAACATGGAAATAGCAATGGAACAACTTAGAATTACAACTCTCAAGAGATGAAAATAAAGTAAAATGTGAAAACTGTGGAAGAGGAACTATTTATAGGACAAAGGAGTGTAGTTTACAAAGCAATGCTTTTGATTAGAAACGAGACCAATCAACAAGTGCCACGTGTCACTTAGCATTCATTATAAAGGCTACCTACTTCATTAATGACGCAATTAAATTCCCATAAAAATCCTTATTACTCCAAGGCCCGTCAGGCATAGCCGACGGAACTATAGAGTAGGGGGCAGTTGATAAGGGTATTTTTGTAATAAGATCATGATTCTTAAACAATAGAGCCCATCAAGAAAAAAGTATCATATCGGCAAAAGGCTGACAGCGTCAAGAAAACCATCGGCCCTAAAGGAACTGTTGGTCTCAAAAGAATTCGTCCGAGACCTTGTACCTTACACCAACAAAAGGCCGATGGCTATGCGGACAGATCCATGTAAAGTTAATGGGTACATCTCCCTACTAGGCCAACGGATGACCTTGACAAACGGAGAAGCATATTGACGGGTCCTACGTGGCCTTACGTACTCTACACACATATTCTTATATAGAAACATCTTGTGCACCATGCACAAAGACCCTACCACACGATTTTCACCTTCCTAGAATGGAGAGTATCCTCAAGATCTTGATGGTATTAACTCCACCTTCTCTCTATAAGGAAAATCCCTGTATTCCCGGGGTCTTGGTCTCCTCCACATCACTATATAAGTAACAGGTCTCCTTCTTTCCCAGGTACATAGAAAGTCCCTAGCTTTCTCACTATAGAGTTCTTAGATATTTCCCATTCACTGACTTAATCTTCGGAGGGTCTTTGGCCGGTACACATTGGTACCTCCTGTTTGGTTCTTGTTTTCTTATTCTTCAAGTAACCATTAGTGTGATCAGGAGCCATCAACTCACTGATGATTTTCGTGCATCATCAATAATGAAGGAAAATTATTAATTTTTAGAAGAAAAAAGATTGAAAAGCTTGTAAGCACGTGAATGAGCGCGTGCTTAGAGGCTAGTTGTTTCTTAAGAGAATAAGAATACCACTTTACCACTATATATAAAAGAACATATATGAAGGATTTCCCCCTCCAAAATTCCACTATAACAATTATAAGAAACATATTATATACAAATCATTTGTTAATAGAAATGAATATTAAACACATTGCCAAATACTGTCACAATTAAGGTCTTTGTTTTACAAAGCTAACTTTTTATATAAAAACTACATAATTGAAAACCAATTCAAATTGTCCTTGAAGTTCTACAATCAAGAAATAGTGCCTCTCACTCAAATGCATCCAATTTTGCCTTTATGTGATCCAACAAATTTGTGAATAAGTCAACTTGCTTAAAAAGGAAATGGCCAAAAAAAGACAACTATTATAAGGTAAAATAGTTGTTAAAATATTCACAAATAAAATTAACATCTTGGTTTCATTTTTTAAACAACTTAATATCAAGTAGTGAAAAAGTAGAAACAAATAAACAAACTATACTTTTTCATAATGTCAAACTTCATCTTAGAATCAACCGGTTACTTTTTTTCATTTATCAATTCAATGTACAATCAATGTTGGCTAATCAAGGAGTTAAATAAAACAATCAGAAAATATTAAAGGAACATTCAAAGACTTGCAAAAAATATTTTGGAACATTAATAATAAATTTAATGCAACAAAATATGTAAATAATGTCTTCTATAATGGTAAACAGTGACATCAATTAAAAACAATAATGTATTATAAACCTGGTATAAAATACTAGTATTACTATTTTTATGTGTGTTCTAATAAATATTAATTTTTATTAAAAAAAAAATAGGGATGTTTATCCCACATTGGTTGTATGTATTTAGTGTCCGTTGTTTATAACCCTAGTTTACAACTACAAAGTTTAGGCCCTTTTGTAGTTGTACTCTAGTTATATAATATATTATAAACCCGGTATAAAATAATAGTATTATTATTTTCATGTGTGTTCTAATAAGTATTACTATTTACTCCTTTTTTTTTTTTGAAAAAAAAATGAAAAAAAAAATTATAAAATCAATTTTATTGGAGTTACAGTGTCTTATATATTAAAAACAATTAATGTTATAAATTAAAAAAAGTGTTATATGATCCTTTTTTTGGAGTTATTAAAAAGAAGTAAACAATGACATAATTTTTTTTTTCTTTTTTTAAGTTATTAGGTTGACATAACTTCTTCACATGGATGATTTGTGTTGGCTTTATTAGAAAATCATTTTGTCAAAAGAAAGTGTTGTTATATATATTGGAAAAAAAAAAAAAATCCAAAGGCAAAAAAAAAAAAAAAAAAAGAAAAAAAAGAAAAAGAAAAAGAAAAAAAGAATAAATACCAAAGGTGAAAAAGGATAGAGGAGTTTATTGATATCAAAGGAGGATGTTAAAATTTTTTTAGAATGACATACCTTTTTCAAATGAATGATCGTGTTGGCTCATTCACAAAATCCTTTTGTCAAGAAGGATGTGTTAAAAAAAAAAAAATAAATCTAAAGGTCAAAAAGGGAGAGGGAAGTTTAACAATTTCAAAGGAGAATGCTACAAAAAATTTTAGGTTAACATACCTTTTTCTAGATGAATGATTGGTTGGCTCTGTCACAAAATTCTTTTTTGAAAAACTTGAGTGACACATTTACAAAAAGTGATAAGGTGGTTGGTTATGGTTTTGAATTTAGATAATAACTAATGAGGTGATTAATGACTTGAGAGATGAGTTTATAAAAAATAAAAACAATGTGTGAGGGGAGGGAAAGAAAAAAATAAAACTGTTATATATATATTTTAAACATGGAGAGGAAAAAAAAAAAAAAACCAACCTAAGAGAGATAGAGAATGGGAGAAAAGAAAAAGCTTAAGCTAAAATTGAGGAGTTTTTAATTTGGATAATAACTGATGAGGCGTTTAATAACTTGAGAGATAGAGTTTATTAACAACAACAACAAAGAAAACAACAACAACAACAACATGAGATACATTAGAGAGTTGGAACTAAAATTTAGGACCAAATAGTTTGTAAACTGGTTTTTTGAATTTACCTAAAATTTTGGGGTTTGTAAATTGGTAATTTTACATACTTAACCTTGTCACTTCATGTGGAGTCCTTTTTAAGATAGTTCCCAAGCCTAGAGTTGATGTGGGATCTTGGGTCATTGAGGGGGGCCTGAAGTAAGTATTGGGTGAACTGGGCTCGGCTCACCGTGGCCTATTTGGGCTATTATATGAATCGATCTGTGCACAAGTTAAATGAATTCCACAAGAAATATTTATATATATTGACTAAACAAAAGGAAACAACAAGGAAAGAAGAGAAAAAATGGACAATGATAAGTGCAAAGTACATCAAGGGGTATTATTTGATTAAGCCAAGATTATAGTACATTTAGTTCTATACTGTGAGGGTACTCAACAAGGCCTAATAAGTCTCAAAGATCACAGACTTGGCTAGTCCCCTTTAAGTTCCAAAGACTTGTGAAATTTGAGCCCTTTGGATCCAAATGGTTCCTTGAGTATTGTTGTAGGACCTCTTACAATGTTTCTTTCTCACTCAATGAACTCGACTTAAGTCATAAAAACTCTTTTGTATATCTCTAATAATTCTGCATATTTGTTGTCAGCCCCCTCTCAAGTCTCATTTGCTCCCTTTTTATACTACTCTTAGAAGACCTTAAATTACTATTTTCTCCCTTTGCTTTCTAGGTAACAGGGCTAAGCTCCTCTGTCTAAAATGTTGGTGGCTGTTCCTTCCCACATTTCCTCTTATTTCATTCTTTTGGGAACTCATTCCCGAAAGTATGTTGGTTGGCTTTCTACTCATAGAAGCCTCCTTTTTAGGACAAATCAGATCCTTATTTGAGGTCAACGAGGCAAGACCTTCTTTCAAGGCTTAAAAGGAACATTTTGAAGGTCCTGGAACCTTGATGTTGACTTCTCCTTATTGGCCATTTTCTCGGAAACGACATAAATTCCCTCTTGCGATGGTTGAACTTGGAAAGTTTCTGAACACCCTTCCTCTTATTGCATGTCCTCTTCTTTGATCAAGGTCTCTTGGTTCCTTTGCTGGGCTCTGTCCCTGAAAGTATCACTTGTACCTTTCGCCTTTCTCCTCTAGGAGCTTGATCTTGACAAGTCATCAAATGGTTTCTTCCCTCCTTTCTTCCTTCAGGGGTGTGGATGACTTGCTCTCAAGCTATTTTCGGGTAATCTGCATCCTTTATGGGATTTTCATGCTTTCTTCCCCGGGACCCACTTCTCAGGGTGTGGATGACCCATTCTTGGACTAAGTTTGGGTCATCTGCACCCTTCTTGGGATTCCCTTTCTCTTTTTACTTTTCTTCGCTTTGTTGGGCTCTTGGGCCTTCTCAAGGTCCATGGCCCTCTTCAACTTCATGGTTTGGGCTTTCTTTTTCAGTGCACCCTTTCTTTTTCTTCATCGATTAGGCCTCCTTGTTGTGCATTTTTGAACCTCAACACTTCTTAGACAGTTGAATTTAAGGGTATTTTGAGCATCAAATTTGAGATCCCAAACAAAGAAAGTCTCTTAAATAGGAGAAAGTATATGTTATTTCAGGAATAACAACGCAACATCCAGTTGATGTTTCTAAGCCCAATAAAAAATGGACACTTGTAATAAAAACACACATAAGTCTATTGACCCACTTAAATAAAAAGGACAAAATAGACCTTGAAAAAATTTGAAAGGCCCACCATTTACACACTGCAAAACCAAAAATTAGTGTCTTTCCCTCTTTGCAGAAATCAAATTTGGTTCATTTTCACTCTCGACCCACGCTATAGCCTCTCTCTCCCTTAACCCCAAATCTCAACAGCCATAGCCTAGTGTCTCTACTGGCACAACCATGGTTGTCAAAATCGTGATCTGGATTGTAGGATCGCATGATTTTACAATCCCACTTCACCAAAACGTTTAGGATCGCACTAGGATTATAAAAATGGTAGGATTGTGTAGGATCGTATAGGATTGTAGGATCGTATGGGATCCTATCGATCCTACCAAAAACATATAATTTTGGTTTTATTTATTTATTTTATAAGATAAATTTTTTGTTTTGATGAAACTTTAAGGGTTTTTATTTTTTCATGTTGTGATAGTGTGACTTTTTATTTTATTTTTATAAAATTATGTTAAGCTAAGCAAATATTTTTTAGTTTCTAGTTTACTTGTAATCAAAATGAAGGAATGCTTCATCATTTCTAAATGAAGAATTTGATGTTGGCTTTGCTGCCTTTTAAGCAATAATTTTGATAAATTTGTTTGATCAATATACTAATTTGTGTTCTAATATTGCTAAAATATTTTTTTTTTGATATATAATTCTATCAAATATGCTTGCAATTGTATATTGATTGACTGATTTTTTTGAGTATGCTCTTTAATTTTTATTGAGTGGTATAACTTGAAAAGTTAAATGTGAAATTGTATTTTGATGTCTTTTGTAGCTTTAGCATACAGATATATAATGTCTACATAGATGATGAAATGGATGATGAAGATTAAGAATTTAGAATGGTGGTTATAAGAATCTTAAAATGGGAATAATTAAATGCTCACTTTACCTTAATATTCATCTTGCTTTTAGATTTCATATTGTAATTAGCTAGTTTCCATTTGCTAACTTATTTTAGATTTCAAACTTGGAACTTAGAAATTGTGGAAAATATTTTCCATATGTTTTGATAAATATTTTGGTATTTGGTTGCTAATTAAAATTTTATTGAGCATTTTAGATACATTGGGTCAAAACTTAAATAAAATTGTTTCGTTAGTATAGACTTACGATGTATGACATGCAAATTATATCATATGATGCAAATCTTAGTTTTTTTATGGATGAATTTATAATTTACATGATTATTCAATATACAAAGTCATTATCAATATGTCTTTTGCTTTAAATCTGAAAATATGTAGGATCTTACGATTCACGATTCGATCCTATGATCTATGATCCCATCTACCTTCAACGATTCTACGTAGGATCTCAATTTTGATAACCTTGGGCACAACACTGCTGAACATCATCAGTTTTGACAAGATTGGCCTTTGTCTCGTCAAAAAACCCCTAAAATCTTCTCTTTCTCGCATCACCACCCAACATCGGAAGCTTTCTTGTTGCTTCCAACACTCGATGTCAATTTTTTTATTTTCCAAAATTAAAAATGTTTAAACAACCAAAAGAAAATTCAGATGAACGTTTGAGTGTAGAAAGGAAATTTGTACATGTTTGATAAAATATCTCAATGAAGACAGATGCACTTCTTTGTTATTAAACTACTATCAATAAAAAAAAATTATACAATATACAGTAAAGGGTTGTTGTTGTTTTTTAAATGTTCTTTTGGATCTTAGATTAAAGTTGGATTTTTTGTTATAGTTTCATATGTAGAAACATAAAGCTCCTCTCTTTGTTTGATAAATAGTTTGCTGCTGAAAGTTCAAAATGCGTGTAAAACACCTTTGAACATTTAGATCCCAAATTACAAAATATCAATTCAAGCTTATTATCAACAATTAATGTGCAGAACATGAACAAAAGCTAAATACATAATTGATAAACAATCTAAGCCAAATATAATCACATCCACAACAGAAAATAAAAGGCAAAGATAAAGGAAGAGAGATGCAAACACAAGGACAACACACGATGTGTTATTAAAGAGGAAACCGAAACCCTCGGCATAAAACCTCTCCACTGCCCTCCAAGCGGTAAATAATCCACTAAAGAATGTAGTTGGGATACATAAATAGCAGAAGACCCTCCAAGCCTAATCTACCCAGTGTACCTAAGCCCTCCAACCTTCTTGCTCCAACAAGGTTGCGTCGAACCTATTTCTTCTTTAGCTTACTGGATTTCACTACTAGACCATAGCATCAACCAATAGACATTGGTTCCTTCCAAACTGCTTCCCTTAGCACCAAATGTACCTTCTTACTGATGTGGGTGTGGTAAGGTAAGGATTTGGTCAATGTCCTCTCAAGGGTTTATCAATGGAGAGGAAGAGAGTAGAGGAATTTGATGAGTCTCTTAGGTAAAAATCGTGGATGAGGCAATCTTGTTTTCTCTAGGGTTTCTCTTTCAAAATTCTCTCTAGAAGCTCTCTTGATTTCGTGGGTATAAGGGTCTATATATAGTGGTGTGTGTTTAGAATACGAAGAGTTAGTTTTTGCTAAACAGGGTAACTTGGCGGCTTGGCCTCGCGGCTTGTCCAAGTTGCAAGTTCAAGTCGCGAGGTAACGATCTGGCCAGCCTAGAACTTTTGTCCTGTAGTACGACAACTGGTGCAACCTTTCAACTCTCCTGTGTGCTTCTCATGTGCCTGTAGTTAGCGGCTTGCCAGTCGCGAGTCAGCCGCAAGTCCTAGTCGTGAAACTCTGCTTCTTTGCACAAACTTGAGCTTTTCTTCACATTCTCTTCACACATTACCCTTACATGAATCCCACCTAAATACAGGGTTACTAAGTGCTAAATTACAAGCAAATTGGCACGAAATAAAGCCAACAAGATGGTTGATAAATTTCAACCTTACAATCTCCACATTTAGCTATTCCGTGACAAAACCCTAAAACAAACTCTAGACTTAACACATGAGTTAGGAACAGTTGGAAAACTCACTCACACCTAACTCTAGAATCTGTGAAGCTTTTGAACCATAAGAATAAGAACTCCTGAAACACAACAACACAATAAGTTCATTGTATGCAGAAAACTTGTAAAGCATATGGAGTAAGCACAATGTGATCAAGCACAATGAAATAAAGAAATAAACCATGGCAAGACCAAAACAAGCAATCACTATAACCAAGTGATCACAATGCTCATTCACACTTGGAATGAACATCCGAACATTCAAGCTAACACACACAAGGCAAATCACTTGAATGACCAACACTTAACCAATGCACAGTACAAAAAGTATGTGCATCTAGGAAAAATCCTACAAGGGCACAAGAGTGACAGTACTTAAAAAGAAATGCATAACATTAAGTTAGAAGTACTGGTTTAGCAAAGCACACAGGCTACAGAAAGCATGGTACAAACCACAAAGGCCTATAAGTGTGCATATACAACCCTAAAAGCTTACAAAAGCAACATGGGTACAAATCATAAACATAAACCTTAGAAACCTACAAAGGTACCAGGTATAAACCACACATATACAGAAAAACATCATCAATATATACATAAAACTAAAGTTTTAAAACATAGCATATCCATGAGTTTTGAAACCAACCATAAACCACAAAGTATCAAACTAATAATGAAAACATAAGCATTAAGTAAATTGGCACTCCCCCTCAAAAATGGTACTCCCCCTTAAGAGCTGCCACAAATTCTCCCCCTTTTTGGCACGAATGGCCAAAGGGTCACTGCTGTAACTTGGTGAAAATGCTATCAACTTGTGCTGCTAAAACATCGATCTGGTCTTGCATGACTACCATTCTCTCTGACTGCTTTCTCTAGCCTTCTCTCAGAGTCTTTTCCAATTCCTCAAGGCGTTTGTGGAGGTTCTCAAATAGCATCTCTAACCTATCAGGTTGAGGGGCAGGCTGTGCTTGTGTAGTGCTAGGTTGCTGTGATACATGGGTGGCATGTACATGTGTATCTGGCTCAAGAGTAGATGGAGTAGCAGGAGAGAAATGTGCACTCTTTGGAGTTTTAGATGAATGACTTCTACTAGCTTGTAGAGTGGACATAGAGATTGGTCGAGAACGAGCAATTATTTTCCCAATTGAGGGAGGAGTAACACCTTCACTTAGAATGAATTTCATAATGAGACTGCAAAATGGAAGGCACCCTCGGGCTACTGTTCGAGTCGCTGTCTTTCTTATGATATAAAAGATATGGGCACAGATGTCAATGGTGGTGCCTGTGATGAGATCACATAGAATTGAGCCCTTCCAAGGTTGATATACACCGTGTTGGTCAACGGATAGAGGTTGGTAAACATGATCAACTTCAATGTTGTTAACTCAGGTGTAAACTTGGTAGTACTTATGGATGTGCCGGCATTGGAGATGTCATGGCCAGGACCAAGAACTTAAAGAATGTCGTGAATCACTGGAGTGTGATCATCATAAGGAGTTAGGTCGGCATTCTCAGGTCTAGTGATTTTGAGAAGTTCAGCTATGGTGTCCGAACTGATGATAAACTCCGTTCCTCTTATCATACAGTGTAGTTCATTTTCAAGATCAATTGTGTTGGCGAAACACTCCTTCACTAGTTCAACCATTGGATCAAAAAAATTTCCAAATAGTTCTGCCCAATCTTTTGCCTCGAAGATCTGAGGGACAAAGTGGTTTCCAAAGTGTCAAATCTGACCTCCCGTTCCACTATAGGAGTTGCCCAGTAAAAAATGCTTGAGTAAGCATGTAGGTGCTGAGGAGTTCTGAACAAATCACTATTGAGTTTAGTAGATGGCTATGATGAAGAACATGTTCATTTTGCAACAAGTAATGTTTCCTCTTCTGTCATAAACTCTTTTCCTTTGGAGGATCGTTGAGACATCTGTAAAAGAGCAAACACACAGCACACTCATTTTGTTAGATGTAGTCAAGAGATGAGAGTACAAAGACCAAACAGACTTAGAAGGCATAGAATCACAGAACGAGTCCTAAGTCAATAATGTGACCGATTAAGCATTGCTGAAACCTGAAACACACGAAATAGGAAACAGATGTTAAACACACAGAGAGTAATAGGCATTACAGCTCACTCTGTCAAAAATGAGTAGCAAAATGTCACAGAAAACAGACATTTCAACACAATATCATGAAAGTGATATGCACAGACAAAAACAATCAATGTAAGAAAACTCAGATAAGTCAAAACACCATGTGAAGCAACTCTGAACAAGCCATTGGCAACAAACCCATTTAACAAACCCATCCAAAAGACCAAAATATTCATAACAAAAATAACAGTCAAATAGATGACATTCACTATAATGAACAACCCAAAACTAAACACCTTTAAGCAGGAGCAGACGAACACCAAATAGCAATACCCAAAGATTTGAGCATACCCATGTTCAAACAAATGTAGTACAAATGCCCAACAAGTTCTCACTTGACAGATAACACATCAGTATATAAAAAAAATGAGAATATTAGAACACATACCTTTTTCTTGAAGATAGAGGATTGGGATTTGAGCAACAATGGCGGTTTGAAAGGTGAGAATACTGAGTGTGGGTGAGGTACCGTTAAGGGAGAAAGTGAATAGTCACACAAAGGTTCGTGGGAAACTTTTTAAAAACATTTGAAAACTGACCCAATTTTTGCAAAACACGCGATTTTTGCGACTAGGGTGAGTCGCCATCAAGTCGCCAAGTTGAACCGCTAGAACACTCAAAACTGAATTTTTAGAAAAAATTTCTAAGTGTTTTTCACGGTTGGAGGGTCTACCCATGAGGGAGTCGCGATCTGAGCTGCGAAAATATCTATGTACCCCTCGCAACTGGACCTTCCACCCGCGAACAAGTCGCCACATTGAGCTGTGAAAACCACAAAAACTCAAATTTTTGAAAAATTTTCTAAGTCTTTTTCGCGACTGCAGCCTTGACTCGCCAGTTATCTGCAAAACATCTCGAAGTAAGATCGTGGCTTGGGCATGCGACTAGACCTACCCGTGACTAAGTCGCCAAAACAGGGTAACACTGTTTTTGAAATTTTTGACAATTTTGTGAAAAACAAAATACTTTCCAAAAACAAACTAAAACACTAAAAAATCTTTTTGTGTTTGATCAACAAAGATTGAGCTTGTGAAAACACATTTAAACAAGTACAATCACACAAATGAATATGACATTCATTGAACATAGACTTGTGTGTTGTGTGTGAATATCAAAAGTGAGATAGTCCTTAGTCTAATGTGAAGCTTCAATGATCAATTCAATCAAGGCATACACAACTAACACTAGATAATGTGACCTATCTCAATTATAGAAATGTGTATATATAACCTCCCACATAAACTTGAGTACAATACTTTGAAGCTTTTCATTTGGCTCCATATACATCATGACATTTGATCATTTTGAATCAATAAATCTCATTGTGAGATCAATGCCTGAAATTTTCAATATTTCAATTTGATGATTTAGCCTTTGGCTTTCTAGGCATCATAAATTTTATTTTGGTTGCTTTCCCTTTTTCCTAGTTAAATACTAGTATATGTGACAGGCTTTTGTAGCTCAATATCTCTTTTCATTTGGAGATTTACATTTGGTGAGCTCTTGAATAAAAAGCAATAAAAATAAAAAGTGGGAAGATATATAGACATAAGTCTATGCATGTCTCAAGATCAACAAAACCATTTACTAATTATTCATGACAAGGTTAAAGATATATTTACAACAGTCACATAGATTTCAGAATTTCTTCCACAATGATATGAGTGCATGAGAGATAAGCTAAGTTTGTTAAATGCACAAAGCCATTAGTACAAAGGTACAAGGCAAAACATGCTTTGAGATAACACTCAACAAAGTTGATCAAACTTTTGGATTTTCTACTTTTTATGTGTTTTTGGATTTTTGACATAAAAGTAATGAAAGATTGATCAAATGCAATGTAAAAACATTTTAAACACGAAACAAATGCACAAGCAACAAAACAAAACAAATAGAGGCATAAAACATGCAACAAAACATATTCACAAAGCATAGGAAGAATTGATGCATGGACATGTTATGATGCTTATGCATGAGTACCCTTCGTCACCTACACGTCACGTGCGTTTGGGGTGATATCCTTTATGGATTAGGTATGAGAGTTTGGACTATCAAACCTTTGTGTGAAGCTTTCCAAGCAATTTATGAAGGCACCAATCATCTTTATCATGTCCATTATTCCGAGATCATGGTTTTGACTTCTTGATCGCTCACCACCCTAAGATCTCTCGTCATTTCTCCTTCCACGTGAATGAGGAGTGCTTGCATTGTTCAATGCTCTCAGCTTATGGCAGTTGGGTTTAGTATGTCCTTGCATTCCGCAATAGTGACAGAGATAGTTCGTTCTAGGACCCTGCTGTGATCTTGGAAGTGATCTTCCTCTAGCTCCATATCTGAATTCTGACTAATTGTGGGACTTATTGAACAACCATTGATCGGCCACTTTCTTCTTCTTTTCAGCCTTAACTTTCTCCGGAATAGGTTCTTCCACAATCGGCTCTTTTGCCTTTACAAACTTCACTTCTTTGATGACCTTGGCTGATGACCTACTCCCTCCGGTGTAACCCAACCCGGACTTATCTAAAGAAGGTTTTTGAGATGAAATAACATCTTCTAACTTCTTGGAAGAGACTCTTTATCTTGGCATGAGCTTGCACTATCTCTTACTCAAGAAATCTCACTTTTGTTTAAGCTTCTGATAGCTCACCATTTAGTGTTTTAATCTCACACTTTGCCTCCTTGTATTGTGCCAGAAGACTTTTGTAATCTTTCTCAGCCCTCTTCATCTTCTTAATGGCTGTATTAGCCACCTTAGCATATTCACCGATCTTCTCAAGGAGAGAGTTGTAAGTCTCTTGCAATCCCACTGTTTCTCTAACTTCCTCATTTTTCAGACTTCTCAACTATTCTCATAGACTCCAAATCAGAATGTTCACCAAGTTCCTTCATAAGTGTACTTAAATCATCTGAGGACTCCACATGTGTAATGGTCATGAATGCGGAGTAGTTTCCTTCTCCGTCATAACTTTCCTCCGAATCCGAGTTTGATGAGTCTGAGTCACTTAGAGTAGTGGCATAAACCTTGCCCTTTGACTTCAAATAGTTAGGACATTCCTTTTTAAAGTGTCCATGTCCATTACACTCAAAACACACAATGTTCGACGGAGATTGAGAATCCTTCCCTTCTTTCCTCATAAACTCTTTCCTATCATCTCTTGAAGATGAAAATTTTTCTCTGTTGAATGGTTTCCCACTGTTCTTCATCTTTAGAAACTTATGAAAGTTTTTCGCAAGATATGCTACTTCCTTCTCCACTCCATCTTCTTCGGAGGGATCATCCATTCTTTCGGTGATGGTTTTGAGAGCAAGCGATTTACTCGTCTTGTGGGAAGGCAGTCCCTGTTCATATGTTTGGAGAGACCCAATTAGCTCCTGAATTTTGATCTCATTCAAGTCTTTACTTTCTTCTACGGCTGTGACTTTTGTTCTGAAACTTTCAGGTAAGAACCTCAAGATTTTTCTCACCACCTTGGTATCTTTAATCTTCTCACCAAGATTGAGCTTAGCAATAACAATTTCATTGAGCTTCCCATAGAATGAATCAAAAGATTCATCTTCACCCATCTTGAGCTCTTCAAATTTGGTGGTAAGCATTTGGAGTTTTTTGTCCTTCACCTTCTTAGTCCCCTCAAAAGTTATCTCCAAAATCTCCCAAGCTTCCTTTGCCACTGTTATGTGAGATATCCTGTAGAATTCATCTGGAGACACACCACAAAATATAGCATTTAAAGCTTTATTATTAGCATTGGCTGCCGCAAGAGCTGCCTTATCCTAAGTAGATTTAGCAGCCTCCGGCCTAGTCCAACCTATTTCAACCGCGTCCCACATGGTGTCATCAATAGAGCATAGAAATGCTCTTATTCTAACTTTCCAGAAGGCATAATTGTTACCATCAAAAAATGGTGGAACATTTAAGGATTGAGACCTATCCATCTAAAAAAAGGTCAAGGATCACACTCAGGTATTCAAATCACAGCGAGTGTACCCACTCTGATACCAATTGAAAGTTCAAAATGCGTGTAAAAATGCGTGTAAAAATACCTTTGAACGTTTAGACCCCAAAATACAAAATATCAATTCAAGCTTATTATTAAACAATTAATGTGTGGAATATGAACATAAGCTAAATACAGAATTGATAAACAATCTAAGCCAAATATAATCACATCCACAACAGAAAATAAAAGGCAAAGATAAAGGAAGAGAGATGCAAACACAAGGACAACACACGATGTGTTATCGAAGAGGAAACCGAAGCCCTTGGCATAAAAACTCTCCGCTGCCCTCTAAGCGGTAAATAATCCACTAAAGAATGTAGTTGGAATACATGAATAGTAGAAGGCCCTCCAAGCCTAATCTACCTAGTGTACCTAAGCCCTTCAAGCTTCTTACTCCAACGAGGTTGTGTTGAACCAATTTCTTCTTTAACTTATCGGATTCCGCTACTAGACCATAGCATCAACCAATAGACATAGGTTCCTTCCAAACTGCTTCCCTTAGCACTAAATGTACCTTCTTATTGATGTGGGTGTGGTGAAGTAAGGATTTGGTTAATGTCCTTTCAAGGGTTTATTAATGGAGAGGAAGAGAGTAGAGAAATTTGATGAGTTTCTTAGGTAAAGATTATGGATGAGGTAGTCTTGTTTTCTCTAAGGTTTCTCTCTCAAAATTCTCTTTGGAAGCTCTCTTGATTTCGTGGGTATAAGGGTCTATATATAGTGGTGTGTGTTTGGAATATGAAGAGTCAGTTTTTGCCAAATAGGGTAACTTGGCGGCTTGTCCAAGTCGCGAGTTCAAGTCGCGAGGTAATGGCCTGGCCAGCCTGGGACTTTTGTCCTGTAGTGCGACAGCTAGCACGACCCTTCAGCTCCCCTGTGTGTTTCTCACGTGCCTGCAGTTAGCGGCTTGCCAGTCGCGAGTCAGCCGCGAGTTCTAGCCACGAAACTCTGCTTCTTTGCACAAACTTGAGCTTTTCTTCACACTCTCTTTACACACTACCCTTACATGAATCCCACCTAAATACAGGGTTACTAAGTGCTAAATTACAAGCAAATTGGTACGGAATAAAGCTAACAAGATGGTTGATAAATTTCAACCTTACAATGTCTTTATTGAAAGCTCGAAAATGTGTTGAAAACACAAGAACTGTTTAGACCCCCAAATTAAAGTTATGGCTCGATAGATTTTATACTAATTTAAATAGTGTAAATACGAGCGGATAAACAAACAAACTACTCTAATCCATAATCATGATAACACAGCAGTTAAATGAAATGTAGAAGAGTAGGGAAGAGAGATGCAAATACAAGATAACACGTCAATGTGTTATCGAAGAGGAAACTGAAGAACTCGGCGAAAAACCTCTCCGCCGCCCTTCAAGCAGTAATCGATCCACTAGAAAATCAGTTGGAATACATGGGTTAGCAAGAGACCTTCCAAGCCTAATCTACCCGATGTACCTAAGCGCTCCAAGTTCCTACTCCAACAAGGCTTCTCAAAACCGTGTTTTGTCTAGCTCTCTAGATCCCACAACAAGCTCCATATTGCATCTGCCATTCTTAACTTCTTCAATACTTTCCAACAGTACCAAAACCTCACTTGACACTCTTAAAAAGGCGTGGTAAGTATTTGGGCTATCAACCTCTCAATGGTATGGAAATGGAGAGGTAGGAGTTAAGGAAAATCCACATGCAATTGTGTAGAGAAATGTGGGTATAACAATCTCTAACTCTTAAGGTTTGTGACTAGGATTTTCTCTCAGAAGCACTTCTCAACATTTGTGGGTAATGTGGGTATAAATAGTGTGGGTACAGAAAGTGTGTATTAGATATGACAGTCTGGCAAAACAAAATGTTTTGCAGATGTCTCGCGGGAAGGCCTTACCCGTGAGCTATTTGCGAAACACAACTGTCTCCATCCTGTCCTAATTCTTCGCATTCCAGCATGTGCTGGTCACATGGATCACTTTGTAGGATGCTAAGTTGCGAGCTACCTGCAAAAACCTCTTTAGTCTACAATTTCTTGAGTCTTCACACACACACTCTCTCTCTATCACACAATCCTTATAATAAAATTTCACAAAAAATACAGGGTACAAAAGATTGAATAAAATTACAATGAAATTTGGTACGAAATAAAAGCTAACAAAACATATAGTTGTAAATTACAACTTTACATTTATTTTGCAGATAAATTCTTTGCTAATACGTTGGTTAAAATCTTGGTCTTGAACAACTTCATTTTGTGTGTGAATGTTATGAGTGCAGTATACGTGGTTTCCCTAATCTCGTACTTCAATTTGCCCTTGTTGAGTTTACTGATGAAGGTATTTTGAAGTTGTGGTGTATTCAATTGTTTTTGCTGGTAATGAAATATGATGTTTTACGTGATCAATTGCTATGTTGGTTATGCAAAGGTGCAAAGGCTGCTTTTAGTCTAGGGGATGATGCTTGGATTCTACCTTGTGAAGGTTCTGCCTTCTAAATCGGTTAGATTTACACGATGATATAAATTTGTTGATACAATGGTTGAAATTTTGGTCATGAACAAGTTCATTTGAAATGTATGAATTCATTAATATTTGGATTATAGTATTTGGAGAAAAGCTCTTGAAGTGGGCTCTACATCACTGCTAGATTTTCATGATGATATTAATTTGTGCCTAAAATCATTCAGGAATTGCTATCGCCATCTTTACAATTCGTTTTCAAATAAAAAGTCAGGCACCTTTCATGTTAGAGGGAAAAAAATGGTCCCTTACTTTGTAGCTGCTTTCATTTTAAACTTGCAGAGTTATTTATGATCAGAAATAATTTCTTTTTATTTCGTTACGTTGTTAAATGTTTGTTGATTTAGAGATGTGGAGTTGACAGAGAAGCTAGATTTTTCATCTGTTGTGGCCTTACTTGGGTTCAGCCTCATCTAGCAATATTCCAAGCTTTTAATGGTTGCTGCTCCACTGATTGCATTTGTGACAACACATATCTTGTATCTAAACTTTTATAAACCTGATTATGGTAAAATACTTTCCGGTCTCCCTCTTTTGAATTATGTTCTAGTGACATTATTAATATTAAAAACTATTCGTACTACTATGTCAAATATGTTATCTTAAAATTCATTGCATATGGCTTTGTTGCTCTGCCAGCATTTTTAGAGTTTCCATGTTTGGCACTACAAGAATGCTTCTTGAAAGTACCTCATTGTCTCACTTGAGTCAAGTATAATAGTAAACAGTGGCGGAGCCACACACAAGTGGCCCCCCAAAATTTTTAAATATTATTTTATAGTATATATATTATTTACATTTTTAAAAATGTAGCATGTAAAAATTAAAGTTGGTCCCCCCAAATTTTAAGTCATTTCAATGGTGCTCTTAAAAAAAAATGAAATTATATTAAAATCATATAATTTAAGAGGTTTAACAAATTAAACTATTTAGAAAATAATAAATTTTTGTACATGTCTAATAGAAGAAATACATGACTTTTATATACTCATTAAAATTTAGAAGATGATAAATTCTCTTAGTAAATTAATTTATGTTTGTGTATATGTAGAGGTTTGTCTCAGCTAATAAATTAACATCACAACTTGGCCCTCTCCAAACCAAAATTTCTAGCTCCGCCCCTGATCGTAGACTTTTTATGCTAGAGGGGGAAAAAAACTTTAACATGTGCTTTTGGTTATTTATTTATTTACTTAGATTGTGTTTCATTTTTTTTAGGCTACTAAAAGATTCGGAAGTATGATGGATAGCATTTTTGGACAATATTTTTGACAGCAAATTGCACAGCTAGGGGACAACATTTTGGACTAATATTTTTGATAGAATATTTGACTTGGACAATTTTTTAGATAGCATAGCTGAAAATTTGGACAATTAATTACTCAACTTGTATCAATTGTTTTGGAAAATTGTTGTAATTATTGGAAACCAACAGTCTTCGACAATAATGCACCCTAGAAAGCAACTTTATTTTATTTTATTTATTTTTAAGAATTCCATTACTGCTCACAAGCAACTAGAGACCACCACTTGATAAAAGGATCTAGCATATACAAAGGATCCTATCAAAGTAAAAGCACCTTCAAACAACATGCAATAATAATGAGAATCTTGCAATTTCCATTACCAATATGAGTGGAATTGTTGAAGTCTCTGAATAGCCTCAAGCAATAAACCTATTGCATTCTTTACAAATGTTGGACAAAACATTAAGAAAAATAAAAGTTTCAAAATCACATTAGTGGTAATCACAAACCTCTCTTTAGAATGATTCAAAAAAGAGTTTGACATCAGTTCGATATTTCTTTTATAGAAAAAAAAAAAAAAAAAAAAAAAAAAAAAACCTAAACGAACCAAATAAATATGAAAAAGAATAGGCCATACAATGGACCAATGATAAACTACTTAAAAAATTCACATTCTTATCAATATTTTTATAGTGGATGGTTCTTATGCACATCCCACGTTTGACTTTAATTTGATATATGATGAACCAATAAAACCAACAAATTCAAAATACAACGGGTAATGAGAAATAAACTGTAAACTTGTGATTTTTAACTATCTTGTGTTGACTTTAATTCCATGCTAAATTTGATTGTAATTTCATCAATCATTTTCCCTATATGTATGTGGGTTTATTTGTAAAGGATGAGTGTGAGAGATCGGTGAGGAATCAAACTTTAAAAGATGAATCAGTGGAATTCACAACTAGCTTGTGAGTAGCTCGCAAGAAGCAACCTGCGAAAAGGCCATGTGTCAAGCACATGATTGGAAGCTGAAGAGTCACACTAGGCTGTGAAGTTCGCGAGTGTTTTGTGAGAAGGGCTATCTCGTGAAGTACCCGTGAAACCCTCTGTTTGGCAAACAATTTATTTGTTTTACCAAATTCTTTACCCACACTATATATACCCTCATTACCCATGAAGTGTAAGGAGTGCTTTTCAGAGGGAACCCTAGCAAATACTCTTGAGAGTTAGAGATTGTTATACTCATAATCATCTACACATTTTCTTGTGGTTTTCCTCAAACTCCTACCTCTTCATCTCTAGATCCTTAAGAGGTTGTTAGCCCAAACACTTACCACACCCATTCTGAGTGTTAAGTTAAATATTGGTGCTGTTGGGAAGCATTAGAAGGAGTCATTCATTGGCAGATGCAATCGGTTTGAATTGCGAGATCTAGAAAGTTAGAAAAGACAAGACTCCGAAAAGTCCGTTAGTAGTAGGAGCTTGGAGAGCTCAAGTACATAGAGTAGACTAGGCTTGGAGGGTCTTTTGTTATTTATGTACTCCAACTTTATTTTTTAGTGGATTGATTTTAACTTGGAGGGTTGTAGAGAGATTTTTTGCCGAGTTCTTCGGTTTCATTTTCGATAACACGTGTTGGTGTTATCTTGTGTTTGCATCTCTCTTCCCTACTCTATAAGCTTTCATTTTATTGTTGATGATGGATGAATATGGCTTAGGGTAGTGCTATTAGTTCTTTGTGCTCATTTACTCTTGTTCCGCACTTTGTTAAAGTTAGAGTAAAAGTAATCTAGTTGTTATTTTAATTAGGGGTCTAAACAAGCTCTTGTGTTTTAGCACAAATCTGAGCTTTCATAAACTATCATAATAACTTGGCTCTCTTAACCCATGCAAAAAATTTGGGTTACCAGTAGAATAGCTGTTGTAGAAGGTAGCACCTTCAAAAGGCAGAATCCAAGCATCGTCCCTTATACTAAAAGCAGCCTTTGCATAACCAACAAAGAAATTGATCAAGTACTTATCATATTTCATTACTAGCAAAAATGATCGAACTATGCACCACAACTTTAAAAGTACCTTATTTAGTAAACTCAACAAAGGCAAAATGAAGTACGGGATTAGGGAAATGAAGGCAGCAAACTATTTGTCAAACAAAGAGAGGAGCTTTATGTTTCTATGTATGAAACTAAAAAAAAAAAAAAAATGCAACTTTAATCTGGGATACAAAAGAACATTTAAAAAAAGAAAAAGAAAACCCTTTACTGTATATTGTATATTTTGTTTTGACTGATTGATGGTAGTTTAAGAACAAAGGAGTGTATCCATCTTCATTGAGACATTTTATCAAACAAGTACAAGTTTCCTTTCTACACTCAAATGTTCATTTGGATTTTCTTTTGTTTGTTTAAACATTTGTAATTTGAGAAGAAAAAAAAAGCATAAAAATAAGATGTGAAACATACAAAAAAAAAAAAAAAAAAAAAGAAAGAAATAGAAAAAGACGAAAAAAAAAAAATAAAACCTTATTGTAACATTGGGTGTTGGAAGCAACAAGAAAGCTTTCGGTGTTGGGTGGTGACGCTAGAATTAGAAGTTTTATTATTTTTTTTTTTTTTTTTATTTTTTTTTGGGGGGGGGGGGGGGGGGGGGGGTGGGGGGAGGAGAGCAAAGGCTATGGTGTGGGGTAAGAGTGATAATGAATCAAATTTGATTTTTACAAAGAGGAAAGCCATGGTTATAAAAACCAGACTAGACTGGCCTGTTCAACCGGGAACTAGACACCAATTTAGTCTAGTTATTATTAAAAACTGAAAATTAAGAAAAAAGAATGAAAAATCAGAAACCACCGGTTCAATCGGAAAAACTGAAAACCGGTGCGGTTAGACCGGTTTTGGAATGTTTGATGACAGATTAAAACACTGTCGTTTTGAACCAAAAAAAAAGTTGAAATATAGGTAAAAGAAATTTAGAACCGTGATATGTAGAGAGAGTGTGATCCTTGAGAATCAATTGTAGAAAACAAAAACAAAAACAAAACAAAAAATGAAAATCAAATTGCACCAATTAGGGAGCAATTTGAAGGACACGGGGTTCTCTAGTGACTATTTTAAAAATGTACTGCAAAGGATGCCTTTTAGTCCCTGCCTTCATGGTCAATCATGTAGCAAGATTATTTTTAATCCAACTTTCATAAATGATGGGTTGCTGAGAATCAATTGTAGAACTCATCTTCAAATTGGAAAGAAGGCTAAGTATAAAGGTCAAGGACTATCGCAGTACAAAGTTATTTGTTTATAATGAGAGAGAGAGAGAGAGAGAGAGAGAAAAAGTTATTTGTCTAGTTATTTGTCTTTAATGCTTAGAAAAAAAAAAAAAGTTATTTGTTTTTAATAGGTGTGCCGGTTGTAACTTTCCCTTCACTGGGAAAGATAAGCTTGGATATTAACTTTCTAAATTATGAAAAAAAGAATACACTTCGAAAAAGAAATGTTTGTTAGATGGGGCAGAAGACCTGATCAACTATCTTTTCCTAGCAAATCTGTCTTTTTGCCTTTTTACATATCACATCTAATTGAAAATATGATGCTAGTGGGAGTCCAGTGGGGGCGGAGGGAAGGGAAATGAAGAGAGGATTTTTATTTCAAAGAAAAATAAAATTACTAAAAATAATGAATAAAGGACACTCTCATGCAGTTTAATTCAAAGGAATACTAACAGAAAGAATGAAAGAAAAACAAAAAAAATAGAAACAACTAGAATTAAGTCCTCAATGAATACATATTCGAGTGTTTAAGAAAGAAATGTAGCAACAACTAGAATTTAGTCTTCGAAGAATACATATCAAAATGTTTTAAGAATATATATATATATATATATATATGTATGTATGCAACTGAAACTAAAGTTTCAAAGAATACATAATCAGAATGTTTCAACTGGGAAATTATCTTCTGGGTTCCTTTGAAATGAATGATAGGCAGCTTGCACCCACTTTGGATGAACCAAGAACTTCTCTTTTTGCGCTGCCCACCGAGCATCCTCTGATTCCATGTACACTGTCACCACGTGTAACTGTTGGGCCAAGATCAACACAACAGATAGCTCCTAACTCCTCTGCCATACCCTAGATACGTGATTCCTCTGGTGGACTAGAAAGCATAACTTAGATGAAATATAAAGCACACCCAGCATGTACTTTCTGTCTAATCAGTTTGAGTATCAACCTTACATCTTGTAAAGTTGTTATTTACAATTATGTGTTTTTGTTGGCTTATATTCCGTGCCAAATTTAATTGTAATTTTATTCAATCGTTTGTACCTTATATCTATTGTGGGATTTCATTGTAAGGGTTGTGTGATAGAGAGAGTGGTGTGAAGACTCAAGCATTTGAAGATTGAAGAAGTTCTCGTAGGTAGCTCGCGACTTAGCATCTTGGGAAGTATCTTATGTGCCTTGCACATGCTGGAATGCGAAGAGTCAGGCCAGATGGAGACAGCTGTGTCTCGCAAGTATCTCGTAGGTAAGGCCTTCCCGCGAGACACCCGCGAGTAAGGCCTTCCCGCGAGACACCCGCGAGACATTCTGTTTTGCTAGCCTGTCTAGTCTGATACACACTTTCTGTGTCTACACTATTTATACCCACTTTACCCGCAAATGTTAAGGAGTGCTTTTAAAAGAAAACCCTAGCTAAACACCTTGAGAGTTAGAGATTGTTATACTCATAGTCCTCTACACATTTGTTTTGGGAATTTCCTCAACTCCTACCTCTCCATTTCCATACTGTTGAGAAGTTGATAACCCAAACACTTACCACACCCTTTCAGAGTGTCAAGTGAAGTTTTGGTACTCCTGGGAAGCATTGGAAGAAGCCTAGGATGGCAGATGCAACATGAAGCTTGTTGCGGGGTCCAGAACGCTAGACAAGACACGGTTCTGAGAAGTCTTGTTGGAGTAGGAGCTTGGAGGGCTTAGGTACAGATGGTAGATTAGGCTTGGAGGGTCTCTTGCTCACCCATGTATCCCAACTGATTGTTTAGTGGATTGATTTTCGCTTGGAGGGCGGCGGAGAGGTTTTTCGTCAAATTCTTCGGTTTTCTCTTCGATAACACATCTCGGTGTTATCTGTGTTTGCATTTCTCTTCCCTATTCTTGTTTATTTCATTTTTACTACTGTGTTGCTTTATATATAGATTAGAGTAGTTCTTTTGCTTATACGCTTGTGTTTACACTATTCCGTACTTAGTATTAAGTTAGTGTAAAATCAACCAAACCGTAACTTTGATTTGGGAGTCTAAACTGCTCTTGTGTTTTCAACACATTTGCAAGTGAAAGTTCAAAATGAGTATAAAACACCCTTGAACGTTTAGACCCCCAAATACAAAGTTACCAACTCAAGCCTTATATCAAACAACTAATGTTTGGAACATGATAACAAGCTCATAACAGAATTGATAAACAATCTAAACCAAATATAAACACATCCATAACAGTAAATATAAGGCAAAGATAAAGGGAAAGAAGATGCAAACACACGGACAACACACGATGTGTTATCAAATAGAAAATCGAAGTCCTCGGCGTAAAACCTCTCCGCCGCCCTCCAAGCAGTAAATAATCCACTAAAAAATGTAGTTGGGATACATGAACAGTAGAAGACCTTCCAAGCCTAATCTACCTAAGTACCTAAGCTCTCTAAACTTCTTGCTCGAACGAGGTTACGCTGAACCTATTTCTTCTTTAGATTCCCGGATTCTGCTACTATACCATAGCATCAACCAATGTATATTGGTTCCTTCCAAACTGCTTCCCTTAGCACCAAATGAACCTTCTTACAGACGTGGGTGTGGTGAGATAAGGATTTGGTCAATGGCCTCTCAAGGATATGACAATGGAGAGGAAGAGAGTAGAGGAATTTGTAGAGTCTCTAAGGTAAAGATTGGGGATGAGGCAATCTTGTTTTTCTCTAGGGTTTCTCTCACAAAAATTCTCTCTGGAAACTCTTTTAAAATCGTGAGTATAAGAGTCTATATATAGTGGGGTGAGAAAGGAATACAAAGAGACAGTTTTTGCCAAACAGGGTAAATTGGCGGCTTGGTTTTGCGGCTTGTCCAAGTTGTGAGTTCAAGTCATGGCATAACGGCCTGGCCAGCTTGGGACTTTTGTCCTGTAGTACGACAGCTGGCGCGACTCTTCAGCTTCCTTGTGTGCATCTCACGTGCCTGCATTTGGCGGCTTGTAGCCGTGAGCCACCCACGAGTCCTAGCTGCGAAGCTCTGCTTCTTTGCACATACTTGAACTTTTCTTCACATCTTCTCACACACTAGCCTTACAATAATCCCGCCTAAATACAGGGTTACTAAGTGCTAAATTACAAGCAAATTGGCACGGAATAAAGCTAACAAGATGGTTGATAAATTCCAACCTTACAATCTCCTCCTCTGGCTATTCCGTGACAAAATCCTAAAACAAACTCTAGACTTAATGCGTGAGTTGGGAACAGTTGGAAAACTCACTCACACCTAACTCTAGAATTTGTGAAGCTTTTGAACCATAAGAGCAAGTATCTCCTGAAACATAACAACACAATAAGTTCATTATATACAAAAACTTGTAATGCATATGGAGCAAGCATAATGCGATCATGTACAATGGAGTAAAGCAATAAATCATGGCAAGACCAAAACATGCAATCACTATAACCAAGTGATCACAATGCTGATTTACACTTGGAATAAACATCCAGACATTCAAGTTGACAAACACAAGGTAAATCACTTGAATAACCAACACTCAACCAATGCACAATACATAAAGTATGTGCATCTAAGAAAAATCCTACATGGGCACAAGAGTGACAGTACTTCACAAAGAATGCATAGCATTAGTTTAGAAGTACTGATTTAACAAAGTACAAAAGCTGCATAAAGTATGGCACAAATCACAAAGGCCTACAAGAGTGCATAAACAAATCCTTAAAACTTACATAAGTAACATGGGTACAAAACACATAAAGAAAGTTGTACTGAATAAATACAAAGTAGATACTGAAATATAATATGGTAGAAGCTAAAGATAGACAAAAGTAATAAACAAAAGCCTGTTAGCTAAAATCTCTCCCTTTCGTTGAGCTCCCCCTACCAACAACATCTCCTCATTTTTGTCATGGAATAGCTAGTCTTCATCATCTTCTAGCTTTCTCTGAATTTGATCCAATTGAGCTTGGAGAGAAGTGAACTTCGTATCCCACCGAAGGTTGAGATGGTGCAAGATGGATGTAAGTCCTAAGATTTTTGTACCCAGCTCATTGACAGATGCTACAATAGATTCTAGCTTGTCATCGGTGGTGAAAGAACTGGAGTGCGAACCACTACGGGACGCTGAAGCTTCTGTTTTGATTCCTTTCTTGCTATGGCCAATGCTAGCGTTGAATGTACACATGTTGATTGGACATGGTTTTGGGCATGGAAATTCATTTTCAGAGGGATGGATCCCTTTCAGCTTCAGAATCCTTGAAATGAGGCAGCAAAAAGGAATGCAGATCCTTGACTCTGTTCGTAGAACAGTTTTGCGAAGGATATGAAATATATGTGCACATATATCAATCTCAACATCAGAAATCAGATCATGAAGGAACAGTGCCCATCCGAGGTTCATATATCCTGTGTTAGATAATGGATACCGGTTGTGAAACATGACAATCGTAAGCACCCTCAATTTTGGAGGAAGAGATGAAACACTGACTGAGTTCCCATTTGAGAAAAACTCCAGATCTTTTCCAAGAACAACTTTAAGTAATTCCTCATCTGGATGGAGATCATCATAAACTGTGAGGCCCCAAGCATTGGCCGGTTGATGTGCAGGATTTCTGCTAAGTATGTGGGAGATACTGAGAAACTCTTTCCTCTAACCCAGCACTTAAGTTCGTCTCCATCGACAATTGCATTCGCATAAAATTCTTTTACCAGATTTTCATATGCATCATCAAGATCGGAGAGGAGATAATTCCAATCCTTGCAGGCAAACCATTGAGGTATGTTGGTGTCAAAGAGAGAATGTTGGTCAAAGACTCTTTCAATCAATGATGTAGCCTTTTTGAAGTAATTTTCAAAAATCTGAAAAGCAGTATACGATCAGAACTTGTTAGGATCAAAACCACCAGATGGGGAACGAGTCCTTTTTGGTGTAGGGGAGAAATCATCAATTTCAATGACAGGTTCTTTCCCTTTGCTGCTTACTTTTTTCACAACTGATTTCTTGAATGGAGATATTTTGTTACTGCAACATGATTTAACACATACAAGAGATACCAGACAAGACAAAAAACATTATTAGCAATGTGTCATTTTCACACCATGGATATTGAAGAAAACCCTAAACACATGAGATTTAGGTTCAAATCATGACAATGTGACTATGTATACACCCAATAACCAAAGAAGGTACACAAGGTAGAGAAAATAAGTGACGAGAACATCACAACCAGACATTACAAACATTAAATTAGAAACCTATGTTCAAACATGATACACCACAAACCATAATAAATCAACACAAATCAAAAAAAATTCCCAACGCAGTAGGTATGAAGGAAAAGGAAGAAAACCCATACCTTTTTTGATGAAGATTTGAGAAGAAATGATGCAGAAATGGATGATTTTCAGAGAAATACTCAGAGTGTTTGTGAGAGTGAAATGGGGAAGACAATGAACAATCACAATAAGTACGAGGGAAAAACTGAAAATCATTTTAAAACTGTCTTCAAAATGCAAAACATGCATTTTTCGCGACTAGATCAAGTCGCCAGTAAATCGCTAGCGTAAGCCACGAAACACTATGAAACAGGATTCTTGAAAAATCTTCTAAGTGTTTTTCGCGACTGGAAGATCTACCCGCGAGGAAGTCGCGAGCTGAGTTGCGAAAATCTCTGAGTAACCTCGTGATTGGACCCTCCACCCGCGAATAAGTCGCTAAATAGAGCCGTGAAAATTGCAAAAACCCAGATTTTGAAAATTTTTCTAAGTATTTTTCACGTCGAGGTCATTAACTTGTCAGTAAGTCGCGAAAAATCTCTGAGTGGGCTCGCGACTTGGCTAGCCCGCGACTTAGCCGCCAAAACAGGGTAACACTGTTTTTGAAATTTTTGACTTTTTGTAAAAAACAAAATACTATTCCAAAAACAACTAAAAAACACTCAAAAATCTTTTTGTGTTTGATCAACAAAAATTAAGTATGTGAAAACACATTTAATCAAGTACAATCACATAAATGAATATGGCATTCATTGAACATAGACTTGTGTGTTGTGTGTGGATATCAAAAATGGGATAGTCCTTAGTCTAATGTGAAGTTGCAATGATCAATTCAATCAAGGCATACACAACTAGCACTAGATAATGTAACCTATCTCAATTATAGAAACATGCATATATGACCTCCCACAAGCACTTAATAACAATTCTTTAAAGTTTTTCATTTGGCTCCATATTCACATATCATTTGCATTTTTGAGCAAAGAAAATCTCATTTTGAGATAGATGCCTGAAATTTTTGATATTTCAATTGATGAGATAGCCTTTGGCTTTTTGGGTATCAAACATTTTATATTGGTTGCTTTCTCTTTTTCCTAGTCGGATACTAGTATGTGCGACGAGCTTTTGCAGCTCTATATCTCTTTTCATTTGGAGATTTACAATTAGAGAGCTCTTTTAAGCATAAAAATAAAAGTGGAAAGATATATAGGCATGAGTCTATGCATGTCTTAAGATCAACAAAATCATTCACTAATCATTCATGACAAGGTTCAAGATCTATTTACAACAGTCACATAGATTTCAAAATTTCTTCCACAATGATAGGAGTGCATAAGAGACAAGCTACGCTCTTTAAATGCACAAAGCCATTAGTACAAAGGTACAAGACAAAACATACTTTGAGACAAAACTCAACAAAGCCGATCAAACTTTTTGGATTTTCTACTTTTTATGTGTTTTTGGATTTTTGACACAAAAGCAGTAAAAGGTTGATCAAAAGCATAACAAAAATGTAGAAACATTTGAACCAAAGACGAAAACATACACAAAATAACAACCTAAAAGCTAGCAAGAAGCACACAACCAAGCATAATCACAAACATAGGAAGTATTGATGCATGGACATGTTGTAATGCTTATGCATGAGTACCCTTCGTCACCCACACATCACATGCGTTTGGGATGATATCCTTGACGGATCAAGTACGAGAGTTGGGACTGTCAAACCTTTGTGTGAAGCTTTCCGGGTAATTGGTGAAGGCATCGATCATCTTCATCACGTCCATCATTCCTGGATCACGGTTTTGACTTCTTGGTTGCTCACCACCCCAAGACCTCATGTCATTTCTTCTTCCTTGTAACCGAGATGCACTTTCATTGTTGTCTGCTCTCAACTTTTGATAGTTGGGTCTGGTATGTCCTTACAATCCACAATAGTAACAAACATATTCCATTCTCGGACCCTGTTGTGATCTTGGAACTGATCTCCCTCTAGCTCCATATCTGGATTCTGATTGACTACGGGACTTATTTATCACCTGTTGATCAGCCACATTCTTCTTCTTCTTAGCCTTAATTTTCTCAGGACTGGACCTATCCACAGTCGTCTCCTTAGCCGTCATAAACTTCACTTCTTTGGTGACCTTGGCTGACGAGCTACTTCCTCCGGTGTATCCTAAACCGGACTTGTCTGAGGCATGTTTCTAAGATGAAATAACATCGTCCAGTTTCCTGGAGGAGACTCTATCTACCTTGGCATGAGCTTGCACTACCTCTTGCTCAAGAAACTTCACTTTTGTGTAAGCTTCTGATAGCTCTCCATTAAGTGCTTCAATCTCGCACTTTGCCTCCTTGTATCTTACTAGCAGGCTTTTGTAGTCTTCCTCGGCTCTTTTCATCTTCTTTATAGCCGCCTTTGCTACCTTGGTATACTCACCTGATTTCTCAAGTAGTAAGGAGTAATTTTCTATAAGATTAGCTGTATTTTCTTCCTCTTCAGCATCTGATTCTTCCACAATCCCAATAGACTCTGACTCAGAATGCTCACTAAACTCCTTCATAAGTGCACCCAAATCATCCGATGACTCCACATGAGCAATGGTCATGAAGGCAGAGTAGTTACCCTCTCCGTCACAACTTTCTTCCGAGTCAGAGTCAGAAGATTCTGAATCACTGAGTGTTGTGGCATAAGCCTTGCCTTTTCCCCTCAGAAAATTTGGACACTCCTTCTTTAGATGTCCATGCCATTGCACTCATAGCACATAATGTCTGAAGAAGATTGAGAATCCTTCCATTCTTTCCTCGTAAACCCTTTCCTATCTCCTTTTGAAGATGAAAATTTTCCTCTGTTGAATTGTTTCTCACTGTTCTTCATCTTCAAAAATTTACAGAAGTTTTTCGCAAAATATGCTACTTCCTTCTCCATTCCATCTTCTTCGAAAGGATCATCTATTCTTTCGGTGATGGTTTTAAGAGTAAACGATTTACTCGTCTTATGGGAAGGCAGTCCAAACTCATATGTTTGGAGGGACCCAATCAGCTCCTGAATTTTGATCTCATCCAGTCTTTACTCTCTTCTATGGCTGTGACTTTTGCTCTAAAGATTTCAGGCAAAGACTTCAAGATTTTTCTCACCACCTTAGTATCTTCAATCTTCTCACCAAGATTGAGCTTAGCAATGACAATTTCATTGAGCTTCCCATAGAATAAATCAAACAATTCATCTTCACCCATATTGAGCTCTTCAAAATTGGTGGTAAGCATTTGTAGTTTTGTGTCCTTCACCTTCTTAGTACCTTTATATGTAGTCTTCAAAATCTCCCAAGCTTGTTTGGCTACGGTCATATGAGAAATCCTGTGAAATTCATCAGGAGACACCACAAAAAATAGCATTTAAAGCTTTATTGTTAGCATTGGCTGCCCAAAGAGCTGCCTTATCCTAGGTAGATTATTCAGCCTCCGGCTTGATCCAACCTATTTCAACCGCATCCCACATGGTGTCATCAATAGAGCATAGAAATGCCCTCTTTCTAACTTTCCAGAAGGCATAATTATTACCATAAAAAAATGGTGGAACATTGAGAGATTGAGACCTATCCATCTAAACAAGGGGTTAAGGATCACACTTAGGTGTTTAAACCACAACAAGTTTACCCACTCTGATACCAATTGAAAGTTCAAAATAAGTATAAAACACCCTTGAACGTTTAGACCCCCAAATACAAAGTTACCAATTCAAGCCGTATATCAAACAACTAATGTGCGGAACATGATAACAAGCTCATAACAGAATTGATAAACAATCTAATCCAAATATAAACACATCCATAACAGTAAGTATAAGGCAAAGATAAAGGAAAAAAAGATGCAAACATATGGACAACACACGATGTGTTATCGAAGAGAAAATCGAAGTTCTCGGCGTAAAACCTCTCCGCTGCCCTCCAAGCGGTAAATAATCCACTAAAGAATGTAGTTGGGATACATAAACAGCAGAAGACCTTCCAAGCCTAATCTACCCAAGTACCTGAGCCCCAAGCTTCTTGCTCCAACGAGGTTACGCTGAACCTATTTCTTCTTTAGCTTCCCGGATTCCGCTACTATACCATAGCATCAACCAATGTATATTGGTTCCTTCCAAACTACTTCCCTTAGGACCAAATGAACCTTTTCACAGACGTGGGTGTGGTGAGATAAGAATTTGGTCAATGGCCTCTCAAGGATGTGACAATGGAGAGGAAGAGAGTAGAGGAATTTGTAAAGTCTCTAAGGTAAAGATTGGGGATGAGGCAATCCTGTTTTTCTCTAGGGTTTCTCTCACAAAAATTCTCTCTGGAAGCTCTTTTAAAATTATGGGTATAAGAGTCTACATATAGTAGGCTGAGAAAGGAATACAAAGAGACAGTTTTTGCCAAACAGGGTAAATTGGCGGCTTGGTCTCGCGGCTTGTCCAAGTCACGAGTTCAAGTCGCGGTGTAACAGCCTGGCTAGCCTGGGACTTTTGTCCTGTAGTTCGACAACTGGCGCGACCCTTCAGCTTCCCTATGTGCATCTCACGTGCATGCATTTGGCGGCTTGTAGCCGCGAGCCACCCGCGAGTCCTAGCCGCGAAGCTCTGCTTCTTTGTACATACTTGAGCTTTTCTTCACATCTTCTCACATACTACCCTTATAATAATCCCACCTAAATACAGGGTTACTAAGTGCTAAATTACAAGCAAATTGGCACGGAATAAAGCCAACAAGATGGGTGATAAATTTCAACCTTACAACAAGCTTTCACATCTCTATAGACAACATCAACCTCTAACTTTGGATGACAAAAAATGTATGGATTTGTTGAAGAACTTCAAGAATTCGTGCAAGCCTTCCGTTGGTCTTACTTTCATCAATCTCCTTCTCAGCCAGAGATTTGTAGGTGTCATCACATTAGCTATGATAATTTAAAGCAAAATATTCAAGTTGCCTTGATGGTTTAGCCAAACCGCACTATTATCATCAACAATGAGAAACACATGGTCAAGCCCCAGAATGTCGTAAAGGCTCTTTGTATCAAGACAACAAGCAGGTGTATCATCCTTGGTGATAATTCTAGAATGAAAGTAATGGTCTTTGGGATCTAGCAAACGAGCAAACCTCAAAGGTGTTGGAAGTGGTAAACCAAAAGGTGCCTCTTGATATTTCATAACATTTATGTCTTTTGTTTTTCCATAACTGTTTTTTTTTTTTTTTTTTTTTATTGTCATTCCATAACATTTGTGTTTTTGAGTCTTTCGCATTCTAGAATTTTTTTTTATGAAATAAAGAGTCATGACAATAATGACAGCTCTTGTAACTTCACCCTATAAAATGAGATAGAGGTATGATGTGAAAGTGTGTGAGAGAAAAAGTTGTTCTGAGCTTTCAAGGTAGTAGTCTGATCTCTTTGTTTTTGAGTTTGAAGTACTCTAATAAAATTTTCATTCCCCTCTTTCTTGTGAGTATTTTTGTAAAGTTGTGATTTACAACTATGTATTTTGTTGGCTTTAATTCCGTGTCAAATTTGATTGTAATTTTGTTCAATTATTTCCCTGTATTTTTGTGGGATTTAATGTAAGGGCTGTGTGTGAGAATTTGGTGAAGAATCTGTGAAGAAGTGGTTTTCGCGATTGGACTCATGACTGACTCGCGACTGACGACCTATGAAATAAGCCATGTGAGAAGCCTGTGCTGGAATTTGAAAAGTCATTGACAGGCTGGTTTTCACGAGCGACTTACGACTCAGGCCAAGTCGCGAGTGACTTGGGAAACCCACTGCCTATTGCTTTTTGGAGTGCGACTTTTCCTATTCTTTACCAATGCTATATAAACCCTCATTACCCATGAAATGTAAATAGAAGAAAGGGTATTTTCTGAAAAAACTTTTGAGAGAGAAACCCTGGCTAAACATTTAAGAATTAGAGATTGTTTTACCGACAATCCTCTACATCATTTCTCTAAAGTTTCATACTCCCACCTTTCCATCTATACATCCTAAGGAGGTTCTTAGCCTGAACACTTACCTCACCCATCCTGAGAGTTGAAATAAGTTTTGGTGCATTTAGGAATCACTGGAAGAAGCCATTGAGTGACAGATGCAATCGGATAGAATTGCGGGATCTGGATAACTAGTGATGACAAGACTCTGAGAAGTCCGTTGGTAGTAGGAGCTTGGAAGGCTTAAGTACATTGGGTAAATTAGTCTTGGAGGGTCTTTTGATATTTGTGTACTCCAACTTATTCACTAGTGGATTGATTTCGGCTTGGAGGGCCGCAGAGAGGTTTTTCGTCGAATACTTCAGTTTCCTCTTTGATAACACATCTTGATGTTATTCTGTGTTTTCATCTCTCTTTCCTACTCTTTAAGCTTTACATTTATTGCATATTGTACTTGCTTATGGCTTAAAGTAGTGTTACTGGTTTATTGCGCGCGCTTTACTATTGTTCCGCACCTAGATAAGTTAGAATAAAAACAATTAAGCTGTAATTTAAAATTGGGGGTCTAAACAAGCATTATTATTTGCACACTAATTGAGCTTTCAATTGGAATTAGAGTGAGTACACTTTTTGGATTTTGTTAACCTTGTGTGATCCTAGACCCCATTTGAGATGAATAGATCTCAATCTCTCAACGTACCTCCTTTCTTTGATGGGAGTAACTATGTGTTTTGGTAAGTATATATGCGTGATTTTCTATGTGTTATTAATGAGACCGTTTGTGATTTGGTTGAGAATGGTTGGGAGAGACCAACAACACCCAAGCTCGAATAGGACAAGGCTACACTTGTTTTGGCAAATGCCAATAGCAAAGCTATTAATGCAATTTTTTGAGGTGTTTCTACTGATGAATTTCACAGGATCTCTCATGTGAAGATTGCCAAAGAGGCATGGACTATCCTTGAGCTACCTACGAAGGAAACAAGAAGGTTAAGGACACCAAATTGCAAATGCTCACTACTCGATTTGATGAAGTGAAGATGAGTGAAGATGAGTCATTTGACTCATTCTATGGGAGACTCAATGAGATTGTCATTGCCAAGCTCAATCTTTAAGAAAAGATTGAGGATGCCAAAGTTGAAAGGAAAGTCTTAAGATACTTACCTGAAAGCTTTTAAGCCAAAGTCACCGCCACTGAGGAGGGTAAAGATATGGATGAGATCAAGATCCAAGAGCTTGTTAGCTCTCTTCAAACTTATTAGCTCAGATTGCCCTCTCACAAGTCTAGCAAATCACTTGCTCTCAAAACCATAAATGAGAGAATCGGTGATTCCTTGGATGAGGATTGTAAGGTTGAATTTAATCAACCATCTTGTTGGCTTTATTCCGTGCCAATTTTCTTGTAATTCAGCACTTAGAAACCTTGTATTTAGGTGGGAATCATGTAAGGGTAGTGTGTGAGAGAGTGTGAAGAAATGCTTAAGAATGTACAGTGAAGTAGGGACTCGTGATTGGATCTTGCGGGTGGCTCGTGACTATCAAGTCGTCAGATGATGCACACAAGTGAAGCATGCAGAGAAGTTGAACCATTGTGTCAGCTGTTGCACTACAGGACAAAAAGTCCAGACTGGCCATTCAGTTAGCTCTCGGCTTGAATGCGTGACTCAGTCAAGTAGTGAGACTAAGTCACTAGCCAGCTCTGTTTTGAAAAAACTGACTTTTCGCATTCCTTTCTCACCCTCGTATAAATGCCCCTTATACCCACAAAATGTAGAGAGCTTCTAGAGAGAATTTTTAGAGAGAAACCCTAGAGAAAACAAGATTGACTCATCTACAATCTTTTCATAGAGACTCTTCAAATTCCTCTACTCTCACCCTCTCCAATGTTATATCATTGAGAGTTTCTTGACCAAATCATTTTCACACTATACCTACATCTATGAGAAGACCTTTTGGTGCTTTGAGATGCAGTTAGGAAGGGACCAATGGTTATTGGTTAATGCTGTGGGCTATAGCGGAATCCAGTAAGCTAGAAAAGACAAAAGTTCGACATAACCTCATTGGAGCAAGAAGCTTGAAGGGCTTAAGTACACTGGGTAGATTAGGCTTAGAGGGTTTATTGCTGTTTATGTATCCCAACTACATTTTCTAGTGGATTATTGACCACTTGGAGGGCGACGAAGAGGTTTTTCGCCGAGGGCTTCGGTTCCTCTTCGATAACACATCGTTGTGTTATCCATGTATTTGCATCTCTCTTCCCTTAATCTTTACCATTTAATTTCTGCTGTGGATGTGGTTTTAATTAGTTTAGATTGTTTATCAATTTTGTTATTAGCTTGTGTTCATTTTCTGCACATATATTGTTTGACATTAAGCCTAAATTGATAATTTTGTAATTGGGGGTCTAAACGTTCATAGTGTTTTATATGCTATTTGAACATTCAATTGGTATCAGAGCGGGTGCACTTTTTGTGGTTTAAACACCTCAATATGATCCTTGACCTCGTATTGAGATGGACCGATCTCAATCTTTAAATGCACCACCTTATTTTGATGGTAGCAACTATGCCTTTTAGAAAGTCAGGATGGGGGCATTTTTATATTCAATGGATAAAACTGTCTAGGATGTGGTGGATATTGGATGGACTAGGCTAAAGGTTGCCAATCTGCGTGGGATAAGGCAAGCCTCGCGGTGTCTAATGCAAATAGCAAAGCACTTAACGCTATTTTTTGTGATGTGTCTCCAGATAAGTTCCACAGGATATCTTACATTTCTATTCCCAAGGAGGCATGGCAGATATTAGAGACCACGTATGAAGGATCGAAGAAAGTGAAGGATACCAAGTTTCAGATGCTGACCACTTGGTTCGAGGAGCTGAAAATGAGTGAGGACGAGTCTTTTGACTCTTTCTATAGCAAGCTAAATGAAGTGGTCAACGGCAAGTTTAACTTGGGGGAGAAAATGGAGGACTTGAAAGTTGTGAGGAAAATCCTTCATTCATTACCGGACAGCTTCTATGCCAAGGTGACAACAATTGAGGAGAGTAAGAACCTTGATGATATCAAAGTCCAAGAACTGATTGGCTCACTTCATACTTATGAATTGTCATTACCCACACAAAATAAAAGCAAATCTCTTGCTCTTAAGACGGTTAATGAAAGGGTTGAAGCTCACAACTCATCAGATAAGGATGTTGTTGATAAAGATGTGACATATTTGGTGAAGAATTTTCGAAAGTTCTTGAAATTCAAGAACAATGGAAAATTTGGTGACAAAGGGAAATTCCAAAGTTCTTGGAAGGAGAAAAAGGAATTCAAAAGGAAAGATGGAAAGGAATCCAATCTGCACAAGGAATCACTTACTTCGAGTGCAACGGACTCGGACATTTCAAGAAAGAGTGTCCCAATTATTTGAAATTAAAGGGCAAGGTGTATGCCACTACTCTTAGTGATTCCAATTCCTCTATTTCATATTCTGAGGAAAGCTATGACAGAGAAGGGAATTACTCAGCTTTTATGACTATTGCTCATGCTGAGTTTTTGAAGGACTTGAATTTGCTTGTACAAGAGCTTGGGGAGCATAATGACGAGGAATCAATGGGAATTGTAGAAGAATCGGATGTTGAAGAAGATGAGAATACAGAGGGTCTTCAAGAAAACTTCAATTCACTCCTTGAAAAATCAAGAGAATATGCACGGGTGGCCAAGGCAGCCGTGAAAAAGATGAAGAAGGCAAAGGAGGACTATAGAAGTCTCCTAGTGCGACATAAGGAGGCTAAGTGTGAGATAGAGAAGCTAAATGAAGAGTTGTTGGAAGCTTATCTAAAAATTAGATTCCTTGAGCTTGAGCTAGTTCAAGCAAATGCCAAAGTAGAGAGGGTCTCCACCAAGAAACTAGATGATGTCATTTCCTCTCAAAATCAATTCTCAAACAAATCCGTTTTGGGATATACCGAAGAAAGTAGTTCAGCTATCAAAATCTCCAAGGAAGTGAAGTTTGTGCAAGCCAAAGAACCCGTAGTGGCTGCCTTTACACCTAAGAAAGTAGAGGATGAAAAGAAGAAAAGTGTGGCTAACCAACGGGTGTTGAATAAGCCTCGTAACCAATCAGTAATCAAACCTGAAACTAAAGGGAAATCTCTTCCAAGATCACAAAGAGGTCCAAGAACGAATCATTTTTGCCATCATTGTGGACTTCAAGGACACACCAGACTAAATTGTCATAAGCTTAGAGCATTGAAGAATGCAATTGATCAAAGATCAAGAGGACAAAGAAATGACAAGAGGACTTGGGCTGTTGAGTCATCAAGAGGTCAAAATGGCGATCCCAGTGTGATGGATGTGATGAAGATGATCAGTGCATTCACCACTTGCTTGGAAAGCTTCACTAGAAGGTTTGAAAGTCCTAACTTTCGTACCCAATCCTATAGGGACATCACCCCAAACGCACGTGACGTGTGGGTGAAGAGGGGTACTCATGCTTAAGCATTATAACATATCCATGCATCAATACTGTTGGGGATATATTTTTATGTAATTGGCATATCTTTTGACAAAACGCACTTTACTTGTATTTAGGTAAATCTAAGTAAGTTTAAGATGATCATTACAAGTGGTTAAATTAGAGACATGAAGACTACTCAAGAACTGCTCTAGAAAAGTGCAATCTATAGATCTTGATACCTCCTCGAGAGAATCTCAATCTATCGAGATTCATTAAAGCTCAATAGATGTCTCGTTTGATCGAGCTTACAGGTTTTCAAATTATAGCGAGCAATGTTTTTATTCTAAAAGTTTATTTGTTTATGGGTTTGTATAATTCTTATTGGACTAGGAAAGCCCAAGGTTTTTGTAAACCTATTTGGAATAGGAGAGAGCCCATTAAGCTTCTATTTAAAGGAGGTGGGAAAAGAAGAACCTAATCCTAGAGAGCTTTATAAGGTTTTCTTTGAAGCCTTAGCCTCATCCTACAGAAGAAAGATTTCTTGTTGTGTTTCTTGTACGCCTTTGGGTTTTGTAACCAAGCAAAGTCTCTCCCACCAACTTTGAAGATCTTATTGGTGTTTCTATGTGAAGCTGCTACAAATTAACTACAACAATCAAGGGGTTGCTGTGGAGTTAGTCACGTACTGGGATTCGTACAAAGGAGTAAGCCGCGTACTAGGATTCGTGCATCAAATTTGTTAGTCACGTACTTGGGAGCCATGCATCAAAATGGGAAATTGTCATTATAGAACAAGTCCAATTGGGTATTGGGTAAGGGTTCAACTGTAGATTGGTAAAATAATTGGAATTCCTTTACTTGTAACTGCTTGTTGTGATAATAGTGGAGTTTTGAGAGTGGTAACCTGAAAATCACCCGGTAGGGTTTTTGCCGTCAGGTTTTCTCCATTCGTAAACAAATCACCGTGTTATTTATTTTTTACTGCATAATTAATTTATTGGTGATTTGTTTGTGCTACCACGCGTTTGCATGTTAAATTGATTAATTAATTTAATCACAAGGGGTCAATACATTTGTGACCTATCAAGTGGTATCAGAGCAGGCACACTCTGATTAGGGTTAATCTTTGCTGTGTGACCCATTGACCCCTGTTGTCATGGAAACTCTTGATTGTTTTTATTTGCATGATCTTATGTTGAATGATGATGATGATATTCAAGATGCCTATTGCAAGCTTTATAATTTTTGTATGAAATCTCTTGAATATTCTACAAAATTAAAAGCTAAATTTAAAAAGGTCAAGCTTGAAAAAGATGATTTGATTGCAAAATTGGATGAAGCCAATAATTTGAATGAGAATTTTAAAAATCAAATTTCATCTCAGGTGGACAAAATTAAGAGTTTGGAAGAGCAACTAGTTGAATTTAAAACTGAAGTTAAAAAATTAACTAGTCTCAAACTTGTTATTGAGCCTAACTCAAAAGAAAAAGATTTTTATATTCCTCCATTTAAAAGGAATAATGAAGAGTTGAAGACAAATATTGCTAGGATAGACAAAGGTAAACAATCTAATGTTAACGCTGAAGTTTCTAAACTTATGTCTAAAACTCCTCCTAGGTTGAATAAAAATTCTGAATTTGTCCCCATTTGTCATCATTGTCATATTGTTGGTCATATTAGGCCAAACTGTCCTAAGTTGAGGTCTTTTTCAACCTCTAAGGTTAGACCTCATTCTAGGAAGCCGAGTAGCTCTAAAACTACTCATATTTGTCACCATTGTGGTGTTTCTAGACACACTCATCCTAATTGTTTCAAATTGTTTCCTCATAAGCAAGTGTCTAATAGGTCTCATCCTTTGTCTAAAGGCTCTGTACCTATTCTTGGTGAGTTATTAAAAATTTTGAGCTTTTTAACTCAATTTCAGGGGAATTCTAATTCCTTTATGTCCTTTAGTAGTCATACTAGGACACGTGTCTTTTCATCTTCATTGCCAAGGACTCAGTGTAGTGTGGGTGATAAAGGATCCTAAGACTTAATTGTCTTTCTGTTTGTCCTTTGCTTTAATTCTTCCTATCTAATTGTCTTTCTGTTTGTCCTTTGCTTTAATTCTTCCTATCTAAAGTTTAGACTTTCTTTCTTGATTTCTTATTTGTTTTTGGAATCATGCTTTCATGCATTTGCATCTAATTTTATGCATTGCTTTGTTTTGTTTAACATGTTTTTGTTTGGTTATTTTTCAGTTTTGTTTATTCTGTTTTTCATATAAAAATAAATAATTTTTTTTTTTTTTTAAATCAGAAAAATACAAAAACAGTGTGTGTTTTGTGTACTTTGGTACTTATGTACCTTGGATGGCCATTGAAATAAAATTTTCTAAACTTTGTATCATTTGTAGCTTAGATGAGCATTCTTATGCACAACTAAGCAAGTGAGCTTTGTGGCTCTTGTTTGTGATGAGTAAGATTAAGTTATCTCTTGAACTTAACACTCGTATCACTCTTTTTGACGGGTAGAACTAGAAAATCCTAAGAGAAAGACATAAATAACCATCTCACCACTGTTGCTCGCCAATCATAATGTGACACCTGTATGCTTCGGCATAGCAAAAGTACAGTGTCAAAGACATCCGTATGCTTCGGCATAACAAAAGTGCAATGTCAAATGCTTAATATCAATGGGTATTTCTTTTCTCTCTCTTATATCTACATGCATGATATGCTAAATAAAAGAAAATATGCAAAGAAAATAAAAAGCAAAAAGATAAAAAATGCTTTAAATATGATTGCAAGTGTGTATTTAGGAGATGTGGGAGTTATAGGAAGTACCTCAAAAGTGATAGTCCCCATCAAACAGTTATGATTATGTGTGAGTTAAAATGATTTTCTCATATTTCAAATCGTCATAACATGTATACACATATGCAATCTTGCGATGTTTTTCACACACAACACGCAATATTCTTTACTATTCTTGATACATATGCAGGTACAATGTGATTTGGCCATCACAAGGTTTTACATGTACTAATGTATGCTCACTAAACTGTCTTGACTTAATTTTGAAATATAAAATTGGTTAGACTTGTTTAGTGTGTTTGTGTGTTTTTGAGGATCCATGTGCTTAAAATTTCTGTTGAGAGATAATTTTGAGAGCTCAATATGTTGACTGGATCATTGGTTGAGTTGCATGTCTGATTGCATTCATATATGTGTTTTCTCTTCTCGAAAAACTGTTTTTAAAAGCTGGCTTGACACCTCCTCTATACCTAGCTATATGTTGAGCTTCTTAAGCTTTTTTTTTTATCACAATCCCGACACCTTTTCGACACCTGGTGGATCGATCGAGAAAGCTCCTGTCCCCTCGATAGCTTCTCAATAGCTGGTGGATCGATCGAGCTTCCTTAATCGTGTCTGATGAATTCTTTCTTGACACCTGTCTCGACACCTCTCGATCAATCGAGATTCCCTTGCATGCATTTCAGTTTTTTTTTTTTTTTTTTGCATTTTTTTTGCATTTTTTTTCTCTTTGTATCCATAGCATCTTGTTTTTCTCTTTCTTGTAGGTCTGTGGTTCCTCGTTCTCCTCATTTCTCTCTTTGTTAGTTTTCTATCTGTCTCCTATAATGTCTTTTGGCTTTTTATGCCCTTTGACAATCGTGTCAAAAAGGGGGAGAAATTTGAGAATTGAATGTCTTTCCTCAGGGGGAGTAATAGATTTAGGGGGAGAACTTCATGTTAAATGGAAGAAAGTTTTTGATGTAACTAACTTAGGGGGAGAGTTAGTTTGATACACTTTGATATTGATATAATTTTTGTGTTGTGTATCTTTTAGTTTTGTAACTATTTACATACATCATGTGTTGTTTCTATATTTGATGATAATGTACATGTTTCACTCTTTATCTCACATATGTTGTTTCTTTTCTCTCTTTATATACATGTTTCTTATTTATTTAACTTGTCATTATTTTTCACATGGTACCTTGATGTGTTTTGTTTAGTGTCTTTCAGGAAAGACAAGTTAAAGCCAAGTCAAGATTCCGAACCTTCTTCTTGCAGCAACTTCCAAGGTTCAAATCTTTTAGACTAGGCTTATTTATTTTGTAATCTTGAGTAAAATGTATTCTAGGACATTCAATGTACTCTTGTGGTTTTGTCACGGATTGCCAAAGGGGGAGATTGTTGGGACATATTTTTATGTAATTTGCATATCGTTTGACAAAATGCACTTTACTTGTATTTGGGTAAATCTAAGTAGGTTCAAGATGATTATTACAAGTGGTTAAATTTGAGACATGAAAAATACTCAAGAACTGCTCTAGAAAAGTGCAATTTATAGGTCTCGATACCTCCTCGACAGAATCTCGATTTGTAGAGATTCATTAAAACTCGATAGATGTCTCGATCGATTGAGCTTACAGGTTTTCAAATTATAGCCAGAAATTTTTTTATTCTAAAAGCTATTTGTTTATGGGTTTGTATAATTCTTATTGGACTAGGAAAGCCCAAGGTTTGTGTAAACCTATTTGGAATAGGAGAGCTCATTAAGCTCCTATTTAAAGGAGGTGGGAAAAGAAAAACCTAACCCTAGAGAGCTTCATAAGGTTTTCTTTGAAACCCTAGCCTTCTCTTACAGAAGAAAGAGTTCTTGTTGCGTTTCTTGTATGCCTTTAGGTTCTGTAACCAAGCAAAGTCTCTTGCACCAGCATTGAAGATTTTATTGGTGTTTCCATGTGAAGCTGCTGCAAATCAACTACAACAATTAAGGGATTGCTATAGAGTTATTCATGTATTGGGATTTGTCAAAAGAGTAAGCCACGTACTAGGATCCACGCATCAAATTGGTTAGTCACGTTCTTGGGAGCCGTGCATCAAAAGGAGAAATTGTCACTACAAAACAAGTCCAATTGGGTATTGGGGTAAGGGTTCAACTGTAGGTTGGTAAGGTACTTGGGATTCCTTTACTTGTAACCGCTTGTTGTGATAATAGTGAAGTTTTGAGAGTAGTGACTTGAAAATCACCCGGTAGGGTTTTTGCTGTTAGGTTTTCCCCATTCGTAAACAAATCACCGTGTTATTTATTTTTCGCTGCATAATTAGTTCTTTGGTGATTTGTTTGTGCTATCACACCTTTGCATGTTAAATTGATTAATTAATAACTTGGCTAATTGATTAATTAATTTAATCATAATGGGTCAATACGTTTGTGGCCTATCAAATACTTCTTATGCTTTGTGACTTTGTTTGGTTGTGTGCACTTTGTTTAGTTATGTGCTTTTTGTTTTTGGTCTAGCTTTTGCTGAAAAATTGTGTTTGTTTGTTCATTTGCAATTGTTTTCAATGTTTTTACATTGTTGTTTTTTATTAATCTTTTCTTGCTTTTGTGTCAAAAATCCAAAAACACATAAAAAGTAGAAAATCCAAAAAGTTTGATCGACATTGTTGAGTTTTGTCTCAAAGTATGTTTTGCCTTGTACCTTTGTACTAATGGCTTTATGCATCTACGAGTTTAGCTTGTTCCTTATGCACTCATATCATTGTGGAAGAAATCTTGAAATCTATGTGACTATTGTAAATAGATCTTCAACCTTGTCATAAATGATTAGTGAATGGTTTTGTTGATCTTGAGACATGCATAGATTTGTGCCTATATATCTTCCCACTCTTTATTTTATTGTTTTTGCTTAAAGAGCTCACCAAATGTAAATCTCCAAATAGAAAGAGATATTGAGTTGCAAAAGTCTGTCGCATATACTAATATTTGACTAGGAAAAGGAAAAGTGACCAAAAATAAAATGAATGATGCCCAAAAAGCCAAAGACTTGCTCATTAAATTGAAATATAAAAAATTTCAAGCATCGATCTTAAAATAAGATGTATTGATTCAAAAAAATCAAATGATATAATGTATATGGAGCCAAATGAAAAGTTTCAAAGTTATGTTATCAAGTTTTATGTGGGAGGTCATATATGCATATTTCTATAATTGAGATAGGTCTCATTATCTAATGCTAATTATGTATTCTTTGGTTGAATTGATCATTGAAGTTTCACATTAGACTAAAGACTATCTCATTTTTGATACCCACACACATCATACATGTCTATGTTCAATAAATGCCGTATTTATTTGTGTGATTGTACTTGATTAAATGTGTTTTTACATGCTCAATCTTTGTTAATCAAACACAAAAATATTTTTGAGTGTTTTAGTTTGCTTTTGGAAAGTATTTTGTTTTTATCAAAATTGCCAAAATTTTAAAAACAATGTTGCCCTGTTCTGGCAACTTAGTCGTGAGTCAGTCCAGTCGCATGCCCTCAGTCATGAACATTACTCAGAAGGTCTTCGCGACTCACTGGCGGGTTAAAGTCCTAGTCGCGAAAAATACTTAGAATATTTTTCAAAATTTGAGTTTTTATGTTTCTCACGGCTCAGTGTAGCGACTTGTTCGCGAGTAGAAGGTCTAGTCGCGAGGGGTACGCAGAGATTTTCACAGCTTATCTTGCAACTTTCTCGCTGGTAGACCTTCCAGTCACAAAAAACACTTAGAAAATTTTTCAAATTTGTGTTTTTAAGTGTTTTGGCGGCTGGCCTTAGTGACTTGCATGCGACTTGACTTAGTTGCGAAAATCGTGTGTTTTGCGTTTTAAGGGCAGTTTTCAAAACTTTTCAGTTTTACCTCGAACTTTTGTGACTGTTCATTGTCTTCCCCATTTCAACTCTCTCTCAATCTCACCGTGTCACTCTTGAAATACCTTCATTTTTACATCATTTCAACCTCAAATCTTCAAGAAAAAGGTATGGGCTTTCTCTTTCTCACTACATATTTCATGTTTTAAGCTTTATTTTCTTGAATCTATGAGTTGTGGTTCTGATTTGTGATATCTGTAGTTTCGGATATGGGTTGGGTTCATATTTGTGAGTTTGGGTGTTTGGGTTTGGTTGATCTTGTTTCTAGGATACTAAATATGGTTGTTATCATGTTTTAGTTTCATTGTTAAAGTTTGTGCATTGATCTGTGTTGGTTGGCAAATCTCATACCCATGTTAATATGTCTCGTTGTCATATACTATTTGTTTGGGATTACTGTGACTTACTCTGTTTGTGAGTATTGTTGGTTCAAGTTGGTTGAGTTATATTTTATTACTTTATAGTTGCTATTGACTATTGATATCATGTGTGTTGCTTCTGCTTTAAGGATATTGTTTGCTCTGTGTTGGTTTGAACATCTCATACCCATCAAGAAATGTCTCATAGACATATTTTTTTATGTGGTATATACTACTTCAATACAGCTGATTATTGCAGGTTGAAGTCTGTAATTAGGAATGTACCCTAGAGTGTTTTTGATTAAGTTGTTGTGCTTACTGTCACAATGTGTTAGGCATAACTATTGTTGATAGGTTGTTTTCTGTTTTTTGGTTTGCACTATCCCTTTCAATGTCTGAATCTCATCTGAATATGGACTTAATGGTGGTATAGTTCTATGTTCTTTTCAGTTATGTTAGGAAATTTAGACCCCAGTTGATAGAATTAACAAGTTTTAAACTCAAATTGTTAATTAGATTTATTATGAATAAAACTTGTTAAGAACAAACAAATATCAATATCATGTCAAAATCATGCAGCGGAAATAATAAATAAGATAAGATATGATGACCCAGGAAAACCAATGAAACCAACCAGTTTCACAGTAAAAAACTTGGGGGGAAACCTTCCTAAAAAGCAATCCACTATAGTAAAGAGAAGTTTCAGATCTAGTATAAAACCTTTGTCCTTAGACTCTATAATCCCCATAGATGAACTCACAGCAGAAACCTTCTACAGTTTCAGAACCTTTAAACTTTTCAATATATGAACACCACCCTTTTTGTTGCACGAATCCCAGTACGTGACTAACTTCTTTGCACGAATCTCAATACGTGACTCACTCAATCTCCAACTAGAAGAAGATGTTGGCTACAAAGTTCTTCACTTAATCAATAATGAAGATCAAGATGCACTTGGTTACAAAACCCTAAGGCGCAAAGACGTAGTAGCTTCTTTCAGAGAGAATTAGTAATCGGTCACCTTTTGCATATGTTCTCCTTATATTCTCTTATATGACGGCCTCTAAAATAAGCCTTATATATGTTTAGGGTTGTGAGAAAAGAAACTCTACACAAATACAAAAGCCTGGCCCAAAAATTAGATCTGAAAATTCTGATTTCTCGTAACCTCGATTGATCGAGAGGTGTCAAGGTGGTGTCGAGCTTTAAACCTCGATAGATAGCTAGGTATCAAGAAGCTATCGAGGGGATAGGAGCTTTCTCGATCGATCCATCAGCTGTCAAGAAGATGTCAAGATTGCGATAACAGTCAATTGAAGAGCTTGATAAATAGCCAGCTATCGAGAGGTGTTGAGCTATCTGTCCGCAGGCGTCAAGCTATCTATCCAGTTTTAATGAACAACTTTTCTTCACTTGTTTCTTGGTCTAATCTTCATGGCTTTAATATTAGACTTGAACAACATATTTCTTGAAGTACTAAACACATTCTAGATCTACCAAATTACAAATAAAGTACGTCTTGTCAAAGGATTAGCCAGTTACATAAAAGAATGACATATGTTCTTTAACAAGTGAAACTACATATGTCCTAACAATCTCCCTCTTTGGCAATCCGTGACAAAACCACAACAAACAAATGAACATATGAGAGAAATCATAAATCACTCAACTCATATTTACTTATTGAATACAATAAAATCTATCCTAACACAAACTCTTGAAAAACTTTACAAGAAGAGAGTTTATGGCAAGTAGACTTTGACATCTTGTATTTCTTAAGCACTTTAAATAAAACTCATTAAGGGATCTTTGTGTAAAATAGAAATAATAGATTGCATACAAGTAATAAGAAACATGTGTATAAAGATAGAAAAGAAACAACACATGTAAAGGTAGGTGAAGAAGACATACATCATCATATCATATAACAAAGATAAGTACAATGTATGTAAACATGGTCAAAAGACCCAAGGTACAAGAAGAAGAAGGTATAAGAAGCCCCTACAACAACAAGGAGGTAAACACTCCCTCTAACAAGATGAAACACATTTCCCCCTTACAAAGGAATGTATTTCTCCCCCTAATATGTAGAATATTTAAAAAGAAACCACATATCTCCACAAATTCTCCCCCTTTTTGTCATGATTGACAAATGGTACAGGAAGCTAGAAAGCTTCACCCGAGAGACAAAAAGATGATCAAGGATGATCAAGGGGGCACAAAGAATCCATAAAAATGCATGAATAATGTAATGAAACAAAATGCTATAGATGACAAGATGATAGAAATATGCAAAACATATGAAAACAAATCTCTTAACAAAAAAAAATATTAAGCACATAGATCCCAAAACACACACAAACACTAAATAAGTCTAACCAATTTTATATTTCAAAAATAAGTCAAGACAGTTTAGTGAGCATACATTAAGATATATAAAACCTTGTGATGGCCAAATCACTTTGTACCTGCACATGTATCAAGAGTAACAAAGAATATTGCGTGTTGTGAGTAAAAAACATTGTAAGATTGCATATATGCATACATGTTATGACGATTTGAGACATGAGAAAATCACTTTAACTCACACACAATCATAACTGTTTGATGGGGACTATCACCTTCGAGGTACATCCTATAACTTCCACATTTTCTAGAATACACACTTGTAATCATATTTAAAGCATTTTTTATCTTTTTACTTTTTATTTTCTTTGCATATTTTTTCTTTTATTTAGCATATCATGCATGGGCATATAAGAGAGAGAAAAGAAATATCCAAGATGTTAAGCATTTGATATTGCACTTTTGCTATGCCAAAGCATACGGATGTCTTTGACACTACACTTTTACTATGCCGAAGCATACAGGTGTCTTATTATGATTGGCGAGCAACAGTGGTGAGATGGTTATTTTTGCCTTTCTCTTAGGATTTTCTAAAACTACTCATCAAAAAGAGTGATACGAGTGTTAAGTTCAAGAGATAACTTAATCTTATTCATCACAAACAAAAGTCACAAAATTCACTTGCTTAGTTGTGCATAGAGATGTTCATCTAAGTTACAAAAAATACAAAGTTTAGAAAACTTTGTTTTAATGGCCATCCAAGGTACACAAGTACCAAAGTACACAAAACACACACTGTTTTTATATTTTTCTGATTTTTCCTTTTTATTTTATTTTGAAAACAAAACTAAATAAAAACTAAACAACCAAACAAAAACAGACAAACAACATGAAAGCATGAAAGAAAGATGCACATGCATGAAGGCATGATAGAAAGGTGCAGATGCATGAAAACATGATTCCAAAAATAGATAAGAAATCAAGCAAAGAAAGTCCTACTTTAGATAGAAAGAATTAAAATAGAGGACAAATAGAAAAGACAATTAAGTCTTAGGCTCTTTTCTCACCCACACAGCACGAGTCTTTGGCCGTGAAGATGAAAAAGCACATGTCCTAGTATGTCTACTAAAAGACATAGAAGAATTAGAATTTTTCTTAAATTGAGTTAAAAAGCTCAAAACTTTTAATAACTCTCCAAACAAAGGTGTAGGTTCTTGAGAGGAAACCTGTGACCGTTTGGACAATTGCTTATGAGGATACAACTTAAAGCAATTAGGACAAATGTGTCCAAAAGCACCACAATGGTGACAAACATGAGGTCTAACAAAAGATTTAGATTTCATACCTTTATTACCTTTCTCAGATTGGGGCACAAAGACAGCCCTTGATCTAAAAGCCATGGAAGAAAAGGGGCTGGAGGAAATAGCATATTCTAAGCCAATTTTATCAGAACTAGGCTTTTGAGAATTCAATACCTCATCAAGCTTTGCACTATACATCTTCTCTATTTGAGTTCTAGCTTGACTAAACTTAACCTCAAGATTCTTGACATTTTCTTCTAATGAGGCGTTCTCTACAACAAAAGTCTCAACTAACCTTGTAGTCTCATCTAGTTTGACTAACAGATCAGCTTTTTCAGTTTTTACCTCATTGAGCTCTTTTCTACAAAGATGAGAAGTTTTTTCAAATTTTATGAATTCAGTCCATAGCTTATCATAGGCTTCCTAAATGGTCATTTTCTTTGGTACTTCATTATTAGAAGAATCCTTAATGTCACTAGCACTCCCCACAATCACCTTATCAGTTGTGGCAACACAGGCCATAACGTGACGACATTCATCCACAAATTCATTAGAAGAGTCATCCTCAATGTCACTCCAAGTAGCAACCAACCCTTTATCTTCTGACTTCTTGGTCTTTTCCTTCATGAGGTAGTTTGGACACTCTATCCTCATATAACCAAAACCTTTGCACTCATGGCATTGGATGAGGGCTTTCTCATTCTTGCCATTCCTTGAGGATTTAGGTTTTCTAGGAGGTTTGCCCTTATCCTTTTTCCTAAACTGAAGAAACTTGATAATCTCATCAGTTATGAAGGTTAGATCCTCATCCTCATCTTCACTTTCATTTTCATCTTCAAAATCCTCAATCTCCTCCTCTATATCCTTTTCCTAACAATTTTGAATTCTGCTATAAATTCTCCAAGGTTGAAAGCAAAATTTACAATGTCCTTGAGTTTAGCATAAAACTTATCAAAGGTCTCATCTTCCTCCATCCTTATTTCTTCAAAACTACTAGTGAGTTGTTGAAGCTTTACAGTCTTTACTGCCTTGGTACCTTCATAAGTGGTCTTAAGAATGGTCCATGTTTCCTTGGCAACTTCTGTGGATGATATTTTCTTGAATTCCTCATTGGTTACCCCACAAAACAAAGCATTCAAGGCCCTACTGTTGAAATTTGCTACAATGATTGTTGCATCATCCTAATCTATCAACGATTCCTTTGGCTTAATCCAGCCAACTTCAACAGCTTGCCATACTTGTTCACCTAGAGTCTGCAAAAAAACTTTCATACGAACTTTCCAGTACGCATAATTAGTTTCATCAAATAAAGGAGGAATAAAAAAAGATTGTCCACGATTCATGACAACAGGGGTCAAGGATCACACTCAGGAAATTAATCCAATCAGAGTGAACCCACTCTGATACCACTTGTTGGAAAATTTAGACCCTAGTTGATAGAATTAACAAGTTTTAAACCCAAATTGTTAATTAGATTTATTATGACTAAAACTTATTAAACACAAACAAACATCAATATCATGTCAAAATCATGTAGCGAAAATAATAAATAAGACAAGATATGATGACCCAAGAAAATCAATAAAACCAACTAGTTTCACAGTAAAAAATATAGGGGGAAACCTTCCCAAAAAGCAATCCACTATAGTAAAGAGAAGTTTCAAATCTAGTACAAAACTTTTGTCCCTAGACTCTACAATCCTCGTAGATGAACTCACAGCAAAAACCTTCCACTGCTTCAAAACCTCTGAACTCTTAATATATGAATGCCACCCTTTTTGTTATGTGAATCCTAGTACGTGACTAACTCCTTTGCACGAATCACAATAAATGACTCATCAAATCACCAACTAGAAGAAGATGTTGGCTACAAAGTTTTTCACTTCATCAATAATAAAGATCAAGAAGCACTTGGTTACAAAACCCTAAGGCGCAAAGATGCAGTAGCTTCTTTCAGAGAGAATAAGGCATCAGTCACCTTTTGCATATGTTCTCCTTATATTCTCTTATATGACGGCCTCTAAAATAAGCCTTATATAAGTCTAGGGTTGTGAGAAAAGAAACCCTACACAAATACAAAAGCCTGGCCCAAAAATCAGATCTAAAAATTCTAATTTCCTGTAACCTTGATCGATCGGGAGGTGTCAAGGAGGTGTCGAGCTTTAAACCTCGATAGATAGCTAGGTGTCGAGAAGCTGTCGAGGGGACAAGAGCTTTCTTGATCGATCTACAAGCTGTCGAGAAGGTGTCGAGATTGCGATAACAATCAACTGAAGAGCTCGATAGATAGCCAGCTATCAAGAGGTGTCGAGTAGCTGTCGAGATATCTGTCCGCATGTGTCGAGCTATCTGTCTAGCTTTAATGAACACCTTTTCTTCACTTGTTTCTTGGTCCAATTTTCATGTCTTTAATACTAGACTTGAACAACATGTTTCTTGAAGTATTAAACACATCCTAGATCTACCCAATTATAAGTAAAGTGCGTTTTGTCAAAAGATTAGCCAATTATATAAAAGAATGACATATGTTCTTTAACAAGTAAAACCACATATGTCTTAACAAGTTATACTAACTTGTTACTAATGTTTGAATTTCCATCCATTGTGCTCTGTTTTTGTGGCCTTTTCTGCTATATTTATAGATGGCTCCTACCAAGAAGAAAACCACTGCTAAGAAGGGTGATAAAAGACTAAAAATGGACAACTCCAAGTTCAGATTTACTCAATGCTTTGAGAGATACAAAGTGTACTACCTGAATGCAACAATCATTCAAGAAAGATTTGTGGACTTAGTGGATTTGAAGGACACTTTCATTCCCAACTGTTTTGAAGTTAGAGGTTGGGATAAGTTGTTGAGTGACTTGTCTGGAGTGTGTGAGCCTTTGATTAGGGAGTTTTATGTAAATGTTGTGCTAAAAGAGGATGAAATTAATTGTTGGATAAGAGGAAATGAATTCACTATAGATGCGGGTGATATAGATGAGGTGCTAGGACTTGAAGGCTTAGATGACCATGACTTCACCAATTACAAGAACAGGATGCTATCCATAGAAACTGTCTCAACACTAATGCCTTCCCAGCTGACATGAGGTGTCTAACCACCATCATGATGTTCAACTTGTACCCAGTAAGGAAGCTAACTACAATCAACAATGCTAGAGTTATCTTTCTCATGGAGCTCAAGGAGAACACCTTCATAGACATCAACTCTTACATCTTTGACACAATTGTGGATGAGACTAGAACAACTTCAAGGGTCAAGCTGATTTTTCCTAGCCTTCTTATGTCACTTTTTAGATTGAAAGGTGTTGAAATCCCTCAAAATATCAGTCTCATGCCTACACTCTCAGCCATTAACAAACAAAGCATCACAAGGATACAAGTTTGTCTTTCAAGTGATGAAGAAGAAGGTGAACCAATGGAAACTGAGACAGAGGCTTTAGGAGAACCCTCAAGCTCAAAAGGTCGTGGCAAGAGGAGCAGAGTTTCATTTTCATCAACTGTACCTTCAGATGCATTCCAGATTATCCTAGAGAGGATAGATGGACTCAAAGATGTCCAGAATGAACAATCTGACAGGCTGGCTGCACTTCAAGATTAGATGAACATCCTCTCAGCAAAGTTTGATAGCTTCTTCACTTAGCAGTGACCCTTTGGCCATTTCGGTCAAAAAGGGGGAGATTTTTGGGGGAAGCTCTTGAGGGGAAGTGCCAGTTTGAGGGGGAGATTGCCTTAAAAACTTTATTTCAGTATTTATTTTATCATGGGTTTATGTGTTTTAGTATTATATTCTAGATAATGTTTTGTTTTTTTTTTTTCTTTTATGGGTTTGATACACTATGGTTAATATTTTGGTTTAAACTCATGGATCTGTTTACTTTTGAAAGCTCTTGGTACAAGTATATAAGATGATATATTCAGTTTAAGTTTTGTTTTGTACCTTTTACTTTTGTAAGCTTTTAAGGGTTTGTACCCATGCTTTGTAGCTTTTGTACTTGTTGTTAAATGTCATGCATTTTCTTTAAGTACTTCACTCTTGTGCCCTTTGTTGGATTTTATATCCTTAATGCAATTACCTTGTGTTGTTGCATTGGTTGAGTGTTGGACATGCAAATGATACTTTACAATTGAGCTTATTAGCTTGCATGGTTGGATGTTCATTCCTTGTATGAATGAGCATTGTGGTCACTTTTTATAGTGATTGTTCATTTTTGGTCAAGCCATGGTCTACTGCTTTATTTTTTTTTTTGCTTGATCGCATTGTGCTTGCTCCATATGCATTACAAGTTTTTTGCATACAATAATCATACTGTGTTGTTGTATTTTAGGAGATACTTGTTCTTATGATTCAAGAGCTTCACATATTCTAGAATTAGGTGTGAGTGAGTTTTGTTCAACTGTTCCTAACTCACGCATTAAGTCTAGAGTTTGTTGTAAGGTTTTGTCACAGAATAGCCAAATGGGGAGATTGTAAGGTTGAACTTAATTAACCATCTTGTTGGCTTTATTCCATGCCAATTTTCTTGTAATTTAGCACTTTGAAACCCTGTATTTAGGTGGGAATCATGTAAGGGTAGTGTGTGAGAGAGTGTGAAGAAATGCTCAAGAATGTGCAGTGAAGCGAGGACTCGTAACTGGATCTCGCGGGTGGCTCGCGACTGTCAAGCCGCCAAATAATGAGTGAAGCATGCAAAGAAGCTGAACCATCATGCCAGTTGTTGCACTACAGGACAAAAAGTCTAGATTGGCCATTCAGTTAGCTCGCGGCTTGAACTCACGACTCAATCAAGTCACGAGGCCAAGTCGCCAGCCAGCTCTGCTTTGGAAAAACTGACTCTTCGCATTCTTTTCTCACCCTAGTATAAATACCCCTTATACTCATGAAATGTAGAGAGCTTTTAGAGAGAATTTTTAGAGAGAAATCTTAGAGAAAAACAAGATTGACTCATCCACAATCTTTTCATAGAGGCTCTTCAAATTCGTCTACTCTCACCCTTTCCAATGTTACATCCTTGAGAGGTTTTTGACCAAATCCTTTTCTCACCATACTCACATTTGTGAAAAGGCCTTTTGGTGCTTTGGGAAGCAGTTAGGAAGGGACCAATAGTTATTGGTTAATGCTATAAGCTATAGCAGAATCTGGTAAGCTAGAAAAGACAAAGGTTCGACGCAACCTCATTGGAGCAAGAAGCTTGGAGGGCTTAGGTACACTGGGTAGATTAGGCTTGGAGGGTTTATTACTGTTCATGTATCCCAACTACATTTTCTAGTGGATTATTGACCACTTGGAGGGCGGCGAAGAAATTTTTCGCTGAGGGCTTCGGTTTCCTCTTCAATAACACATCGTTGTGTTGTCCTTGTGTTTGCATCTCTCTTCCCTTAATTTTTGCCATATAATTTCTGCCGTGGATGTGGTTTTAATTGGTTTAGATTGTTTATCAATTTTGTTATTAGCTTGTGTTCATTTTCCGCACATATATTGTTTGACATTAAGCTTGAATTGATAATTTTGTAATTGGGGGTCTAAACATTCATAATGTTTTATACGCTATTTGAACATTCAAGGATGATGTTGAAAAAAATGTGGCATATCTTGCAAAGAACTTTTGAAAGTTTCTAAAGATGAAGAACAATGGGAAGCCGTTTGGCAATGGAAAATTCTCATCCTCCAAGAATGACAAAAGAGACTTTAAGAAGAAGGATGCAAAAGACTCATCACCATCCCAAGGGATTGTTTGCGATGAAAGAAATGGTCATGGGCATTTGAAGAAAGAGTGTTCAAACTATTTGAGAGGAAAGGGTAAAGTGCTAACAACTACCTTTAGTGACTCGAAGAGCTCAAGTTGCTAAGAGTGTAGTTAAAAAGATGAGGAAAATTGAAGAAGAACACAAATCTACTCTTGCACAACTTAAAGATGCTAAGTGTGAAGTTGAAGAGTTGAAAGAAGAGCTACTGAATGCCTACTCTAAGATCAAGTTTCTCGAATTTGAAGTGATTCAAGCCAACGTCAAAGTGGAGCACATCATGTAAAGTTGTGATTTCCAACTATCTTATGTTGGTTTTAATTCCGTGCCAAATTTAATTGCAATTTCTTCAATCATTTTCCCTGTAAGTATGTGGGTTTATTTGTAAGGGATAAGTGTGAGAGATTGGTGAAAAATCAAGCTTTAAAAGCTAAATCAATGGAATTTGTGACTAGCTCGGAGAAATAACTCACGAAAAGGCCACGTGTGAAGCACATGACTGGAAACTAAAGAGTCATGCCAGGCTGTGAAGTTCGCAAGTGTTTCATGAGAAGGGCCATCTCGCGAAGTACCCGCGAAACTCTTTGTTTAGAAAAAAGTTAAGTTGCTTTCCCAAATTCTTTACCCACACTATATATACCCTCATTACGCACGAATTGTAAGAAGTGTTTTTTAGAAAGAAAATCCTAACAAATACACTTGAGAGTTAGAGATTGTTATACCCACAATCGTCTATACATTTCCTATGGTTTTCCTCAAACTCCTACCTCTCCATCTCTAGATCCTTGAGAGGTTGTTAGCCTAAACACTTACCACACTTATTTTCAGTGTTAAGTGAGAATTTGGTGCTGCTAGGAAGCATTGGAAGGAGCCATTCATTGGCCGATGCAATTGGGTTGAATTGCAGGATCCGGAAAGCTAGAAAAGACAAGACTCTGAGAAGTTCGTTAGTAGCAAGAGATTGGAAGGCTTAAGTACATGGGGTAGACTAGGCTTTGAGGGTCTTTTGTTATTCGTGTACTCCAACTTCATTCTTTAGTGGATCGATTTTGACTTAGAGGGTCGCGGAGAGGTTTTTCACCAAGTTCTTCAGTTTTCTTTTTGATAATACATCTTGGTGTTGTGTTTGCATCTCTCTTCCCTACTCTTTAAGATTTCATTTTATTGTTAATAATAGATGAATATGGCTTAGGGTAGTGTTATTGATTCATTGCACATATTTACTCTTATTCCACACTTTGTTTAAATTAGAGTAAAAGCAATCTAGCCGCAATTTTTATTTGGGGTCTGAACAAGCTTTTGTGTTTTAGCACAAATTTAAGCTTTCAATTAGTATCAGAGCAGGTACATTTGTCAGATTTCAATATCCTTATGTGATCTAAACCCCATGTGAGATGGATAGATCTCAATCCCTTAATGCACCTCCCTAATTTGATGGGAGTAACTATGCTTTTTGGAAATTATGTATGCGTGCTTTACTTTATGCTATTGATGAGACGGTGTGGGATTCTATTGAGAATGGATGGGTAAGACCCATGACAGCCAAATCCGAATGGGATAAGGCTGCTTTTGCTTTGGTAAATGCCAATAGCAAAGCTATTAATGCTATTTTCTATAGTGTGTCTATTGATGAGTTTCACAGGATTTTGCATGTGAAGACTGCCAAAGAGATGTGGACCATTCTTGAGACAACCTACGAAGGTACCAAGAAGGTTAAGGACACCAAGCTCCAAATGCTCACTACTCGATTTAAGGAAGTGAAAATGAGTGACGATGAGTCATTTGATTCATTTTATGGGAGACTCAACAAGATTGTTATTGCCAAGCTAAATCTCAAAGAGAAGATTGAAGACGCCAAAGTGGTAAGGAAAGTCTTGGGATCCTTACTTGAGAATTTCCAGGCTAAGGTAACCGCCATTGAGGAGAGTAAGGATTTGGACGAGATCAAGATTCAAAAACTTTTTGGCTCTCTTCAAACTTATGAGCTCAGACTACCCTCCCACAAGTCGAGCAAATCACTAGCTCTCAAAACCATAAACAAGAAAACGAGTGATTCCTCTGATAAAGATGATGTTGAAAAGGAGGTGGCATTTCTAGCAAAGAACTTCCAGAAATTTCTTAAGATGAAGAATAATGGGAAGTCATTTGGCAAAGGGAGATTCTTATCATCCAAAAATGATAAAAGAGAATACAAGAAGAAGGATGGGAAAAAATCATCATCAACCCAAGGAATTGTGTGCTATGAATGTAATGGGCATGGACATTTAAAGAAAGAATGTCCAAAATACTTGAGAGGAAAGGGTAAAGTGTTTGCCACTACCCTTAGTGATTCAGAAAGCTCAAATTCTGATGCAGAAGGAGAATATGATAGTGATGGAAACTATTCAACTTTCATGGTGATTACTGTGGTTGATTCTAGAGATGAATTGAGCAAGTTGGTTGACGATCTTGGTGTACATTCTGAAGGAGAAGAAGTTGATGTTTCAAATGATAAGGATGTGTACCTCAATGAGGGTGAAAAGAATTTTCAAGAAGTGTACGATGCATTGCTTGAAGATTGTGGCAAATATGCCAAAGTTGCAAAAAGTACTGTTAAAAAGATAAAGAAAATTGAAGAAGAGCACAAATCCACTCTTGTGCAACTTAAGGAAGCTAAATGTGAAGTTGAAGAGCTGAAGGAAAAGTTATTGAATGCATACTCTAAAATCAAGTTTCTTGAACTTGAAATAATTCAAGCAAATGTCAAAGTGGAGCGTATTTCCATAAAGAAACTTGATAGTGTGATCTCATCTCAAAAGCTTTCAAATGACAAGACCGATTTGGGTTATACTGGCGATGGAAGCTTAAGTAGCAGATATAAGAAGGAGATGAAGTTTGTATTGGCAAAGAATGTAGAGAAGCCTAAGGTCGAGATCCCCACTGTTAAGAAGATAGCTATTGGTCCAAGACCAAAGGAAAAAGGGAAGTCATTACCCAAAAATCAAAGGGGACCTCATGTGAAGTATTTTTGTCATCATTGTGGTGTACGAGGACATACAAGGTCAAATTGCTTCAAGCTTTAGGCACTCAAGAGGGTTGACTCTTTGCGTGGTTAAGACAACTCAAGAAGAATGCCAAAGGGATATAAAGCTAAATGAGAAAATGAGGGACAACTCATTGGAGACGTTATGGAGATGTTGAAAAACATTTCACTATGCCTAGCTATAGCTTCAACCCAAGTTTTGAAAGTTATGTCGGTCATACCTCTCCTTATAAGGATCTCACCCAAAACACTCATACAATATGGGTGAAGATGGGTACTCATGCATGATCACTCACCATGCCCATGCATTAATACTTCCACTGTATTAGGGTTATAGTTTCATGCATCATGACATATGCAATCTTCTTATGTCATTGCTTTCATCCTAGCATGTTTCTTTTATAGGTCTTTGTTTTCTTCACCTTTTTGTTTGTTAATCTTACTTTATTGCTTTATTTTTTAGTGTGTTGAAAAATTCAAAAACCCATAAAAAGTATATAATATAAAAAGTTTGATCGCTTGTGTTGTGTATATCACATGTTGAGCTTGGCCTAGTACCTCCATACTAATGGCGTAGTGCATTTACAAGCCTTAGCTTGTTATGTATGCACATTTTTTTAAATGTGAATGAAATCTAAAAATCTACGTTTGATTGTTATAAATAGATCTTCAAGCTTGTCATGAATGATTAGTCAATAGTCTTGTTTGATCTTAATACATGCGTAGACTTGTGCCTATATATCTTCTCACATTTATTCTTATGTCAAAAGCTCTACAAACGTCAATCTCTAAAAGAGAATGAGCTGAAAAAGCTTTGCTTCGAAAACTAGTTTGATTAGGAAAAGGTGGAGCAAATATGTTTTCAAGTGAATGATGCCAAAGCCAAAGGCTTATTCGTCAAAGAAATATAAAAAATTTCATGGCATCGCTTCTCAAAAATTGAGTTATATAGAACAAAAAGCATAAAAAATGGAAGCCAAATGAAAAGCTTTCAATCAAATGTAAACACTTTGGTGTGGGGGGGGGGGGGGGGGGTCATATATGTTCATTTCTACTAGTGAGGTAGGTCACTTAACTTCGTGTTAGTTGTGTATGACTTGATTGAATTGATCACTAAAGCTTCATACTAGACTATGGACTAGTTCATACTTGATTCACATACACAACACACAAGTTTAATGTGCAATGAATGCTTGTTTCATTTGTTTGACAAACTTGTTTTATTGAAAAACTCCTTCAGAGGCATTTTCACAAGCAAGTCGCAAGTAAGCCATCTCATAGCCTATCCACGGAAATGAGGAAGATAATTTCTATTTCTTCCTAAATTTTACACAGAGAGTTTTGCGACTCTCTCACGACTCTTTCATGAGATATAGCTTCCCACGAAACTAGCCCTATGCATTTAAGGCATTTCGCGAGTAATTCACGAGTACATCATGAGTACCTTACCCACGAAATGAGCGGATTTTTCAGTTTTAAAGGCCAAACAGTGACAGTTTTTCAAAAACTTCTTTTTGCCTCCTCCATGCCTCTCTTAACCCAAAACTCCTTTTTCTTCAAAATCTCAACCAAAACTCAAGGGACTTCAACTCTAAGACTCATCTAAGTTATTTTTTAACACTTTTTCATCATTGATTCCTTAGATTAAGCCTTAGATTGTAAGATTTCTAGGGTTGGGATATGTTGAAAGGGGTTGGGAAAATTTCATTTTCTTATCAAAATTTTTTGATTTTCTTGATTGGGCTATGTCCCATTGTGTTTATTTGTGCTTTTGTTGGCCCCAAGTGGCATTTTAACATGTATTTAGGCAAGATATTTATTTGTTCATGCATTCTTTCATATACAAGTGTTATGTGTGCACTCTAAGTGTTCGGTAAAATGCCTATATGGTATTTTTTTTTTTTTTTTGGACTCCATTGAGTACAAATTTTTGGGGATTACCATGTTTATACATGCTTAACATGTTTTGATCATTGGTTGTGTGTTTTACACAGTTTGCCCCATGAGTGTTTTACACAGCTTGCCCCATGAGTGATTTGTGTTCGCATAAAATAATCTGCAAGTGCATAGAATCGTTACAATTAGTAAAATGTTTTTAGAAAACGAATGTCGAACTCACAGGGATTAACTATGTTATTGAATACCAAAATTCACTAAATAAATTACTGTTTGGAAAATCGAAAATAAATGGAATGTCCTACTATCTAAATAAAATTAAACTATTTAATAAAATTAATATCTACGAAAGGAAAAAAAAAAAAATACAGCGTAAAAATCTAAAATTGTAAAAATATGATAAGAATGGATATAGAGTAGTTGATTTCACCTAACAAATCCTACACAATTTATTCTTCCTAATTATTAAATTCTAATAATCTCCCGTTGATGATTATAAATTCCTTAAGTATTCAATATCTTCTCTCGAATAATATCAAAAATATCTTCAAATAACAATTCCATATCTCTATGTGAATTTAATTAATTGGAGACTCATTACGTACTTTGAATTTTATGAAAAATCACACTAATTGTGGTAAAGCATCTCTACTTTCATTCAACTAATGGTGTTTAGTTCTAGAACTAAAATAACAAATCACCTCTCGGTCTCATTGCAATTCAATTGATCAAACAATAATTTGTAAAAAAATAGTAAGCATTAAGAATAAGAATTAAACACTCAATCATGGAAATATTAAAATTAAAATAACTTAGAATATAAATTGCGTGTTCATTGCTAGACTACATCAATGCTCTAGAAAATAAAATTTAATTCATAATAAAATTGAAAAGAAAACAAATAAAACTTATGATTTTCATCTAAATTGGTTGATCAACATGAAGCTCTCGCCTTTGTCCTCAGATCCTCCTCCTCAGAAAGACTCCCAAAAAATATTCTTCAATGCGGCCCCCTTTGAATTTGCCCTAAAGAGCCTTAAATAGGTCAAGGAATCCTATTACAAGTTGAATTCTCATTTGGAGAAAATTCCAGATTTTTAGGCTTCACTTAACTGAGGATTTTGGCCCATTTAACATCAGAATTCAGGCTCTTGGTAAACTACAAAGTTGTAGCCCTTTAAGTTAAATTTCCCGCCCAACTTCAATCATCTTGATTGGATATCTGAGCCAAAAGTTATTGCAAAAATACTAACTGATGTGCGGGCTAGAATCCTAATCCGAATTGGACTTAATTTAATTAGGTCTTCAAGTCAATTGATTTACATCTACAAGATGTGGATTAATCTAAAATCTTCTCAATCCTTCAAAGCACAAATGAATAGATAAATATAAATAAAAAATCAAATCAAATCAAAAGAAATAAAGGAAAACTAACAATTTTAATAAATAAGAGGATAATAAAAATCATGTAAAAATTACACTTATCAATTTGTCATGCATTGCTCATGCATCTCACGTGCACACCATAAGCACACTTGATGCACACACTCTATCACTTAACATGTTTTGCATTTCACTCATGCTATATAAGTCTTGTTAGACCTTTAACACTTAAAACATGATCTTGTGACTATGTTTGCTTGTCTATTTCCATTTTAGGACTATCTGTTCATTTTTATGGACTAACTTGTATCTAATTAAGTTTGTTACCATGTGTGTGTTTTCTTTGTTTGCTTGTGTGTTTCTTTTTGTAGATGTCTCCTCATAAGAAAATAGCAGCAAAGAAGTCTTCAAAGCATCCTCGCCTCTCCACGGATTCATTTAGAAATGATGATGCTAGCATGGCCTTCCCTAATCATTACAAACAGGCCTCGATTGTCTTAGAGAGGACTGTGGACATTAAGTCCCTAAAGGGCACATTCATTTCGGAAATGTTCAAGGAAAGGACATGGACCAAGTTGCTGAATCCTAGAGGTGATGTATTTGAAGACATCATAAAGGAATTCTTTGCTAATGCATTTATGGAAAGTGACCACATCAACTGTAGGGTAAGGGGGGGGGGGGGAAGGGAGAGTTCACAGTTTCAAGGGAGTTAATCCAAGATGTCTTGGAGATTAAACCAACAATTCCGGACACCTTTCTACACTATGATGAGAGAAAGGAGAAACCTGAGCCTCTTGCGCAAGTTCTTGGAGGATAACTCAAGAAGAAGGCCTTGCACATGATTGAGTTCACCCCCAAAATGTGAGCTTTGGCCTACATCATGATCTTCAACCTTTATCCAGTGAAGAACTTGACAACCTTGTCAAGTTCTTATATGATCTTCAACCTTCATCCAGTGAAGAACCTGACAACCTTGTCAAGTTCTTATATGTCAAGTTTATATAGGACCGTGTTCCTAAATGATCTCTTCACTCATAAAGAGATCGACATCTGCAGTCACATTTATCATCTCTTTGTCAAAAGCATCACAAAGAGAAATTCAAGGCTAACTCTACCATTTCCAAGCCTTGTCATGTCTTTCATATCAAGGGCAAGGGTGAAGATTCCAAGTGGGCTTCTAGTCTGATGGGCCAAGAATGTATTGACCCCTAGTGATGAATTAATTGATTAATTAGCCAAGTTTATTAATTAATCAAATTAACATGCAAAATGTGTGGTAGCATAAACAAATCACCAATTATCTAAAGTATGCAGGGGAAAATAAATTGAAACGGTGATTTGTTTACGAATGGGGAGAACCTATATGGCAAAAACCCTACCAGGTGATTTTAAGGTCACCACTCTTGAGAATCCATTATTATCAAAACAAGCAATTACAAGTAAAGGAATCCTAGTATCTTATACCAACCTACAATTGAACTCTTACCCCAATACCCAATTGGACTTGTTTTGTAGTGACAATCTCTCATTTTCAATGCACGGCTCCCAGTAGTGACTAACCAATTGCGTGGATCCTAGTACGCGAGTTGATCACCAACTTGAGAAGGATGTTGGCTGCAAAGTTCTTCTGTTCATTACATGATGAAGATCATGAAGTTGCTTGGTCACAAAACCCTAAGGTGTACAAACACAACAACTTCTTCAAGAGAAAGAAGAACTAGGGCAAACTAGGTTTTCGGTCACACTTTTCTTCACACTTGTGGAATTGTGCTCTTGTGCAACTGTGCGTAACCTTTTATGGCCCTTAAAATAATCCTTATATATGTTTAGGGTTATGAGAAAAGAAAGCCCAAACATACACTTACAGATTGGATGAAAAACAGTTCTGAAAAACTAAGTTTCATAAACCTCGATAGATAGCCATCTTTTGAGCTAGCTGTTAAGCCATGGGCTACAACAGCTTTTATACCTTGATAGATGCTAACTGTCAAGTTTTAAAATCCAGCACTTCATTACTTGATTCTTGGACAGACTTGCATGGCTTTAACACTTGAACTTGAATCCTTGTTTCTTGAACCATTAAACACATCATAGATCTACCCAATTACAAGTAAAGTGTGTTTTGTCAAAAGATTAGCCAATTACATAAAATAGTGACATATGTATCTAACATTAAATCACTTATGTCCTAACATAGTCATGAAAAGGGAAGAACCTATTAGTGAGCAGACTATTACCTGAAGTAAAGCTCACATTCCCGGATCAAGCATCGGTGTATCTCAAATTCTGAGAGATGAAGACGCAGAAGAAGGAGGCAACACTGATGAAGAAATTGATCATTTCACTTTAGTATTGGTGGATACTCCATAGCCTTTTTCTCATGTGCAAGCTAGAGCACCCAATTGCCTTGATTTTCTACTTGGAAAGGTTGAAGAGTTGCATGCCATGTTGGCTCACACATTGGCTACTCCATAAGGTAGTTCACATACCCTCAAGGCCAAATCACTGACTAAAAGCTTGAATTTGTGTGAAAACACAAAAGCGGTTTAGACCCTCAAATTAAAATTACGGCTCAATTGATTTTACTCTAACTTAAACTAAGTGCGGAATAGAGTAAATGCGAGTGAACAAACAATATAACTACTTTAAACCATATTCATCAAAACACAGCAATAAAATGAAAGCTAAAAGAGTAGGGAAGAAGAATGCAAACACAAGATAACATGCTGATGTGCTATCGAAGAGGAAACCGAAGAATTCGGTGAAAAACCTCTCCGCCGCCCTCTAAGCGATAAATCGATCCACTAGAGAATAAGTTGGAGTACACGAATAACAAAAGATCCTCCAAGCCTAGTCTACCCCATGTACTTAAGCCCTTTAAGCTCCTGCTACCAACTGACTTAATGAAGCCTTGTCTTCTCTAGCTCTCTGAATCATGCAATTCAGCCTGATTGCATCCACCAAACAAATGGCTTCTTCCAATACTTCCTAGTAGCACCAAAACCTCACTTTACACTCAGGATAGGTGTGGTAAGTGTATGGGCTATCAACCTCTCAAGGATTTAGAAATGGAGAGGTAGGAGTTAAGGAAAACCACAATGGATTGTGTATAGAATTATGGGTATGGCAATCTCTCACTCTCAAGGGTAATGGCTAGGGTTTTCTCTCTGAAAAGCACTCCTATCAATATATGAGTAAAATGGGTATATATAGTGTAGGTAGAGACTTGGTGTATCAGATATGACAAATTGGCAAAAACAGAATGTTTCACGAGTATCTCAAAGGAAGGCCTTACCCATGAGACACTCGAGAAAACCAGCTATCATCATTTTTCATGACTCTTCGCATTCCAGTCATGTGCTGAGCACATGCTTCACTTCGCGGGAAGACTTCTCATGAGCTACCTGCAAAAACTTCTTTGAACTTCAATTTGCCTTGAGTCTTCACACTCTCTCTCACACACAACCCTTACAATGAAATCTCACATAAAATACAAGGTACAAAAGATTGAACAAGATTACAATCAAATTTGGCATGAAATTAAAGCCAACACAAAATAGTTGTAAATCAAAACTTCACACTGACCTCTCTTCTTAGGTTCAAGACATGATGGAGAACTCAAAATCAGAGTCCAACGCATTTTAGGACCTTTAACCATTCTGGTAAAAATGGGGGAGTAGTTTAATGAAGTTTATTTGTTATGTGCCACTGTTTCAGGATACAGGTGTATATGGTTCAAATGCTTCACAGCTTTTAGATTTAGGTGTGAGTGAGTTTTGCTTATATTCCCAAACTCACGTTTAAATCTAGAGTCTATTTAGGGGTTTTATCACAGAATAGCTAAAGGGGGAGATTGTAAAGTTGTAATTTCCAACTATCTTGTGTTGGCTTTAATTTCGTACCAAATTTGATTGTAATTTCTTAAATCATTTTCCCTGTATGTTTGTGGGTTTATTTGTAAGGGATGAGCATGAGAGATTGGTGAAGAATCAAGCTTTAAAAGATGAATCAGTGAAATTCGCGACTAGCTCACAAGTAGCTCGTGAGAAGCAACCCGCGAAAAAGCCACATGTGAAGCACATGATTGGAAATTGAAGAGTCATGCCAGGCAGTGAAGTTCATAAGTGTTTCGCGAGAAGGGCCATCCTACGATATACCCGTAAAACTCTCTGTTTGGCAAAAAGTTAAGTTGCTTTCTCAAATTCTTTACCCATACTATATATACCCTCATTACCCATGAATTATAAGGAGTGCTTTTCAAAGAGAAAACCCTAGCAAATACACTTGAGAGTTAGAGATTACTATACCCACAATCATCTACACATTTCCTTCTGGTTTACCTCAAACTACCTTTTCATCTCTAAGATCCTTGAGAGGTTGTTAGTCCAAACACTTACCACACTCATTCTGAGTATTAAGTGAGAAGTTGGTGCTACTAGGAAGCAATGGAAGCAGCCATTCATTGGCTGATGCAATCGGGTTAAATTGCAAGATCTGAAAAGCTAGAAAAGACAAGACTCCAAGAAGTCTGTTGGTAGCAGGAGCTTGGATGGCTCAAGTACATGGAGTAGACTAGGCTTGGAGGGTCTTTTGTTATTCATGTACTCCAACTTTAATCTCTAGTAAATTGATTTTGACTTGGAGGGTTATGGAGATGTTTTTCATAAAGTTCTTCTGTTTCCTTTTCGATAACACGTCTTGGTGTTATCTTATATTTGCATCTCTCTTCCCTGCTATTTAGGCCTTCATTTTATTGTTGATGATGGATGAATATGGCTTACGGTAGTGTTATTGGTTCATTGCGCTTATTTACTCTTGTTTTGTACTTTGTTTAAGTTAGAGTGAAAGCAATCTAGTCATAATTTTGATTTATAGGTCTGAAGAAGCTCTTGTGTTTTAGCACAAATCTAAACTTTCACATCACAACCAAGAAACTTGATAGTGTGCTTTCATCTTAAAAGCCTTCCACAGACAAAACCGAATTGGGCTACACCAGTGAAGGAAGTTCTAGTGGCGAACCAAGAAGGGAGATGAAGTTTGTATTGGTGAAGGATGTAAAGAAGCCCAAGATTGAGATCCCTATCGTTGAAAAGAGGGACACTAGGCCAAAATCAAAGGCAAAAGGGATGTCATTGCCTAAGAATCAAAGGGGACCTCAAGTGAAGAATTTTTATCATCATTGTGGCATTCGAGGGCACACAAGACCAAATTGCTTCAAGCTTTATGCTCTCAAAAGGGCTGATTCTCTGCACACTTAAGAAAATTCAAGAAGAATGCCAAGTGGAAAGAAAGTTAAGGGAGAAAATGATGGTCAACTCAGTGGAGATGTCATGGAAATGCTTAAGAACATCTCATTTTGCTTAACTAGCTTCACTCCGAGGTTTGAGAGTTATGTTGGTCGTATCCCTCCTTCTAAGGACCTCACTCAAAGCACCCGTGTGGTGCGGGTGAAGAAGGGTACTCATGCATAAGTATTCATTATGTCCATGCATTAATACTTGCAATGTTTTAGGGTCATAGTTTCATGCATCTTGTCGTATGTATTCTTCTTGCTTCAATGCTTCCTTTCTATTATGTTTCTTTTAATTCTTTTTGCTTTGTTAACTTTGTTATGTTAATCTTACTTTATTGCTTTATTTTGAGTGAGTAAAAAATCCAAAAACTTATAAAAAGTATAAAATCTCAAAATGTTTGATCGCTTATTGCGTGTTGAGTTTGGCCTAGTATCTTCGTACTAATGGTGTAGTGCATTTACGAGCTTAGCATGTTATGTATGGACATTTTTAAGTGTGTGCGAAATCTAGAAATCTATATTTGATTGTTTTAAATAGATCTTCAAGCTTGTCATAAATGTCTAGTCAATAGTCTTGTTTGATCTTGATACATGCATAGACTTGATTCTATATATCTCCTCACATTTATTTTTACGTCAAAAAACTCTTCAAACGTCAATCTCTAAAAAAGAGAAAGAGCTGAAAAAACCTTGTTTCAAAAACTAGTTTGACTAAGGAAAAGGTGGAGCAAAATGTATTAAAAAATATATAATGCCAAAGCCAAATGCTTATCCCTCAGAGAAATATCAGAAATTTCATGGCATCGTTGCTCAAAAATTGAGTTGTATTGATAAATAAGTATGAAAAATGGAAGCCAAATGAAAAACTTTCAATCAATGTAAACACCTTGGCGAGGGGTCATATATGTTCATTTCTACAAGTGAGATAGGTCACTTGACTTCATACTATTTGCGTATGACTTGATTGAATTGATCATTGTAGCTTCATACTAGACTATGGACTAGTTCATACTTGATTCACACACATAACAAACAAGTCTAATGTTTAATGAATGCCTATTTCATTTGTGTGGTTGTATGTGTTCAAATGTGATTTGGGTATGCTCAATTGCTTGATAATCAAACCTAAAAAGATTTTTGAGTGTTTCATGTCTTTCTGAAAGTGATTTTTGTCACTTTGTTTCCTAAAATTTTTTCTCGAATTGAAAAATTTTTAGTGTTGGAAAACCCTAATTTAGGCCTTTTCGCAAGTGCTTTCACGAGTGGCCCCCAGTCGCGAAATTCTTAAGAAATTTTAATTTCTTAAAAATTTTAGGTAGAGAGTTTCGCGAGTCCCTGTCGAGTCTCTCGCAAGTGCTTCGTGACTCAGACTTGACTTATGAAAATCTACCTTGTGCATCTGCATTTTTTGCAAGTAGTTGTGACTGGCTCGCAAGTCACTGACTCACAAAATGCAGAAAAAGACAGTTTTTTAAAGGCTCGAAAATTTAGTTTTCAAAACATCTTGTCTTTTTGCACTCCACAACTCCCCTTCTCCAAAACACCTCTGTTCTTTTAAAAACCTTCAAAACATCTCTAAGACTCATTCAAGGTATTTCTAATCTCTTTTAATCTTTCAATTCTTTGATTTTGTCTTAGAATTCTCAAAACCTAGGGTTAGGTTTATTTTTTGTGTTTGGGTTGGGAAAACTTCATTTTTTGCAAAATTTTTCAATTTTTCCTGTTTGGACTGTGTCCCATTTGTATTGTTGATGAAAATGTAGGCCCCTAGTGGCAAAATAACATGTATTAAGGTAAGATTTTCACATGTTCATGCATTGTTCATCACATATGTGTAGTGTGTGCATACTAGGTGTTTGATAAATTTTGGAGAGTACCAAATTTTGGAGATTACCATAATTATTCATGTTTATCATGTTTAGATCATTGGTTGTGTGTTTTACACACTTTGCCCCATGAGTTCTTGTTCATGCATTGATCTTGCATTGCTCATGCACACTTGATGCTCCCTTGATGCACACACTCTATCACTTGACATGTTTTAGATACATTCTTGCTAGTTAAGTCTTTTTAGACCTTGTAACACATATAACATGTTCTTATGTCATAGTTATGCTCATTTGTTTCTATTTTTTTTCTTGTTTTTGGACTAACTTGTACCTAATCAAGTTTGTTCCCATGTTGTGTATGGTTTGTGTGGTTGATCATTTTTGTAGATGTCTCCTCACAAGAAAACCACGGCCAAGAAGCCTCTTAAGCGTTAAAGGTTTGAAGAGGATCAGTTCCAAAATAGAGACGCATTTGAGGCATTCTTGGAATTCTACAAGGATGTCATCATTATTGTGGACAGAAAGGTGGACCTTCCATCTCTTGAGAGCACTTGCATCCCCGATGTGTTCAAAGATCGCACATGGACTCCACTCCTCTCAGACTCAGTAGATGTGCACCATGTTTTGGATCGAGAGTTCTTCTCGAATGCTGTTGTTGAGGGAGATCACCTAAACTGTTGGGTGAAAGGGAAGGAGTTCACAGTGTTAGCTTTGTCTATTTAGAACTTCCTTTAGATCATTCTGGTGATTCAAGAATCTTCTCTTCCATATGAAAAGAAGACATCGCCAGTCATATTAGCTATTGCACAAGTACTTGGGGGAGATCAGTACAAGAAGTGCTTGCTCACCACCAGTTTCTCTCCTGAAATGAGAACACTAGCATACATCATGATGTTCAACCTCTTTCCAATGAAGAATTTGATGAACCTTTTTCATCCTCGAGCTCTATTCCTTCATGATTTGTTTTTGAAGAAGGACATAGGCATCCATGCTCACATCTACCATTTGCTTGCTAAGTGTGTAAGCAAGAGGATGTCCCAGATGATTCTACCTTTCCCTGGATTGAGCATATCCATCATGCGACATGAAAGGGTTTAGTTTCCCCACGGCTTGCTAGTGATGAAGAAGAAAGATTAGAGTTCTGCTTAGACAATGACAAGGAGAAAAACTCGTCTTCGAGTTCTTGGAGAAGAAGAGAAAGCAGAAGGTGAGGACACTACTCATGAGGGTGGTAACACTAAAGAGGATATTGATAACTTCACCCTCGATCCAGAAGACATGGAAGCCTCACCTACTCAGCCTCAGCTATAGCCACAAGCTCAGCCTCATGTACCACCTCAAGCTTCCGACCGCATTGATATGCTTCTTGACATATTCGACCATTTCCAACATTCACAGAGGCTATGCTATGGTCATTGGACGATCATCGTGTGTACATCACCATATAGATGACGTATCTTCAAGAGCAGATTACTGCTCTCTCCACTCAGATTAGAGACCTAGCAAGCATGGACTTGCACCTCAGGCCATTTCGGTCAAAAAAAAGGGAGTAGTAGTAGTTGAGGGGGAGTATAGTTTGAGGGGGAGCAGAATCTTGAGACTCTTTTACTGCTCTAATAACTTTATTTAGTTGCTTTAGGCTTTATTAATAGTGCTTTATTTTAAGACTTTTTGTACTTTAGTACTTTGTGTACCTTGATTTTTATAGCCGTTTCTTGATGCTTTTGTTATCTATTGCTTTTTGCTTTAGTTTCTTTAATGCATCATTTGCTTATTGGACATGCAATTAATTTTTGCACTGGTTTTAATTGCTTGCGTGTCCAAATGATCATTTACTAGTTAAATGTTCATTGTGGTCATTTTTTAATGACTGCTCTAGTTTGATCAAGTTATGCTATATGTTCTCATATCTCTTGTTTATCTTGATTGCATTTTACTTGTTCTTTATAGCCTTGTATTCAACTTGTCTCGTGCTTAATTAAGTTATTTGTTATGTGCAAGTGTTTCAGGATAAAGTGTATATGGTTCAAGTGTTTCACAGATTTTAGATTTAGGTGTGAGTAAGTTTTGCTTCTATTTCCAAACTCACGTTTTATGTCTAGAGTCTGTTTAGGGGTTTTGTCATAGAATAGCCAAAGGGGGAGATTATAAAGTTGTGATTTACAACTATGTATTTTGTTGACTTTAATTCCATGTCAAATTTGATTATAATTTTGTTCAATCATTTTTCAGTATTTTTGTGAGATTTAATGTAAGGGCTGTGTGTGAGAGTTTGGTGAACAATCTGTGAAGAAATGGTTTTCGTGACTAGACTCGCGATTGACTCAAGACTGATGACCTACTTAATAAGCCACGTGAGAAGCATATGCTGGAATTTGAAGAGTCATTGATCGGTTGGTTTTTGCAAGTGACTCGAGACTCAGGCCAAGTCGCGAGTGACCCATGAAACCCACTGCCTGTTGCTTTTTGGAGTTTGACTTTTCCCATTTTTTACCAATTCTATATAAACCCTCATTACCCATGAAATGTAAGAAGAAGAAGGATTATTTTCTGAAGAAACGTTTGAGAGGGAAACCCTAGCCAAACACTTAAGAGTTAGAGATTGTTTTATCCACAATCCTCTACATCATTTCTCTAAATTTTCCACATACTTCCACCTCTCCATCTACACATCCTTGAGAGGTTCTTAGTCGAAACACTTACCTTACCCATCTGGAGTGTTGAGAGAAGTTTTGGTGTCTTTGGGAATCAATTGGTAGAATCCATTGAGTGGCAGATGTAATTGAGCAGAATTGCACGATCTGATGTCACGCCCCAAACCCAAAAGGGTACAAAGCATGAGAAAGACTCAAGGGTACCTGTAGATTTTTCCTTATTGACAATTCAATCTAATTAAATCATATCAAATACCAACATTAAGAATTATCATAATAATTCCATTAAATATACTCCCAAAGTAAGTCAGAGCTTTATGCAATAATTATAAGGACCATTGGCCACAAAAGAATGGAGGCTTGAATAAATACAATTACATATCATTAGCTTGTCCCATCATTGGGAATAAAGTCACAACCACTATAATATACAAAAGAATGAGTCAAGCCTACTCTAAAATGTACATCATCTAATATCTCCATCACAAAATTTTATCCTCCATTAGTAGTTATTCTAACTACTGTTAGCCACCAAAAACCTGTCCCAAAATGGTCGTTGCCTACTCTGAAAAATTTGTAAAATAATGGGATGAGATAGAGCCCAATAAGTAGCACAATTAATGGGGGTGGGGGAAATGCAAGTTTCATGATAATGGAAACTTTACAAAATGTGTTATAATTTGGGAATTTCCATGAAAGTCCAGCAAATCCATTTTTCTTAATAAAATGACAAGAATGATTAAAAGAATGTATCACCAAGCTTTTTCAAAGTATTCCAACATTAAACTATGTACTATTTATTGTGAGCTATCAAAACACTCTTTTAAAACTTGAAATCCAACCCAAGGCCACGTGATAAGCCGCCATAAAGACGTTAGGTATGCCACAAAGACATCAAATTATGCCACAAAGACATCAATTATGCCATGAAGACATCAATCCACCACAAAGATGGGGTGCCAAGATACCAATGTCACAAAGACTACGACATGTGACTGGGTAATCACAGGTTACAGCCCAAGGGTAAAAGCATAAAAAGCTCACAGTTTACATGAAATCAAAACACTATTTAATTTCAATTAGTTTCACAAAAACCTTTGAAATACCCAATATATTCACAAGGTTCTCAATTTTTCCAAAATCATTTCTTGCCAATAACATTTTCTATTGATTTTCCCAATATCACAAGTCAAGATAAAAACATCTTTATAATTTGCAAATAGTGCAATTAATCCATAAAATCCACTCCCAATAATTATATCAAAGATGCTTATCTCTTCCATACTAACAAATCATGCATTTCCCTATATGCAATATTAAACATGATGCACTTTTCATATATAATCATATATAACAGGATCACAACACAATACTTTTTAAGAAAACATAGTTCTACAAATAATTTTCCAAAATGTGTTTGACCCAAAAAAAAAAAAAGTTTATGCAACGTGATTATTTTCCAAAAAAAAATCCCATTAAAAAGTTACTTACCTTGCAACCCACAAAAAGGCCTAATTCTCCAAGCTCCAAATAAGATTAGCTAGAACCTAAACAATATCAAGTAAACTTATCAAAATAGGCATAAAGCTTAACATTGCACCTAGCCACGAATTAGAAATTGCTAACTAAGAAATTAATTAGGCAAGCCTAGCATTTAACCTCACAAATAATGTATTACACTTCCAAAGTTGCTCAACAATTTCATTACAAGGCATAGACTCCAACTTATCATCATATCATTCCAAGCTTCTCCTTTACCATAAGAGATCCTAACACTTTATAAATTTCTTCCTCAATATACATGTCATTTTCAAGAAACCCACAAAACAACAACATATATAACAATACCCACCATTACAAACCCAAAATGTAACTCCTCCACTAGTTCCAAATACACAATAAAAATTAGATTCATCAATTGTTTCACATTAGAAAGTCAAAAACCCCCAAATCTTTACTGTGGGTAAATCTTAAATGGCTGCCATTGCACAAAATCCACAACCATTCATCCAAATTGGTCCACCAAAGCAAAACCCATAAACATTATCACAAGAATATCATTCCAAAACTTAGATTACAAAAACCTCAAGCAAAATACAAAAACCCACAAAAAGTATAAAAGCTCATACCTTAAATAAGATGAGATGTAGGTTTTAAGAGGTTTTTAGAAAGCTTTCCGATGAACTTCACTGGAAAAGATGGTGGAAGTGATGAGGAGTGTACCGGTGGGAGAGTGAGGGAGAGGAGTGTGCGTATATGTGCTGTGTTGAGTGAAAATGAAAAAGAAAAGAAGAACAAGAATGAGTGACCGGCCAAGAGAGTGAGACTGTAAGATGATATTTGTGTGGTGGGGAAGTGAGTGGGGTAAGTGGGCACATGTGAAAGCAACTAAAAATCTGACCATATTTTTTTTTTCCTTCTTTAGTGGGCTGGTCCGTTACATCCGAATAACTAGTGAAGACAAGACTTCGAGAAGTCCGTTAGTGCAAGAGCTTGGAGGGCTCAAGTACATTGGGTAGATTAGGCTTGGAAGGTCTTTTTGATATTCGTGCACTCCAACTTATTCACTAGTGGATCGATTTAGGCTTGGGGGGCTACAGAGAGTTTTTTCACCAAGTACTTTGGTTTCCTTTTCAATAACACTGTGGGTGCAATGAAAAAGGGAGGATTAAAATTGGAGTCACCACCTAGTTATATAGTCTAGGAACTATGAATATAGCGTCATTTTGAGGAAGGACCTTTGATCTTACTACCAGAGTTTGGGTTCGGAGTTTAGGTATGCTCTTGGGAAGTTGTTAGGCACCTAAGATCGCCCAACCCTAAGGTTGGCCTCCCATCATTGTGTTCTATATCTTAACCCTATTAAAAAACCATTCAAATACTTGTATTCTAGACACACACACACACTAATGTGCATCTAGCAAACAGAATGGCATCTTTAACCCTAAACACATACATATCCATCTATCCAAACAAAAGAGAGCCAAACATATAAAAGAAAACCGTAGCATTCATCTAAAACAAAACAACAACTTAAACATGGCAGCAAGCATATCATTAAAAAAAATATATAAAAAAAATGTTAATATACTAGAAACCCTAATCATAGATCTAAAAACCCTAACACAAATCCATGAACATTGCTAATGCATGGCTTACCCATTACTTACCTCTTAACAACACAGCACCTATGGCATCAATGCATGAACATGTGAATGAATGGCATAGCATTAAAACTAAGAAAACCCTAACCTAAACCCTAATCTAAACATTTGATAACAACAAACACGTTAAAAGGAAAACAAACGGTCATGGGGCTTGAAACATATGGAAAAGAGGCTTATACAAAAATACATAGAAGGCAGAACAAAACAAACAAAGAATTAGGGTTTTCTGGCTAATGGCATCATGCACGCTAAAACAAGCCTGTGTATGCATGAGTTCAGCTTGTGTGTGCAGGATAGATCATACGTATGCAGATCCTTACCTAGAAACCCTAATCAACACAAAAACAAGGCAGAAACCAAAAACGTAAAAATCTAGCAACCTATCATGCTTAAAGACTGAAAGAAAGATTAAAAAAAAAATTAAAGTAGATTTTTTATTTTTTAAGCATACCTTAAAGAAAAAGCTCCTAGGTTTGATTTTTAACTGTTCCACTCAGTCAAATCTATTCACAATTCAATGAAATAGTGATTAGTAATCTTAAACTCAAAGAATTAGGACCAAAAAAGGTCACACTCAAATAAAAAGAGACTTGAGGGTGTTTTGTAAGAAACTACCTTTTGATTCACTATTTTCTAGTGAATCTTAGGTTTTTCCCATGGGATTTCAGTGTGTTTTGAAAATGTACCTTGTAAGGCTCTTTATAGTTTAAAAAATGGGATTTGGAACAGCTCCTAAAAAATGGGATTTTCAAAAATGGGTTTTGAAAATGGGATTCGTTCCAAACCTCATCCATTATTGTAGAAAACTTGTCTTTCATATGCTTTCGAAACCCTAGCTGCATACACAAGAGTGTGCTTGTGTATGCATGCTTTAGCTCGCGTACACAGGCCGCTGGTCATGTATTCTGGCCGAGGGCCACTTTGGTCATTTAATTTTCCAAAAATAGATTTTTACACATTTAAAAGGTTATATTTTCCATTTTAACACTCCTTAAGTCTACTTAATATCTGATTGGGCTCTAAATTGGCCTTGGGCCTTAGAGTTCAAGCATTGTTGGGGAACGAGGGCCTAAGATGTAAGGGGTATAAAATGCAGTGTCTACAAACATGTCTTGGTGTTATCTTGTGTTTGCATTGCTCTTCCCTACTCTTTAAGCTTTACATTTATTGCATATTGTACTTGCTTATGGCTTAGATTAGTGTTACCAGTTTATTGTGCACACTTTACTCTTGTCCCACACCTAGATAAGTTAGAGTAAAAGCAATTAAGTCATAATTTAAAATTAGGGGTCTAGACAAGCATTAGTGTTTTCACACTAATTGAGCTTTCAATTTTGTTAAAATTTCAATTAAGGCTTTGAAATGCCAGCAAAGTGGTATCAAAGCCAAGCTCTTAAAGCCTTGAGTCTTTGTCTACATTGTTAATGAAGATGGCTTCTAATATGGTGCAAACACAAATTCCTAAATTGACAAAAGAAAACTATGAGAGCTGATAGATTTAAATGAGAGTGTTGTCTGACCATAACAACTATGGGATCTTGTCATTGATGGTTATGTAGAACCCGTAAGTGAGCAAGAAGCCACCTATAAGAACGCACTGTTTCTACTCTATCAAGAGGTGAATGAGTCAACTTTTGAGAAAATTGCCAAAGTAAATTCAAGTAAAAAGCATTGGGGATCCTTGGCATTTTCTTCAAGGGTGTTGATCATGTGAAAAGAGTTCATTTGCAAACTTTGCAGTTTGAAGTTGCTCACAGGAAAGATGGTGAGACTATTTCTGATTATTTTTCATGATTACTTGTAATTTTTAATCGTTTGAAAAGTAATGGAGTGAGTATTGAAGATGTTCGTGTAGTGGAGAAAATATTAAGATCTCTTGCAAATAAATTTGAGCATGTGGTGGTGGCTATTGAAGAGTCCAAAGATTTGGAGACTCTCTTGATTGAGGAATTAATGGGATCTCTTCAAGTGCATGAGCAACATATGGAAAAGAATTCTAGCCCTGTAATCATTGAGCAAGCATTAGAATCAAAATTGACTCTAAAAAAAGAGAAGTCTAATGGCTCCCCTGGAGGATATACCAATAGCAACCATGGTAAAGGTCGTGGAAGAGGAACATTTAGAGGCAGATTTGCTCGTGGACGTGGAGATAATAAAAATGTCCAATATTTCAATTGCAATAATTTTGGATATTATGCATCAGACTGTTGGTACAATAAATTTGAGGAGCACAATGAACAATCTAATCTTGTGGAGGAATCCAATATTGAAACAGAAGAATGTACACTTCTTTTTGCATAAGAAAAGGCAAATAATTTGCAAGAGGTGTAGTATCTTGGAGAAACTCCTAGAAAAGGGGTATATTATACACATGGAGAAACTCTCTCTTGTTTTGAAGGATGCCGAAGGAAGGTTTGTTGCAAAAATTCAAATGGGTCATAATGGTATGTTTCCACTCCATCTTAACTCAACAATGGAAAAATGTTTCTGTGGGCTTGTAAAATGTGAGTCATGGAAGTGGCATCTTTGCCTTGGGCATCTTAATGGGCTTAAACTATTATCCACATCAAGCTTGGTGCATGAATTGCCAAGCATTGAAAAGAAAGAATATGTATGTGAGGTATGTACTTTTGGCAAGCAACAAAGAAGTCCTTTTCCAAGTAGGGGAGATCATGGAAAGCACCTAAACCACTAGAGTTGGTGAATACGAATATTTGTGGTCCATTTGATCCAATTTCTATTGGAGGTAATAAATATTTCATCTCCTTTATTGATGATTTTAGCAAAAAATTAAGGGTATTGTCGACGCCTAGCCTCGATCGGCTAAGCGAAAAAGACCGCCGCCGCCATGCCTTTGTTCGACCACCCGCTATGGCGATAGCTCCCCCATGCGCATGGCCTATTGGAGGCCCCTTTCGATGTATATGCGTGTTGTTCACACGAAGCTTTGGGTGCTCTCTCTCTCTTGGTGGAGGGGGTAGGTCTACCTTTGTCATTATGGCAGGAATCTAGGCCAAATTTTAAGGGATTACCAAAGGTAAGTGAAGTCACCACCAATTATTAAGTTTCTCTAAGGTGTGATTGGTCACCTATTTCTAGTTGATATTCTTACCGATCCTAGGCTAAGAAAAAAAGGGCGTTTTTCCTAATCTAATATGGATGGAAAAAACATCTTGATTCTTAGGTTCGAAAGTTTGGTTATATGTGGGGAAGGTGTTAGGCACCCCATAATGCCTGCCTAAAGGACAATTAGTCATTTGTTTTGATAAAGCCTTAATTTTTGGAGATTGGCAGTAAAAACATGATTTTGGCATTGGCTTTCAAGGCTTTGCATGCATGTAGGGGCTTTGAGGTTTGGTTTTTGAATGGGTGTGGTCCCAATATATGCTTTCCTAAGGCATTTAAGCAAAGTGCCAGATTTCCACTGCGAAAATCCGGCAAGAAGTCGCCTTACTTTTGCGGCAAAAATTAGGCATTGCTAGCCTTAAGTGACACGAATCATGACAATCACACCGGAAAGGGGCAAGCAGGTATATATATACATGCATCATGCACAATGCTAGCACACAGAGCAGGAAAGTAAATGCCTACATCCCTAGAGCTTGGCCCAAAATATAGGTGCAGGAAAATAAATAGGGGTTGCCATACTCTAGAAATGAGGACGAATGGTACAAAGCATGATATACCTAATACAAACCATCTAAGGGAGAAAGGGAGGAGGAAGGAAGGGGTTTAAAAGAGTACATAACCAAAGGGAAAAGCTAAACCCTAACCTACTGAACACAACCACTCGATTAATGTTGGCAAGCTTGCATCTTCGCCCTTTTTGCTTGTGCCTAGGAGATCACGCCCTAGCTCCATGTGTCCTCACTCCATGTGTGTGCATGCAAAGCCAAAGACAAGAAACTAGTAGATGAACAATGGAAAGGGAGAGGTGCATATATAATAGCAAAAAGGCATAAAATGAACAAGCAAGATAGCATTGACAAGCATAGCATACAGGATGCGAGCAAACATATGAGCAAAGGGGCAGACAAGCAAGATAGGAAACCACAAGCAAAGGGTAAACAAGCGAGATAGCAAACAAAAGGTGGTGTTTACGAGGGACAAAGGTAGGTTTGGATCGGATGTCCATAGCCTCATTGTATTGAAGCATGGACAACACACTAACAAGCAAGACTCATGCATGAACATGTAAACATGCATGTAAAGATGCACATAAAGCCAACGGGTGGCATAAAAAAGCATGGCAAGCATATCGTCGCAAGAGGTGAAAAAGGGGAAAGGTATGCACAAAGCAACTGGCATTATGCAATTCCTCCCAAGTGGTTACACCCAAACAAGGCCTCATGAGCATCAGGTGTAACCACACAACCACAAACTCGCTAAGGGCGTTAAGCATGGCAAAGAGGAAAGGCATGACAAGCATATCGTTGCAAGGAGCGAAAAAGGGGAAAGGGATGCATGAAGCAACTAGCATCATGGCGATGCCTCCCAAGTGGTTACACCCAAGCAAGGCCTCAAGGGTGTCGGGTGTAACCACACAACCACAAACCCGCTAAGGGCGTCAAGCATGGCAAAACCTAGAACTAGAGAGGCTAATACAAGCATAAAGCATAGAAGCAAGCAAGCATAGACAATCAAATAGGATAATCCAAACCCTTTGATATGGGCCAAGGTACGTGGACAATGACAAAGACCATAGGGTCTAGATCGGGTCCTAAACATTAGGCAAAAACACAAGAAAGAAAGATAAAGTGACGAAAGGGTTACAATAGCACATGGCATTACATACATGGCCTAGGTCTAGGCACACAAACATGGCATGGAGTGCACAAGCACATGGAAGATGGCATAAAGCATGTAAAGAGCATAGATCCAAGCACACAAGTATGTGGAAACATAGATCTAGACACATAAGCATAAAAAAATGTGCAAGCAAACATGTAGAAAGCTAACACATAAACATGGCAAAACATGAATTCAAGCATATAAGCATGTGAAGACAAGGATCTAACCATATAGCATGGAAATAAACACATAGACACATAGATCTAAGCAAGGCATAGCCAACAACATCATACAAACATGTGAGCACGTAACCCTAACATTATCCTAGAACAAAAAGAGGAACAAAGCATAGGAAAACATGGCATAAAACCCTAAGCAAGTAGATCTAAACATTTGAACATGTGGGAACATGGATCTAAGCATGAAACCTGGCATAAGACATAAAAACAAAGAGATTTAAGCTAGAAACACAAATAAAGCAAGAAACATGCTAAAGAAAGCAATAAATCATGTTATTATTCAAGCAAAAAGAGCAAGATAAATGCTAGAAAAAGATTTAGAAGGTTAGGAGTGTAGATGATAGCTATAAAAGCTACATCCACACCCCTAAACCCCAAATCCAAAGTGTAGAACCAAGGGAAGGAAGATTGGGTATAAGAACAATACCTTATATTGTTGGTGAAGAGAGAAGAATCAAGAGGCTTTGATATGTTTTTTGGATGTTTTGTGTGAGTTTTTTTTGGTGTTATGAAGAAAGAAAAATGTGCAGAGAAACCAAGTAAAGAGTAGAAATTTAAAAAAAATATGTGTTCCTTTCCTGGTCTAAAGGTGCTTGGGGCCTTTTATAGCCCCAGTGCGTTTTTCGAGGCGGCGGCCCTTAAAGGTGTAAGATTGAATTTAATCAACCATTTTGTTAGCTTTATTCTGTGCCAATTTGCTTGTAATTCAACATTTAGAAACCTTGTTTTTAGGTGGGAATCATGTAAGGGTAGTATGTGAGAGAGTGTGAAGAAAAGCTCAAGAGTGCGCACTCAACAGGGCCTCACGACTAGATCTCACGACTGGCTTGTGGCTAGCAAGTCGCCAAAGGAGGCATATGTGTAAAGCATGCAGAGGAGCTGAAGAATAAATAGTTACTAAAGTATATATTTATGAAATTGGATTTCATAAATATATGATGAATAACTTAAAGGATTAAACCAGGTATTCAAGGATTAAGATGTAGTAATTTACAAAGTGGCGTCTACTTTCATGACTTTGTATTACTACAAATATTTTATGAAGGGGTTGCATGTATAATAAAGTCTTAGAATATAATTTATTAATAAGGCTTAGAGTGCAATTATATTTATATAGTGGTATTAAATATAATTAATGGTAACTTTGAACTTGTCAAGAGTTGACAGAAAAGCCCAAGGCCTATTGGAGCTAGTGTCTTATTGGTCCCTTTTGGTCCCATTCCAAGCCACATACTAAAGCCCGATTGGAAGGCCCAATAGGCCAGTCCAATTAGATAATTAGTTAAATATAAGAGGAGACACATACAGAATTTTTAATAAGAGAAAAAAGAGAGACACTATTGTAAAATGGTGTGTTTGTGTGAGTGAAGCCACTCGATTATTCTCCCTTGAAAACTGATCGAGAGACCACATATCTTGGGCGTTAGTGGAATTGGAGTGAAAATTGAAAGTATTCCTGAGAACTTTTGATCTTTGTTTTTTAAATTCACTACACCAAGGTACAATCTCTTGTTCTATATCCTGAAACTTACATAATGCGTGTTATCAATTCTGAATGAAGTAGATACGTTAATTTTTTGCTGCATACATGCATATTTCCAACAGTAGGCATTTACTTTCCTTCTCTGTGTGCTTGCATTGTGCATGATGTATGTATATATACCTGCTCCCCTCTTTTCAGTGTAATCATCACAATCCATGTCACCTAAGGCAGAGCAATGCCTAATTTTTGCTGTGAAAGTAAGGTGACATGTCACTTGATTTTCATAGTGGAAACCTGGTACTCGGCTCAAATGCCATAGGAAAGCATAGATTGGGACCATGCCCTTTCAAAAGCCAAACCTCAAAGACCCTATGCATGCAAAGCCTCGATAACCAATACCGAAATCATGTTTTTACTGCCAATCTTTGAAAATTAAGTTTTTATCAAAACAAAGGAATGTCCTTGGACAGGCGTTATGGGGTGCCTAACACCTTTCCCACACCTAACCAAACTTTTGAACCTATGAATCAAGATTTTTTGCCATCCACATTAGATTAGGAAAAATGCTATTTTTCTTAGCCTAGGATTGGTAATAAAATCAACTAGAAATAAGTGACCAATCACTCCTTAGAAAAACCCAATGATTGGTGGTGACTCCATACACCTTTGGTAATCACCTAAAAATTGGCCCAACTTCCTGCCATAACGCCAAAGGTAGACCTACCTTCCTCCACTAAGAAAGAGAGCGCCCGAAGCTCCATGTGAACACATTTTTAAAGATTTTTAATCCGTACCTAGACACATTTTTAATCCGTATTCTAGAAATTAATCCCTTTTTCTTGATATTAAGGTCTTTAAAGTGATAATTATCTTGTAGATAAATATTCCAAAAAGACTTGATCATCCACAACTTCTTTGTTATCTGATTATCCACTTTATTCTGATGCAAGCAAACCTATTTTGACACTAACTAACAACCAATCACAAAATTATTTAATTAATTTTAATCGTTTAACTATTCAGAATTAATTTAAATTAATCTTGCATGATCGGCTCCACCTAAACAAAATGCATACAGACCATGAAAACTTGATCTTGTGATATCTTTCAATCCGACGGTCTGATTTGGAAATCGGACATACCATCGCGACCGCTAGAACCTCAAGATCAATTTTATGATATGAAATAAATGAATTAATGCAACTCTAAATTTTGGGTATATGAAGGGTCACTCTAGTCATTTTCCAAGAATAAATTATGGGTGCAAAATCGAATGTCTACAGGGCGTGATTTATGGTGTGGATTAATGACTGATAGGGCTGATTTGGCTTAATCGGGCGTAATTTATGGTGTGGATTAATGGTTGATTGACTTTTCAACTTCATACCAATTAATAGCTATTTTTCCTATTCTGGAGCTACTAAGTTTAGACCAAATCAACCTTAATTTAGGCTTTTATTATTTAGTACTTTTTTTTCCCTATTTTCAGTCATGTCTTATAAATAGCATGCACTCATTGTAATGAAGGATTATTGAATATAAAAATAAAATAAAAATAAAAATAAAAACGTGAGGTTTTGCTTCTTCTTTTGGTTCTACAAGAACTATGAAGTTTTCAGAGATTCTTCCTTGAGGCATTCAAACTTTATACCTTTGGTTCATGATTCAGTTATAATCATTGGGTTTTGTTACTTATACCTTTGGTTCGCATTATATTTATAAACGTTGGGTCGGAGTTTCTATCAAAATCTTAATTTTAGCTTTCTTGGGCAAGTATTCCAAAATTATTTGTTGAGTGTCAATTGAGGTTCGCATCAACAAACCCACCAATCCCTTAACCATACCAACACAAACCCACCAATCAGCTAAGCATGAAGATAGAGGGAGAAAGAAGAAAAAGAAAGAAGAAAGAAGAAAAAGAAGGAGAAACTAGTATCATTATTTTAGCATTAAGGTTTTTCCAGAGGTGCTCATTAACAAAACAGTATTACCTCAGCAACCAAAAGAGTTGTAGGCGTTAGAGTACCACATGCCATCAACATCAAGTTCCTAACATGCAGTCCCTAGGTCGCCGCAAAGATCCAGATCTTGAACCAGAGATTGATGCAGGCGGAGAAATTGAGAGAGAGATCTGGGGAAGAAAAAGAAACAAGTACAAACAAAAACACACACACAAATCTAAATTCCACTATTTTTTTTTAATTATGTGTTTTTGTTTTTTATAAAAAAATTTTAATTTTTAAAATTGATATATATATATATATATATTGTAAATTAGAGGTTGACGTGATACGTTGATGTGGCATTTTTAAATATTATTTTAATGGACACTTCAGCATTTACTGTGCTAATTGTGCACTCTGTTTGCCACGTAGAATATTTCCTTTTAAGTGACTCATAGTAAGATCCAAAATGGAACGTGTTTTTCATTTTGGAGACTAAAAGTGGAAAATAAAAATATAGGGAGCAAAATAGGAATGACTCCAAAATGTAGGGACCAAAAGTGCATTTACACCTTTTATGTATTTACTCCAAAACAACAAGCAGAGCAATACAAGGGACACAATTACATAGAAAACTTCAACAAAAATTTCATAACCTAAAGAGGAAGCATACAATAATCATGATTTGGAGCTGAAATAAAAACCACCTAGGTTTGCTGGGGAAAAAAAAAACCACAATTAGATTTCTTTTAGGTTTAACCTACCACTTAATAATCCAATCAAAACCCATGAAAATACCACCCAAAAAAAAAATCCCATTCCAAATCAACAAAACCCATACCAATATGAACAGATTGATATCCAAAAATATAACCCAAACCCATCAAAATTTCAAAACCCAAAGTTTGGGGAAATAACTAATAAACAAATAAACAAAAATTAGAACAAACCTTGAGGTTTGGTGTGGCAGCACCAGTGGCGGGGCGGAGCTCTGGTGGTAAGAGTAGAGGAGGAGATGGATGGGTTAGGCGTTGGTGCTGTTTCTCCAGGTCTACTTCCAATACATGTTTAAGGACTTTAGTTTTAATTGAGTTATAATTGTGTGTGATTGAGTGATTGGTTTCTCATTAAAGGTCTTACGTGGCATTCACTAATTGGTGGCATAAATCTGGTCTTTTACGCCAGCTCCTAATCATATGTTTTCTCTATTATTATATAAAATATAATTACTTTCTTAGTTAATATTTATTTATAACAATACCACATATTTTGTTTATTTATTTATTTAGTAACCAATCATAAAGTTTCTTATAAATTGTGGTAGCAACATTGTGGTGGTTGGAACTAGGGATGATGAGAGGAGAGAAAGGAGAGTGAAGAGATGAAAAACAAATATGTATACGAAGTAAGAAGAAAAAAAAAAGGAGAAAGTGGAGAGAAAAAATAAATAATTAAATGAAATAAGAAATAAAGTATTGAGTTTGATGTACGTACATAAAAAACATGGATTACTAAATTATAAAATTTTGAATTTTTTTGTTTAGTTTATTTAAACATTTGAATAGACTGTTGTAAATGCTCTTAGAGTATTAATTAACTTTTCCCTTTTAATATGTTATGTAGAATTCTATCCCAGTTTCTTGTTGAAATTTTTTAATCACATATGAGAAGGAATGTAAGGGTCCTCCTCTTGTGTTTTAATTTTATTATTACTAGTACAATTTACTATACAAATTTGAAACTACTATATAATTATTATTATTATTTTTTTTTTAATTCATAATTGACTGAAAGAGAGACATATGCATTAATTTTGTCATTTGTCATATTTCCTTTGTCAAAATACTAGAAAAAAAGTATATGAGGTTGGCCTATTTAGTTAACTAGTCGCTAACTCATGCGATACACAGGATAATTCAATAATAATCATATATATTTAGTTTGCTTGAAGGTACATTAATGATTAGTTTGCAAAATAAGAAAAAAAATGTACAATGAAACCCCCAATTGACAGCACACCCTAACATCAAAGATGGTAGAAGACTCAATTAAATTCAACTGGATTTTGGTTGATAGGTGGGGAAACTAAAGCATACCTTGCTTGGAAAATTTTTCATTTTGATAAGAGCAAACCTTGAATCTCATGAAGGGATTAGGCCAACATTCTTATCTTCAATGCAAGGTCTCAATAGAAATTCCCAATAAGTTTAGTCACTCTAAACCTCCTATCAAGAAGAGCATAATTCAAATAATTAAAACAAACATAATTCATAAACTATGAAAGATGTAACCAAAGAAATAAAAATTATTTGAATAAACTATATTTTTGTAAATAATTAAATATGTTGGCTAGGACACTCGCAAATAAAGCAATTGTCCATTCACTTACAACAAAAGTATCAAAACAAGAAAATCATAATAACAAACTACAAATTTTTTACTAAATAAAAAAGGGCTTTAAACTATATTTTACAATAAATATCCATAGAGCAAAATATAACAAAGGAATAAATATGTTTGAAGAATAAACATAAAGCAGAAAATAACAAAGGAAAAATAGTTCAAATAAAAAGTCTCTAACGTCTAGATTAGTCACAAACACAAACAAAGAGAATGTTTATTTGTATACTATTGAAGGGTGAACTACAACAAACCAATGAATGCTTCAATAATTAATTGTAGCCTGATTTACATTGTTGCTACTAAATTCAATCTAAATGATTAACAAGACTCCTCTTACCATGCTTCATATTTTCATAATCCATATTATGCATCTATACAGTTAATACTACCTTAGTCTTTGGCAATTCTAAATAAATGTATACTATCTTATGGCAACTTTAAATTAGTGATCTACTTTTGCAAACATCAATTTAGTGTTGTGAAGCTGTGAATGTTGTAAAGTTGTGATTTACAACTATGTGTTTTTGTTGGCTTTCATTCCGTGTCAAATTTAATTATAATTTTATTCAATCTTTTGTACCCTGTATTTATTGTGGGATTTAATTGTAAGGGTTGTGTGATAGAGAAAGAGTGTGTGAAGACTCAAGCAATTAAAGACTGAAGAGTTTTCACAGGTAGCTCACGACTTAGCATCCCGTGAAGTGATCCATGTGACCTACACATACTGGAATGTGAAGAGTCAGGACAAGATGGAGATAGCTGTGTTTTGCGAGTAGCTCATGGGTAAGGCCTTCCCATGAGACACCCGTGAAACATTCTATTTTGCCAGACTATCATTTCTGATACACACTTTCTGTGCCTACACTATTCATACCCACATTACTCACAAATGTTGAGGAGTGCTTCTAAGAGAAAATCCTAGCTTAAACCTTGAGAGTTAGAGATTTTTATACCCACATTTCTCTACAAAATTGCTTGTGCATTTTCTCAACTCCTACCTTTCCATTCCCATACCATTGAGAGGTTGATAGCCCAAACACTTACCACATCCTTTCAGAATGTTCAGTGAAGTTATGGTGTTGCTAGGAAGTATTGGAAGAAGCCAAGGATGGAAAATGCAACATGGAGTTTGTTGCAGGATCCAGAGAGTTAGACAAGACACGGTTCCGAGAAGCCTTGTTGGAGTAGGAGCTTGGAGGGCTTAGGTACATCGGGTAGATTAGGCTTGGATGGTCTCTTATTAACCCATATATCCCAACTGATTTTCTAGTGGATCGATTACCACTAGGAGGGCGGCGGAGAGGTTTTTCGCTGAGTTCTTCGGTTTCCTCTTCGATAACACATCGACATGTTATCTTGTATTTGCATCTCTCTTCCCTACTCTTCCCTACTCTTTTATGGATTAGAGTAGCTTTTTTGTTTATCCACTCGCATTTACACTATTCTGCACTTAGTATTAAGTTAGTGTAAAATCAATCGAGCCGTAACTTTAATTTGGGGATCTAAATAGCTCTTGTGTTTTCAACACATTTTTTAGCATTCAATTGGTATTAGAGCGAGTGCACTAGTTGTGTTTTAATTACCTTAGTGTGATCCTTGACCTCGTTTGAGATGGACCAATCTCAATCTTTAAATGTTCCACCATATTTTGATGGTAGCAACTATGCCTTTTGGAAAGTCCAGATGAGGGCATTCTTGTGTTCAATTGATGATACTGTTTGGGATGTGGCAGAAGTAGGATGTGAATGTTCAAAAAGTGATAAAACACTATGAACATTTAGATCCCTAATTTACAAATTACCAATTCAAGCTTAATATCAAACAATGTACGTGCAAAAAATGAACACAAGCTTATAACAGAATTGATAAACAATCTAAACCAAATAAAATCACATCTACAGTAGAAATTAAATGGAAAAGATTAAGGAAAGAGAGATGCAAACACAAGAACAACACAACGATGTGTTATTGAAGAGGAAACTGAAGCCTTCAGTGTAAAACCTCTCCACCACCCTCCAAACGGTTAATAATCCACTAGAAAATGAAGTTGGGATACATGAACAGTAGTAGACCCTCCAAGCCTAATCTACCTGGTGTACCTAAGCCCTCCAAGCTTCTTGGTCCAATAAGGTTACGTTAAACTTTTGTCTTTTCTAGCTTACTAGATTCCGCTATAGCCCATAGCATCAACCAATAACCATTGGTCCCTTCCTAACTGCTTTCCAAAGCACTAAATAGCCTTCTCACAGATGTGGGTATGGTGAAAAAAGGATTTGGGTAAAAACCTCTCAAGGATGTAACAATGGAGAAGGTGAGAGTAGAGGAATTTAAAGAGTCTCTATGTAAAGATTTTGGATGAATCAATCTTGTTTTTCTCTAGGGTTTTTCTCTCAAAATTCTCTCTGGAAGCTCTCTACATTTTGTGGGAATAAGGGTCTATATATAGTGGTGGGTGTTTGTAATGCGAAGAGTCATTTTTCCAAAACAAGTCTAGCTGGCGACTTGGCCTCGCGACTTAACTAAGCCGCGAGTTCAAGCCATGAGGTAACTGAACGACCAGTCTAGAATTTTTGTCCTGTAGTGCTCTAGCTGGCATGACACTTTAGCTTCTCCACATGCTTGGCACATAAGCATCTTCTAGCGGCTTACAAGCCACGAGCTACCCTGAGATCCAGTCGTGAGTCCCTGCTTCACTACATAATCTTGAGCAATTCTTCACACTCTCTCACACACTACCCTTACATGATTCTCACCTAAATATAGAGTTTCTAAATGATGAATTACAAGCAAATTTGGCATGGAATAAAGCCAACAGAATGGTTAATTAAATTCAACCTTACAGGATGGACTAGGTCAGAGGCCACTAAATTCACTTGTGATAAGGCAACACTTGTGGCAGCTAACACTAACAGTAAAACTTTGAATCAAATTTTTTGTGGTGTTTCTCCAGATGAGTTTCACAAGATTTCTCACATAACAGTTGCCAAGGAAGTGTGGAAGATATTAGAGACCACCTATGAAGGCACGAAGAAGGTGAAGGATACTAAGTTGCAGATGCTAACCACTCGATTTGAAGAGCTAAAAATGAGTGAAGACAAGTCATTCGACTCATTCTACAGCAAGCTGAATGAGGTGGTTATTGGCAAGTTCAACTTGGGTGAGAAGACGGAGGAATCAAAGATAGTGAGGAAAATCCTTCGATCATTACCGGAGAGCTTTCGTGCAAAAGTCATAGCTATAGAGGAAAGTAAAGATTTGGATGAGATCAAAATCCAAGAGCTTATTGGATCTCTCCAAACATATGAGCTGGAACTGCCTTCTCATAAGTCGAGCAAATCTCTTACTCTTAAAACCATCACCGAGAGAATGGATGATTCCTCTAGAGAAGAATAGAAATGTGGCTGACCAACGGGTGTTGAATAAGCCTCGTAACCAATCAGTGGTCAAATTTGAAGCCAAAAGGAAATCACTCCCAAAGTCACAAAGAGGTCCGAGACCTTAACATTTCTGTCATCATTATAGAATTCAAGGACACACTAGACCCAACTGTGATAAGTTTAGAGCATTGAAGAATACAAGTGCTCAAAGGTCAAGAGGACCAAGAAACGACAAAAGGAATTGGGCTGCTGAGCAATCAAAAGGTCAAGAAGGTGATCCTAGAGTAAGGGATGTGATGAGGATGATTGATGCATTCACCACCTATTTGGCAAGCTTCTCTAAAAGGTATGAACGCCACAACACTCGTACCCAATCCTATAGGGATATCACCCTAAATGAATGTGACGTGTGAGTGAAGAAGGGTACTAATGCATGATCACCTTCTATGTCCATGCGTTAATACTTCCAATGTTTAGGGGCATATGTTCATGCATCATGTCATACATAGTTCAATTTGTGTCAATTGCTTTTGGTTTATAGCATGTTTCTTTTACAAGTTTTGGTTTGTACCTGTTTTTGTTGATCTTACTTTACTTGTTCTGTTTTTTAGTGTGTTCAAAAATTTAAAAACTCATAAAAATTGAAAAATCTTCAAAAAGTTTGATTGCTTGTTTTGTGTATATCACATGTAAGTTTGGCCTAATACCTTCGTACTAATGGCATAGTGCATTTACGAGCTTGCTTGTTTTGTATGCACATATATCTATGTGGGAGAAATCTTGAAAATTATGTATGATTGTTGTAAATAAATCTTCAAGCTTGTCATGAATGATTGGTCAATAGTCTTGATGGTCTTGATACTTGTATAGACTTGTGCCTATATATCTTCAAACCTTTACTTTTATGTTTTTGCATTAGGGCACCAAATGTAAATCTCCAAATGAAAAGAGATAATGAGTTACAAAAGCCTGTCGCACATACTAGTATTTGACTAGGAAAAAGGGAAAGTGATATTTGTATTGAAATGTATGGTGCTCAAAAAGCCAAAGGCTAACTCTCAATGTTGAAATATCAAAAATTTCAAGCACTGAACTCAAAAAGAGATGTATTATCCAAAAATGATCAAATGTTATGATTTATGCAGAAACCAAATGAAAAGCTTCTTTGTTTAGTAATCATTCTCTTGTGGGAGGTCATATATGCTCATTTCTATAATTGAGATAGTCCACTGGACTGAATGCCAATTATGTATGACTTGATTGAATTGATCATCAAAGTTTCACTCTAGTCTAAGGACTATTCCACATTTGATACTCACCCACAACACACAAAACTTTGTTCAAATAATGCTTATCTCATTTGTGTGATTGTACATGTTCAAATGTGATGTATGCTCAAGTACTTGCTGATCAAACCCAAAAATATTTTTAGTGTTTTATATGTTTTTAAAAGTGATTTTATACTTTTGTGTTTCTAGTTTTTGTTCAAAATGCATTTTTGCGTTTTTCTTCAACAACTGGTTCAAAGGTTGTTTCGTAAGAAGCTCGCAACTTAGAGCTTCCCACGAAATGTGCTTAAGGGAATTTAAAAATTCACATTATCATACAGAGAGTCTCGCTACTATCTCGCGAGTATTTCGCAACTAAACTCTTCTCGCGAAATGTTTTTAGGGAAAAACTAAAAATTTTTAATTTTATTCTAATGATATCGCAACTGTTTCGCAACTAAGGGCTTCTCGCGAAAGCTTCAGTGTGTCTCGCAACTAATCTCGCAACTGTCTAACTCACAAAAAATGCATGTTTTCAGTTTTTATGTAGCAGATGTGACATTTTTTTCAAAATCATTTCACTTCCCTTGCACTGCCTCTCTCGAACCCTCTTCAACCTAAATCTTATTTTCACTAAAACCCATCATTTTCAAGAATATTTTTTGCAATATCAACATCAAGTTATGTGTTCTTAAGACTCTTTTCATCTTTTCTGCCTAGATTATGCAGATTTTAGCTTAGGGTTTTTTATATTGGGAATTTTCAAAAAAGGGGGTTGGGGTTCTTATTTTTATTGAAAGTTTTCAAAATTTTAATTGGGCTAAGTCCCATTTGCTGTGTGTGTACCTGTGTTGGCCCCATGTGGCATTCTTAGCATGTATTGAGGCAAATTTCAACCTGTTCATGCATTTTTCATAAGTCTTGCTCACTGTTGCATGTTAGGTGTTTGACAAAATGTCTATGTGACACTTTTGTGTTATAGTAGACTCAAATGAGTTCCATTGCTTGGGTTACTCTTGATTGAACATGTTTTGGTCAATGGGTGTGTGTTTTACACAGTGTGCCCATTTTGTGTCTCACATTGCCATGCCATGCATCACTTAGGCACACACTAGACATCCTCTAGGCACACACCATGCACCTCATGTTGTACTCACATGCATCAACTCATGCACACATATGCATAGTCACTTAACTCGTGCATTATGCTTTTGTTTACATGTTTTTAACAATTATAGCATGCTATTTTAAGTTTGTTTGCTCTATTTTAAGTTGATTATGCTCTGTTTTAAGTTGTTTTACTTATGATTTGGACTAACTTGAATCTGATCAAGTTTTGTGTTCTATTTGTGTTTTTGCACATGTTCCTTTTCTTGGTTGTCTGTGTAAATGTGCAAATGTCTCCTACCAAACATTCTGCGACCAAGAAGTCATCAAAACATGCTCGCACAGATTCCAACAACTTCAAGTCTATGGAGGCAGATTTGAAGTACAATGACTGCTACAAAAGAGCCACAATTATCATGGAAAGGGTGGTCAAGTTGGATACCCTTGAGGACACCTTCATACCTGAAGTGTTCAAGGAAAGGATGTGGACAAAGCTTTTGAATCCGGTTGGAATTGTCTACTCGAAGATCATAAGGGAATTTTTCTCAAATTCTAGTGTTGAAGGGGATCATATAGACTGTTGGGTAAGACACAAAGAGTTTGTCATCACTAAGGACAGCATTCAGGCGATCTTAGAAGTTCATCCTCCTTCACAGCCAATTACAATCCAATATGAGGATCACTTGGACTCTATAGAGGAGATGGTGTTGACTCTTGGTGGCACACTTAAGAAGACCTCGATGAACACAATTTCGTTCAGTCCGGAGATGAGGACCTTAGCTTATGTGATGATCCATAATTTGTAGCCAGTCACCAACCTCACGACATTGTCTGCTCCAAGGACAATCTTCTTGTATGATCTCTTTACTCACAAGGAGATTAATATATGTGGACACATCTTCCATCTGTTAAAGAAGAGCATTGAGAAGCAAAACTCCAGAACAGGCATGCTATTCCCATCACTCATAGTGGGCCTCATAGCAAAGGCAAAGCTCAAACTTCCGAGTGGTCTCACTGTGATACAAAGAGATTATCCTATTGGTGCACACACAGTGACTAAGAGCACAACTCACATCAAAGACTCCAAAACAGGTGTGCATACAATACCACGGGATCGTGCTGAGGAAGAGGGTGGCAATACAGAGGAGGAGATTGATAGATTTACTGCTACTCCAGAGACTTCAACTTAGCCATCATCTTCAACACCAGCATAAGGATCAGATAGACTTTATCGTCTCCTAGCTAAAATGGACCAGATGTCTACCGTGCTTAACTCACATGTGTAGCACACCGCGGACTAGTTTGCCTATATTTAGGGCCAGATCACTACCTTATCCTCACAAATCAATGATTTTTCTGTGCAACAAGGATCATATTCAGAATCCAATCAGTTCTAGCCTCTTTGGCCATTCCGGTCAAAAAGGGGGAGAAATTTTTGAGGGGAGCTTGCACATTTGAGGGGGAACAGAGCATAGACAGAGTTTAGACTTAGATAAATTGGTTCATTCAGGTAGTTTAGCACTATTTATGTTTGGTTTAAATTGTTTTAGTGTTTATAACTCTTGGATAGTTGTCTTTATTGCTTTCTTTTAAAGCTTTAATACTCTATTTTTAATTTCAATTTATATTCAGTATTTATGTTTATCTCAATGCTTTGTAGCATTTTTTAGTATTTTTAGATGTTGACTATATATCTTGAGTACCTCACTCTTGTACCCTTAGTAGGATTTTGTATCCTAGATGCAAATACTTCGCGTATTTTGCATCAATTGAGTGTTGGACATGCAATTGATCCTTGTGATTGTTCTTATTGCATTGTGTGTTCGGATGAGCATTTACTAGCTAAATGTTCATTGTAGTCATTCTTTAATGACTGTTCCTATTTAATCAAGATATGCTTTCATGTTTTATAGTGTTTACAAACTTGATTGCACTTTACTTGCTTATGTACATACCATATATTCAACTTGTCATAAGCTTAATGAAAGTTTTGTTTGTGTGCAAGTGTTTCAGGTTACAGGTATATGCGTGCAAATGCTTCATAGCTTCTAGGTTAGGTGTGAGTGAGTTTTGCCACTGTTCCCAAACTCACGTTTAAATCTAGAGTCTGTTTTAGGGTTTTGTCTCGGAATAGCCAAAGGGGGAGATTGTAAAGTTGTGATTTACAACTATGTATTTTTGTTGGATTTTATTCCGTACCAAATTTGATTGTAATTTTATTCAATCTTTTGTACCCTGTATTTATTGTGGGATTTAATTGTAAGGGTTATGTGATAAAGAGAGAGTGTGTGTGTGAAGACTCAAGCAATTGAAGACTAAAGAGTTTTTCGCGGATAGCTCGCGACTTAGCATCCCGCGACTTAGCATCCCGTGGCTGGAATACAAAGACTCAGGATAGGATGGAGACAGCTGTGTTTCGCGAGTAGCTCGCAGGTAAGGCCTTCCCACGAGACACCTGCGAAACATTCTGTTTTGCTAGATTGTCATTTTTGATACACACTTCCTGTGCCTACACTATTTATACTCACATTACCCATAAACCTTGAGAGTTAGAGATTGTTATACCCATATTTCTCTACACAATCGCTTGTGGATTTTCCTCAACTCCTATCTCTCAATTTCCATACCATTGAGAGGTTGATAGCCCAAACACTTACCACACCCTTTCAGAGTGTTCAGTGAGGTTTTGGTGCCACTGGGAAGCATTGGAAGAAGTCAAGGATGACAGATGCAACATGGATCTTGTTACGAGATCCGGAGAGTTAGACAAGACACGGTTCCAAGAAGCCTTGTTGGAGTAGGAGCTTGGAGGGTTTAGGTACAATGGGTAGATTACGCTTGGAGGGTCTCTTGCTGACCCATGTATCCCAACTGATTGTCTAGTGGATTGATTACCGCATGGAGGACAGCAGAGAGGTTTTTCCCCGAGTTCTTCGATTTCCTCTTCAATAACATATCGACGTGTTATCTTGTATTTGCATCTCTCTTCCCTACTCTTTTACTTTCCATTTTACTGCTGTGTTGTTGTGATTATGGATTAGAGTAGCTTGTTTGTTTATCCGCTCGCATTTACACTATTTCACACTTAGTATTAAGTTAGTGTAAAATCAATCGAGCCGTAACTTTAATTTGGGGGTCTAAATAACTCTTGTGTTTTCAACACGTTTTCGAGCATTCAAAAGTAAACATGTAGAATTTCATGTTCAAAAATTCATATAATTGAAGGTCTATGCAATAGTAAAGACATAATTTTGGTACACACATACCTTTCTTTCAGCTGATCTTATAGCATCCAATTCTCTCTCATTTTCTTCTTTCTTCCTAGTTGTTTACTCTTTTGCACTTTCTCTTCTCACTACAATAGGATCCTTAGCAGCTGGAATGTAAGCTCTGTAGCCACATGAGCTGTATACTCTATTGCTAATGACGATTAGATAAACAATTAAAAACCCAATATGGACGTTGAGCAACTTTGCTTTCTCTGTGGTCGATGCTATGTAATCTGCAATTATCTTTGTTGTGTTTACAATAGTGTCCCTTACTTGCGTTCCCTTCTTTATTTTAGTGTCTTTCATAGCCTCCTTTTTCTCTATGACTGTATCCTTTGCTCGTACACCCTTTTAGCCAACAATCCCAAACTTTGTAAATCATTAAAAAAAAAATGACAGGAAAGAGAAAATTGCTCTTACTGGTACCTTAGTCTCCGTTGCAAACTTTATAATGGATTATATACTTGGAGAGATTGTGGCCAAAGAGAGAATAGAGCCTTTAGAAGGCATAGCAGCTTTCTTGAAGGTAGAGAGAGAAGCTAGCTACAACGTTTAGGGTTTTTGAGGGTTTAGAGTTTATGGAGGCAGCTTTTATATGTGTCAATGATGAAGTGTGGGTTTTGGCAAAGAAGGGTTACAAAAAGAGAGAAATAGAGAAATGTTTTAATTGGAATTGGAGCATAAATAAATAAATAAAACAATTACAATGTATAAAATTGTGGGACTACTAAAACTTATGTGGCAAAATATTAGAAGGTCAACAAATAGTCAAAAGCTTCGGTTTTATAGTATATATAGATAAGAAAACAAAAGAATGAGTTTACCAGTACAAAAAGTTTACCCCGATAAAAAAAAATTTACATGTCAAGAAAACAAATATCCACTTTCATTGTCACCTTCTAACACCATTCCACCATTACTTGCCAACACCCCAGAAAACCAATATGCCAATACCAAATCACGTATAGAGGTGCCAAAATTAGATCTAGAATTATTAACTTGTCTAAACCAGAATGAAAAAAAATAGATTACCCGTAATAGTAATAACAATCTATTTTAATCCAATAAGTTTATGATCCATACCTGATTTTGACTTGACCTGACTAGGCCGAACCCGAACTAGACCCCTCATCAATCCTTTATTATAAAGTTTCAAAATTATTTTATTAGACAAAATTTGGCTACAAACTTAGTTGTAGTCTAATATTACAACTTCTTTCAAAAAATTAACAGTGCTACATATTTTAAAAATCTAATCGTTTTATTGTATGCTTTTTACACTCCTAACACATATGTCAAATTTTATACCAATCGAATGTTATTTACTATATGATCCATAAACTCATTTTTTATACATAATTTTAAACTATAAAAACTTGCAATTTAAACAATTAATTGATTACATAAATAGATCTTTGATCTTTTGAAAATTTTGCAAGCATGAAGGACATTCGTAGAAAATGTAATCTAACGGTAGATTTGTCAAAATTCATAGCAAATAAAAAGATATTGAGTAAAGTTGTAGCATTAGGCTAGGCTACAACCAAGTTTGTAGCCAAATTTTGTCCTCTTTTATTTACTCATTTTCAATGTATATTTGTATACTAAAATTATATTAAATTTTTAATGTTATAAATGAAAACACTAATGACATTACTCATCAACCTGATGAGTAATTTTTGAATATAAATGTTTTCAATGTTAGTAGTAGAGAAGGTTTTTTCTTTTTCTTTTTTCTCATAAATTTATTATAAAATATGGTTTTCTAAATGAGTCTTTGCTCACAAAAATTAGATATATCTTGAAGGTGTCAACCAATTTAATGTTGTACTAAATCATATTAGGTTCTAAAGATTTAGATTTAAATATTTAGAATCATATTTTTATTGTGTTGGAAATCCGAGAACAACATGTCTAGTCTAGGTTTTTAGGCAATGCTTAAAAGTGGTTGTTTCAAGTTTCAAGTCCAGCTAATTGCAAAAAAAGGAAGTGAGGTTTTGCCTTACTCAACCGATAGAGAATTAGGCTCGACCGATTGAAAATCGCAGGCACAGTTTTTCTGCAGAATTTTTGAACAAGCCTAAGCCCGTGAAAACATTTAGGGTTTCATCTAAACTTCTTCACATATAAAAAAGAAACCCTACCCACGTTTTGAGGACTCTTAAAAGACATACTAGACCAAATTGCTTTAAGTTGCAAGCTTTAAAGCAAACTTTCAAACAAAAAGTGCCTGTGCCAAAAGCACAAGATCTTGTGGCACTTATTCATGAGCTAGTAAAGGTTCTTAACCTTTATACCAATACTGGAGGTAAAATTAGGGTCAATTCTAATTGAAATCCCAACCCCAAGTTTGCATATTAAAAGGTCTAGATGCAAAAGACTCAGCCTCAGTAAGTCTGTTTGACATGGTCTTTGCGTTAATTCTTTCTATCTATGTGACCAAAATTGTTTTTCTTTAGGTTTGCATTTGCATAACATTCATACATTGCATTCTAGATTTGTTTTTGTGTTTTTCAGTTTTTTTTTTTTTAAATAAAAATCAAAAAATTTAGAAAATCAGAAAATAAACAAAAAAAAAAAAGGTCTTTGTATTATACATCTTCAAGATGTGTAATTGAGGTTGGCCTATGAAATTTATATTTCATGACTGTGTACCTTGTTTAGCTTTGATGAGCTTTATTTTTTCTGTACTTTTCTAGTTTGTGCGATGTAGTGCTTATATTGTGTGAGTTGTTTATGGTTTTTAATCACATGCCCTTGATTTTGAAGTCATATTCTTTTGATTTTAAGGACTAAAAATCCTAGGAGAAAGGCATAAATAATCATCTCACCACTGTTACTCGTCAATCATGAACTCTTGTGTGCAAATCACAAAAGCTGTGCTCGGTAAAATGTGGCACTTGCACAACAAAATACTTAAGGTGTTATTGTACATTAGTTCAAAGAGACAAATATCAAAATGAAAAACAAAGAAAATTTTGCTTCAAAAGTATTAAAAAAAGCAAAAAAGCAAAGCAAAGCAAAAAAAAAAAAAAAAAAAAGCATGGTTGCAAGCGTGTTTTTTAGGAGATATGGGAGTTATATGATGTAATGCTTTAGGTGACAGTCACTTTCAAACTTATGTAATGAATAATGTAGAAAGTGTGTTTATTCCCTGTTTACATATCACCTTGTAAGTATCTCATACCACAAGCAAAACTTTGTTAAATTTGGTACATGTGATTGTGTGTTAAGTTTTGTGGCCATCCAAAATTAAACTTCTTGATGTGTATAATGCATTTTGGGGAGTGAGGAAGGAAAAGATTAAAGAAATTTGATAAACGATGAATTTTCTTTGAAAATTTTGGTTTTGAAAATCATTTGAAGTCACGAACATACATGTCATATCACAAAAACAGTTTTTCAAATGATTCTGTAGAAAAACAAAATTTTCCAAAATTTTTCAAAATTTATATTCCTTTAGAATTCGACCGATCGAGTCTATTTTTCGACTGATCGAAATATGAAGAAGAAAAATAGGTTTTTGATTTAAAGTCACGGGTCCATTCAATTCCTTCCCGATTCCTTTTGACTAGTTGAACCCTTCTTCATGTACATTTCGATTCCTGCTCGATTCCTCTTGACTGATCGGATTTCTATTTTCAAAAACATATAGGAATCAAATCTGACTTTTCCAAAAGTTTTTTTCCCTATCTCTTCAATTCATTTCTCGTCCCTTCTCTCAAAATTACTATTATTATTATTATTATTTTGTCATTTTTTTGGTCAAAGTTTCAAAGGTGTTCTTTCTAATCCTAGGGTAAGACACTTTTGCCCCATCTTTTTGATTATATTACATGTTTTCATGCACTTTTTAGGGATTTTTGTACTTTTCAAATTTTGGGTTTTTTTATTTTATTTTATTTTATTTTTTAATGTTTTTGGGCTTTTTTATCAAAACTAAATCATGGATTTTTGTTCATGCATCATATAAACATGATTCACATGCTTTAATTTCAAAATTTTTGAAATTAGGGTTCTAATGTTCTTGAGAGATTTGGGGATTTTGTGAAATTGAGTTAAATTTGACAAAATTGACCTGTATGATTGATAGATTAAGTGATTATAACATGTTTTGTGCTTGTTATGTTGTTCAATTGATCAAAATGAAGTTGTTTTTCAAAATTAGGTTTTCAAAATTGGGGATTTTCTATAATTCTTAAATTTCTTAGTCAATTTTCAAACTTATGATGATTTTAGACTGTTTAGAGCATTAGATCGTGCATCATATGCATTCTAATATCATGCATCATATAGTTTTTCAAATTTGCATGTTATCTTGTCTCTAACCCTTCTTAATGAAGTTTGCCCTTGGTTTTTGTTGTGTTTTCTTTGTTTCTATCCTTAGTCATGGCTCCTAAGGTTGGTAGGAAGTTCAAAACTAGAGCAAATAGGAATCCTGGTTCATCCTCTTCTGGTTCAGCTTTTTTTAATAGAGTTAGGTTTCTCATTGATAAGTGTGAAGAGACTTATGAGACCTTAACTAAATATAGGTCTATTTGGGGTGAAAGGGAGATTATCTTGAGCGAGCTAGATCCATCCATTCGTAGGAACTTTGTGTCTAGGAACTAGGTTTCTTTGTGTGAGGTGTCTGATCCTCCTCCTGCAGCTTTGATTAGAGAATTTTATTCAAATCTCTCTATTTATCTTGAAATGACGAGTGGTCATTATTTGACTTCCTAGATCAGAGGTCAAGAGTTTACCATTAATAAGCAAACAGTTTCTGAAGCTTTAGGACTACCTGTAGTTCACAAACCCGTATCTCCATACACTGATTTTCCTGTTGCTGAAGACATGATATCACTTCCTTGTGGTCATCCTGTTTCTTGGGGTATTGAACCAAGAATCAATTCTTGGGAATTCACTGAGCTTAATTCTTTGTACTTAAGGATTTCTTGTATAACATCTATCCTATTTTTCATGTTCATACTATTCCCATAGATAGGTGTGCATTTCTTTATGCTCTTGTCACTGATGGTACTATGCGTTTTCCCTCTATGTTTATTCAAACCATTGTTGATATCTATAGGAGTACTAGTAAACCTCAAAAGTTGTTCTTCCCCATGTACATATATAGGATTTTGAGGTTTCTAGGTTTGTCATATTTTCCTCCTTTAGAGTTGGTTCACATCACTACCCCCGTAGGAGCCATCTATCTTAGACAGTGACAGACACAGATAAAAAGTGTTAAGCCAAGCACTGGGTCATCTAAGAGATCACGAGGAGCAACTTCTACTATAGTTCCTACCTTTGGTGCTATGCCTACTACTGAGGAGACTTTTGTGGATTTGGCTGCTACCGTGGATAATTCTGGTGGTGCTGACGATGCATACCCTACTGTTGCCCCCCTCTCTCCCTCTGTGCCATGATGGAGTCTTTCATGACTACACAGGTAGCTCATGGATAGCTTCTTGATGAGTTGTTGATGGAGGTTGCTTCCTTGAGAGCAGATTTTATGGAGTATAGCAGTGCCTTTCCACCTGTTTAGTGTTTATGTTCTTGATTCACAAACTTTGATGTGCTTATTGGTTATGATATTTGTTTATTATAAGGTTATTCATTATTAGTGTGTTCACTATCTCTTTATATGTTTTGTGAATTAAAGTTCAGTTTTTTTTTTTTTTTTACTTAGATTATGGTACTTGTATTTTCCACACATGCGTTTATGGTTTGCTTTCAGTGTTTCAAGAATTTACAGGTTAATTCTTTCAACAGCTGTTGTCTATACTAGCAACTAATAGTTAGTAGTTGTGTAAGGATTGTATTAGGGCAATAACCTATATTTGGGTTGGTATTTAAATTTAAGCATTTCATTGTTTATGTGTGTTTTGTCACGGATTTCTAAAGGGGGAGATTGTTAGGTTCTAAAGATTTAGATATAAATATTTAGAATCATATTTTTATTGTGTTGGCAAATCGAGAACAAAACATGTCTAGTCTAGGTTTTTAGGCAATGCTTAAAAGTGGTTGTTTCAAGGTTCAAGTCCAATTGATTGCAGAAAAAGGAAGTGAGGTTCTACCTTGCTCGATTGATTGAAAATCGCATGCACAATTTTTCTACAGAATTTTTGAACAAGCCCAAGCCCGCGAAAACGTTTAAGGTTTCATCTAAACTTCTCCACAGATAAAAGGGAAACCCTAGCCATGTTTTGAAGACTCTTATAAGACTTTTGTGTTACTCTTTGTGAGATCTAAGAGGTTTTTGTACCTTCTAACTACACAAGAATCTACCGAATCCAAAACTATAATCAAGCGTTGGTAGAACATATTTGCTGCATCAAGATCATTACTGATAGTGATCTGAAACTTTTGAGTGGGGTCTCTAAGTCACAAGTAAGGCGGCTCGTGTTGGTGTAAATCCAAGAAGAGAAGGAGTCCGTAGATTCGAAACTTGCACGTGGTCGTGTCAGTAAGTTACTACCAGAGGTAGCAATAGATTTTGGGTTAAATCTGATTGTAAAAACTTCAATTCTCTTATAGTGGATTTGTTTTAGCTTGAGGATAGTTAGGTCAAATCCTCTCCAAGTTTTTACTTTAAAACGGTTTGTTTCATTGGTTTTCCTGGGTCATTAAATCATTCTGTTATTTACTTTTCTGCATCTTAGCATGATATGATTTATTTGTGTTTAACCTAAATTTGAATAATTAATCCAAGTAATCACTTGGTTAATTTAGTAGGTTAAACAATCTGGTTTTAGGGGTCTAAACAAACAAACACATATATTTTTAGAAGGTGCCAACTAATTTATCATAGTACTAAATCCCTCTTTTAGTGTGATTTGAGGGGTTTAACGGTTTATGGATAGAGAGGGTCATCTAATTCTCTCAAATAAAGCTTTTGAAGGAACACATATTTCTTCAAATCTCAACCTTTCTTGCCATTGGTAAAATAGTCATTAGTTAGAACATACAATGAGAATATAGAGTCTGGTTCAAAGAAGAAAGGTTATTTAGACTTTGCCAGGGTATAGCAATGAATTTTCACTTAGAGAGGTCGAATTATAGTATTGATATGATAATCATAATTCATAAATCTATCAAAGAAAAACCAATCTATCATATTCTTAAACATTAATGAACATACAAAAACTATCTAGTTTACCATAAAAAGAGTGCCTAGTAAACCATGGACATATTCAAAAATATCCACACACACACACACACACACACACACACAAAACTCACATCAAAATTATACCAAAAGCTCATCCTTCATAGAATAAAATTTATCCATTATCATCTCTGTAGTGATATTTTTTTGCAATTTTCTTTTTTGTATAAACTACTATATTATCAACCAAAAGCTTATCTTTCATTGTATTACGAAGTCTTCTTTTTACAAGTTTCATAATTGAAAAGGCTCGTTTTGTGGTTGCTATAGAAACTAAAAGAGTCAACACTAGAATCTATTATTACATAAATTATAAATTCACCTTTAATTAAATAATAACCCCTCAAAACCGTAAAAGAAATATTTTAAACAAAAGTATAAACAAACAACATAAACCAAACAAATTAACGACACCTATATGTAAATTTCATATGATATTTAAAAACTTATACAAATCTAATTGAAGAGCCTACGAAAAGTCAAGTTTGGGGTTGTTGAGAAAATTAACAAAAGACACTAAGATTGATTGATTAAGAATTAACAAATGAAAATATTAGAGGATGATGAATCCCTCATAAAAAAAGGACGATGACACTATTGTTTTGGAGAGAGAAGAAAACTCACTGCAGTACCAGTCGCAGCCCCAATTCTATATATATATATATATATTACCCCCAAACTGTGAGGACTGGGGGTCTTGTTTGGTTGTGTATTGAAATACGAGATATGAGGTTGGCAATAAGTCTACAAAGTAAAAGAAAAAAATAAAAAAAAAAAAAAAAAAAAAAAAAAAAAAAAAAAGCATAGCTTACTAGAGAATGAAAATAAAGGTGAAAAGTCAAATTTTGTGTCTGTCTAGGACAAGCTGAAAATTTCAGGTTATTTTTGCTACTATTCATGAGTTCTACTGCAATTTTTGATACTATTTATGTGTTACACTGTACTATTCAGTTAACTTTTACCTTTATTTACAGTACTTTCAGCTAAATAAATTGTTCCTAAATAGACACTTTGTTTGATGTCCTTGGGTAATTAGATAGACCACGTATTGAAACTTTCAAATTTTGTTTTAAGTATTTGGGTAACGACATGGGCCAAGTAATATTGTTTCTTGTTGGACAAAGAGAAGTCTTTGGAACAAATGGGGCAACCGGCTATTTATCTTTGGAGGGGCCCGTAGTTGTTTGCTATGGGTTATAAGGAAAATGAATAAAACTCAAGCGTTTTACTCAAATAATTATAGCACCTAAGCGTATGTTTGGATGGGAGGAGAGAGGAGTAGAGAAAGGGGTAGAGGTTTAAATCCCCTTTGTTTGGGTGTATAATTTTAGAATTTTGTTAATGGATGCCCAAGCACATTCGTTTAGGAATTACTTTTAAAAAAAATTTATGTAAAAAGAAAAAAAAAAAAACTAATTCTTTTTTACAATTTTTTATATTTTCCATAAAAATAGTATCAAAAATTTTTTTTAAATGGTTTATAGAGCATTGACATCAGGTGTGTCAAATGCCAAAATTTTGGCATTTGGTGAACACCAAACTCATTGCTTCATGAGGTGTTTCAAATCTCAATTTTTTGCAACATGCTACAGTACCATTCTAATAATAGAACGACACTATAGCAAAATCTCAAAAGTTTTATTATTTTTTTTATTCACTCCGGTGGGCTCAGACAAAAGTAATTTTTTTTCTTTTTTTTAATCAACTCTTCTCTCTCTTCTCTCATCTCACACATCTGCCTCCCTCTCCCTCGTTCTTTGGAATCTCTCACTCTCTTCCTTTTTCATTCTCTGTAACAAACCCAATGGTAGAACTAACTCTTGGAAACCAGCTTGCAACGGGTGCCTAAGAACTTAATTTATGGTTAAATTTATACTTAATCTATGTGGGACACTAGGTTCATAACATACCACCACGCTTCGCAGCCCACGTCCACAACGGTTCTGATGAGAATCAACAAGCATTCAAGGATCCATTGCATGTTCCAGTTGGGCCTATTACTAAAGCAAGATCCAAGAAGATCAAAGAAGCACTTAATGGGTTGATTCAAGAGATTTGGGCTGATTCTAACGGATGACATTCCAAGCTTGGCCCAAAGGAAGATAAAGGCGTAATAAATTTAATCCAAGCTATTGAGGGCTAATCTAGCTTAATTAGGCCTGATTTGTGGCGTGGATTAATGGCAGATTGATTTTCCAACTTTATATCAGTTAATAGATATTTTTCCTAGTCTGGAACATCTAGTTTTGGATCAGATCTATCTTAATTTTAGGCTTTTATTATTTAAAACGTTTTTATCTATTTTTCCTATTTTTGATCTGCTAATTTCAGACCAAATCAACTTTTATTTAGGGTTTTATTATTTAGTACATTTTTTATATTTTCTATTTCCAGTCATGACATATAAATAGCATGCACTCATTGTAATAGGGGATTATTGAATAAAAATCAGAAAAGGTAAGGCTTTGCTCTTCTTTTGGTTCTTCAAGAACTGTGAACTTATCAGGGATTCTTCCTTGTGGCGTTCAAACTTTATGCCTTTGGTTCGTGATTCATTATAATCATTAGGTCAAGGTCTATTACTTATACTTTTGGTTCGCGTTTCACTTATAAACGTTGGGTTAGGGTTCTATCAAAAATCTGAATTTTAGCTTTCTTGGGTAAGTATTCCAATATTTTTGTTGGGTTTCAAAGCGTGTCGATTGAGGTTTGCATCATTTGGTATCAGAGCACAAGTTCTAAAATCAGTTTTCTTTCCCTTTATCTTTTGTTTCCTGTTATCATCCTGTCTTGTTCCTTTCTTTATTCCTCGTTCTTATTTTGTGACGTGCATTAGGTTAAAATCGTGCACCAAGCTCCCAGGAAAAAAAAAAAAAAAAGACTTCAGAAAAGAAATAGAAAAAAAAAATTGTTTGTAGTTTCAATTCTCTCAAAACCAAAATATTATTTTCTTTTGTCCTCTTTCTTTAATTTAGTGTCTCTGTCATATTTTCTTGCCATTGGTATTAGTTTAAATAATAGAAGTTGAATTTCTTGATCAAGTTTATTAGTTTAAGTAGAACTGAAAAGGGGAAGCTACGAGTGGAAAAAGGCAAGAGAGTGTGAGACTAATATCAAGAAAAAACCAATTTAAGAGTGAGACACGAGTGTGAGTGACATAATTTGAGTGTAAACACGTAAGGGAGTGCTGTGAGGAATTATTTCTAACATTTCTTTGTAGTTTCAAAATTATGTCTTGCAAGGGCGAAGCATTAAACATAGGAGGGGAGGAGTCATCCATCATGTTGCAGGTTATGCAACAACAATTTGAACGTATGAACGTGGTGTTTAATGATATTCGGGATCAGACGGATAGGCAAGACGCTGTTATTGCTTCTTTGCATGAGGAGCGTCCCCAAAGAGCCCC